>OY728164.1:356000470-356625470 GCA_963277665.1 Viscum album | reverse complement strand
ATTATGTGAATAAAACAAGGTAAAAGATCATCTAATTTTAACAACACATGTTAATAATAGCAATCCCACTAGGGGTAACTGCATTTTCCACCATATATGCATTATCTACTCACACGTATGAACTGAAGTTCAAGGATTGAATTATTCTAGTGAAATGTAAAAATTTCTCCAACTAGTAAAAAATAAAATGAAAATAAAATTGTTCTATGATACCACATTTTGACATCTCGACCTTTGTTCCACACACTCATGCCCCATATCCCTTGGCCACATGACCTCAGGAGCACCTCCTCAAATGCTATAGGATATTGATTAGCAGTGATTGTTTAATATCGATTTGGGTGAGACTATTCCCTCCTTTTCCGAGTAATACAAGAATGTGAATAAATAATTAAATGTCAACATATAATAATCATAATCCATAAAAAACATTACATGCATGAAAGTAAAATTAATACTATTTCCAAAAAAAAGTTGATATGTCATGATAAACATATATAAAATCTCAATATAAAAAATCCAAAAATAAATAAATAAATTTAAATCTTCCTTGAGGGTGTTGAATCACATCTGGTTCCCTCATCCATGATCAATTCAATATAATCACTCTAATATAGTACACTTTACCTTATCATGTCCATCAAAAATTAATTTTATTCGGGTATTGATCATTCAACCTACATAGGGCATGATTACTACTCAGTAAGCCACCAAAAATGGTGTCTAAATCAATAACCATTAAATAAAAGTGAATTGAGTAGTACAATGAAAAAAATAAAATCAATTAATTAAAAAATTTACATATATTAAATTATTATTTATTTCATCATGAACCCAGGGTTCCCTAGGACACTTGAAACTCAATACCTTCTTCATCCCCTATCATAGTTTGAACCATATCACAATATTGAGGTTAGAAATTATCATTTAGTTTCATTTCCAATTATGTTCAATTGGAACCATAGTTCAATGGAATAATTATAAAGCCTATAATGCCTTGCCTAGTATCAAGTTGTTATTTAAAGTGGTATTTAGTGACCCAAAACTCATTTATAAAAGTATAAATAAAGTGGGATTTTGAAGTTTTAGTCTATATCCCATACTCATTTATCAAATAATTATAGAACTGGGTTATGAAGAACTAGTTTATTCTCCATACTCTTTTATCAAACAATCACACAATTGGGATTTTGAAGCACCAGTCTATTTCCAACATTCATTTATCAATATGGGATTTCGAAGCATTATTAAATATTATACACATGTTTATAAATTTATTAATATAGTATTTTGAATTATAATTTCATGTCTCACACGTATTTGGGAATATATCTCTCAAATATCATATACCACAACAATCAAGATTAATTAAAATTAATTACTATTATTAAAATTTCACTATATAGTACCACAAAATATTATCACAACAAACATGGTTCTTCAATTTAAACCCATTGAAAATATGAAAAAATAAACCTTAATTTATTTCTCAAAATAAAACCACATACCCTATTAATTAAGACAAATCAATTAGTACAATTCCACAATCCCAATATCCGATTGATTAATTCACCAATTAATTAATTTACTCCCACAATACAAATGTCCCATTTTTTAATTAATCAATTAATTAATCCAATTCTAAAATACCAATATCAAACTAATTAATTACTCAAATTCCACAATCCCAATATCTCATTAATTATCATAGAAGATAAATTAATTTGTTTTAAAAAATTTTGTTTCTAAACATTCAATTGAATTTATATAATCAAATACATGTAATGTAAATAAAAACAGTGTTATTTGAATAATATAACACCTATATCAAAATTTTTGATAGACGCTTACCAATGAAAATTCACAATTTGAAGTAGAACAAACTAGATCACAACGTTGATTGAGATCCAGATATGAACCCTAGAAAAATGCTCAAAAGAATCCTTCTCAAATAAAAATATATCTAGATACATAATCATGAGAGTAAATATACCCTTTAAGGACAATATATAGGATATAGAGATAGGGTGGAATTCTTATAGTATGAGAATATCTTAGTAGGTGACATTCATATCTACAATTCGAGTATGGATTTACCAATAGTGGAGTTGGAAATAATATAAATTGAATATAGAGCATCCAAAAATGATATAAATATTTATGTTTTTTTAATTTAAATAGGTGAAATATATTTGATTTTGGATAATAAAACCCAATTTTTAAAATATTTAAAACCACTCTCATGGTTTCCTGTGAATGGGTGTAAGATTTTTAAAATTGTTCACCTTAATAGTGAAACTAATCATGGGGTGCACAGTTACTCCTAAAATGGGAATAATTTCAATAATTGGGTGCCATTATGAAATCCATATTTTCATGGGGTTTCACAAATTTTGGAGTAGGGATCTTGGTTTTGGACAATCATCCACCAATAGTGCAATGTCCCTCTTCCTTCGTAAAATCTATAATTTCACCCAAAATCTATAAAAGGTAATACCAAAAAAAGATAAACAAAACACAAATAAAAAGGGTACTTGATAATGGACTCGACCCATATAACTGATTTTTTGGGATCCTGCACTCTCATTCAGAACTAAAAAATAAATTTTATCTGGAATAAATACATTTATATTAGTGTCAAAAATTATTTTTAATATTATTCCTCTAATGACATAAAAACCAGTTCTATTAAAAAAATTGTATTTTCAAAACATGCAAATACATTACTAAAATGTATATATTTAATTATAATTATATATTATTTATATTAAACCACTATAAATAAATTTTAAAAAGTAGTTATTATTATAGTACTATGTTACATGGTTATTTTATAACAATCATTTTTCCTATTTATAATAATAAAATTATATTTTATAGAAACTCAATGACTCTTGTAAGGATTGTTATACCAAGTGATGAATTAAATTCATAATTATAATGGTATATCATATTAATAAAACTAATAAATAAATTTCATTCAATTTAATAAAATTCATAACAACATGTGGTGTTATACATATTTTCATAAAAAATACAATAATGCATTAAAATTATATTTAATTTAATTTAATAAATTCGTTAAATTAATAATATATTATAATAATGGCTACACCATATGATTTTCATATTAATTACCTAGAAATATTTAGCTGATCAATCTAATTATTCATAGAAGGATATACCTACACTCCATGATATTATGTTTGGAAACCCAAAGTAGCAATGAAATGAAATGAAATTTCATATATATATAAAACTAAAAGAATTTGTATAGTTAGTTATTTTCGAAATGAAGAAATAAATTTTTTTTAATATATTCATAATTATTTTCAACATAAATTCTAGATATCAAAGGTCTCACAATTTTTCAATCCTATATAATGTTATTGTTTTTTAAGGAGATTTAGGGAAACATTATGATAAGTTGAGGTAAAATTCCCATAAATAATATTGAATTGTATGAGTGTTTTTTAATGAATAATACTCTATAAATATTTTTTAGAACATAATATAAACATATGATAGAAAATAAAAATTAAAATGCAGAAAAAATAATATAAATAAACCTTCAAAATTAAATTTTTGGAATTTTTGGATTTCAGAAATGTATAAACAATGTCATGGGATATATGATCCCAAATTAGAATAGATGAAAGAATAAGTAAATAATGATAAATAACACATCATTAAGGACTTAATAGTTTTTAAACTATCATCATAATACAATTATCATTATAATGATTTTTCATAGATAATTGATGTAATTAATAGTTGTCACGCTATCATTATTGATCAAATGGAATTACTAATACCATTATCACGGTTTTATTATGAATATGATTTTATGGATACATTGATTACCTTTGTATGTTAATGTATAAAAAACATATATTCTTAAATTTGTATTTTATATTATTTTATAATGAATAATCTCTATGACCAATACCATCAAATCTCAAAGGATCTGATGGAATTACATAAACCAATACCAAGATATTTATATGGGTCAAATTGAATTTCTATTAAAAACACCATGGTATCATAATATAATAATTAAAATGATATCTATGTCATTAATCAATACCTAATGTAGTATAATAACTTTATAAAATATCTATCCATTATAAAATAAGTCTTTTATACATTTCATCACATAAAATATGTATATCAGGTAAATAATTTATATAATATTTATATTTATGATAAAAACCCGATAATTTTTGTAATTAATGTCAACATTAAATATTAACTCATTCTTAAGGAATATGTGATTATTTCGTGTCCTTAACAATTCAACAGATGAAAATTGTCTTTTTTAAAACATTAATCAATACAATATTTTTTTATAGGTTATAGATGATATGGATTATATATAATAGAAAAAATACATCCTGGATTCCATGTATTCATCTAAATGGACTATAAGAGTAGCTAATTATTGTATTTTTATGTTGTTAAAAATGATAAAAATTAATATACGTGGGATCTAATGGAAGCTAAATAGGACATGTGATTTTTAATCGAAAGAAACACATGATATGGAACCAACTCATTAACATAGAAATTCGGTTTCAAAAAAATTCTCTAAATATAACTCAATTAGTAAATAAAATGATTTTGATTAAAATGATATTCTATTTAATTATATTACATGTTTTTCAGAGTCTAAAAACATTATAAATACGAATGGTGGATGAAAAGTAAATCCATTGCATGTGATGGATTAACCTATTCCATGAGAATTCCAATTAATAGCATTATAAATGTATAGAAACATTGGAAATGATTCATAAAATGTTTTACCATATCTCTATGGTATTGACATGTTATAATGAAGTCATTAAAAGAGATGTTTAATATGACACTTGATGTAGATGCATAGATGATAATATACAATTTATATCATTATAAATTATTAAATAAATTCATTACCATTTGATATGAATGATAAAATAAAAATGATGATATTGAAAAAATATAATAATCCATTAATAATATGTATAGTATTTTTTATATAGTTTCGACATCACAATTTCATTTGGAATATAGAAATCTAGTTTAGAAAATAATTTCATTACCATGATAATGTCTTAAATAAAAGGAATAATGAAAGTGGATGAATAGTATCATTTAAAAAAATATAAAAAGTTGATAATATCGAGTAGTAAAATATGTTTTATCAAATGAAATCAAATTTGATGAGTTTAAATAAATTTAATCACCCTTGGAAATGGATATAATCAAATAGGACCCACGACCTAGATAAGGTATTTTCTTAAAGAAATGGTATTTTTCTGTGTCAATGACAAATAAAACAAGTTAACTAAATAAATAAGTCGATTAAATAATGATATATAATCATATTATAATATCAAATTCAATATTAATGATATTTGAAAAAAATTATTTCTCTTATAAAGTAATAGATATAAATATAAAACCATACATCGATATCTTAAAAACTATGAAAAGGGGATCCATGGGAGGAGTTAAATAATATGATATGTAAAATATATAAATGGTATGATAATATTTTTCAATATGTTCTATATTACCATATAATTTCAAATTTCCAAGAATTCGCTATAATAGAATCTTACTTTGAAATGAAAATTGATAAATAAAAACCTATAACATACAAGACTATCATGTAATGTAATTGTCCATTTCAATAAGAAAAAGTATTCACTAATGATGTGATTAATGGAACAGAGTGTCCTTCAATGAAAAATGAAGAGATAATTTGATATAGCTGTTTTTTGTTTGTGAAGTTGTGTTTGGTTTTTATGAGTGTGTTTTTTGCAACTCTACTGAAATATTTTTTTAGTAGTTTGTAATTATAGTATCTAATTTTATTCACTACACCCATATTCTGCCTTGATCTCACTAAATACTTAAATATAATTATATTTTTAACAGTTTGGTCAAGTGAAATTTTATTTTAATTTTCTGTCATTTATAAATTCTATAAGGTTATATTTACAATAACATACTGTATTTCACAATATTATTTCATAAATAAATTTAAATAATTTCAAGTTAAATACGGTAACTAGTTTTTACATCATGATTCAAAAAAAGGTAATATAATTTTGTCTGAATAATATTTTAATTTTTAAAATTATATATTACTTGAACAATTTTGAATTGTGTTTTTTTGTGATATAGATTTTTAGGGTTGCTAAATAATGACTCAAATGAAATTAATATTTAATTAATTGATGTTGATTATTATAATAATAAACATTTTATGTTAATAAGAAACCAAATTTAAAATTTAAAATTTGAAATTAAAGTAAAAAATAATTTTTATTATATTATTTCAATTGAAATTATTGCACATAACTATTAAATAAAAATTTTATAGTATGAAAATAGTCACAATAAATTTTATATATTTTTAAATGTATTTAGAACCATTTAAATATTAAATGAAAAATTATTTAAATTATTAAATTCCACTATAAATAGTACCTTATAATAAATATAATATTTAACAATCAAATTTATCATTTAATTCATATGGGGAATGATATTAGATAATCTATTTACATAAAAACATATTCTGTCACATTTTTTATTTTACTGTTAGAATATGTATAATACTATGTTTCAAAGTATATTTTAGTCATTGAATTGTTATGAAATTAATTATATAAATATATATTTTAGGTGGTTGATGATGAATATTTTTTTTGCGAAAAATAATTTACAAATCTATGATAAGTAATTAATATTCTAAAACAATTTACAAATTAAATATAATGCATATAATAATAAAACATATTTATAAATATTAAATAAAATTTAATCTAAATATATAATAAATCCTGAGAAAAATATTAAAACAATTATTTTGAGATAACCTATATTTTCATACCACTAATGATATTCTATAATGTCATTTATTTTTTGTAGATCATTTATAATTATGTATAAAAATAAATAAATAAAAATTAACATTACATATATACATGGACTTTTTAATGGACTGTATAGATATAATTTTTTAAAAAATATTGATCATATATAAATGATAATTAATATGTCTATAATTAATGGAGACTCTCACAAATTTAATTCATTAGTCCGTTATTTTTTTATACCAAGCTTCATATATGTCAAATGATTATAGGATACATTAATCTAGGATATAAATAATCTAATTTTTTTACATCTAGAATTTAAATATATAAATATTGACATGGGATTAAAATACATGCATATTACATCATTTTAGATAAAGATTTATCACATTAAAAAAATACATGTCGTGATACTGTAATAGTTCAATGTGTTTGAAGAAATGGAACAAAATATCTTTTAACGTTGTGAAAGATCTAAAAATTCCATCACTACAATCTTCCCCATTAGTAATCCAACAAAATATCATCCTTTATAATAAAGGTGAAGGAGACATAAGAAAGGATGGGATCAGTATCTCTATAAGTGTATATAAATGATATATGTAAATGTAACATGATACTAATTGTATGTAAACATTAATATAACATTTTAAAATAATACACTACATATCAATGATCATACACATGATCCATATCATAATGATTGGAGGTTCAAAAGGCTTGACTAATAATATAATTAAGATAATGAACTATGTGATCATTTAATAAGAATAAGACATAGATATTTGGGATACAAATCATTTTATAACATTATGAACATGTATATGTACAGATTGGATCACTATTAAAGATATGGATATTAAATTATTCACTTGTGAAATGTTATGGTATGAAAAATGACTATGCATAACATTGTGAATATTTTATCATGTTCATACATAACATTACATTAGTCACGGTTCACCACCATGACTGTAATTATAGTGGATCTAAGAACAATTATTTTCCATTTTGGATCCGAATAATATTTTTCCCATCGTGGATCAGGACACACCACTTTCCCATTTTGGATTATGACACAAATTTTTTTCATTTGGAATTGGACACACATGTTTCCCATTGAACATCAATCCCATCTAGTTGTTTCCCATCATTATCTCATGATATATAAATCATTACCCAATGAATTAAACAATGATATAGGCCCCAACCTTCTCATAATGAAATCATTCATACATATTCCCCATGATCATAAACAATAATATAATAACCCATGAAATTAAATGTTAACCATAAAAATTTCATTATATAATGACATGTGTAAAGGATTTAGGATTCATAATCATTTCATCATTTGATAACTAATGAAAATAAGTATTATTCATCAGCATATAACATATAAACAGAATCATGTTTCAAAAGAACATACCCCATAAAAATAAGTGGGCTTCATAATCACAAAACCCATGAAAATAAGTGCAATTCATAAGAATATAAATCATGAAGAGAAATGGGTTTCATAAGTGTATAATCCATGAATGATAAATGGGTTTAATTAACATATAACTCATGAAATAAACATAGGGCTCATAAACAACATGTTGCCAAAATGAAAACCATTAATTCAAAGAAAATTAATTATATATTTGGTTCATATCCCCAATAAAGAAAAATATATATGAAAGAATATATTATTTAATGCTGAATGATTTTGACATATCAGTTGGATAATTTATTAAGAGAAATAATGATTATTACAAAATCATTTTTTTTAAACATAATACATATTCAAAAACATTTTTATTTATTACCACATTGGAAAAATATTAATTATTCATTTAAAATTATTTAAAAAAATTTTAATGAAATTATCCTTTTGTATTGAAAAATTAATTTTATAACATAATTAAATTTGAAACAAAACCCATTAAAATATAATTAAAAACCTATATTTTTTTTGAAATTAGTGATATTATTTTATAGGAATACAACCTAATTAATTCTTATAATATACGTTTTGGAAGTAATTTAATACATTTATTAAATATATAAATTTTCCCAAAAATATTAACGGAAAATGTTGTTGAAAATAGAAAATCTAATATATAAAAATCATATAAAACAGTTCATGAACATAAAACATTTTTGAAACCTCTTTTAAAAAATATAGTTTTGTAGAAATATATTTTTTATTGGAAATAGAAAAAAGTCATATTTTCATAAAATTGTTCTCTTAATTATCAAATGTACCAAAGTGTGTGAAAATTTTATTATTAAATAAATATGTCATGGATAACCATATGATAATAAAATTAATGAGTATTAATTTAAATTCCCAGGAAAATAAATAATAATACATATTTCATATTTTTTAATATTTGTGAATTAAATACTAATTTTACATTAAAGGGGTTTCTATGTTCGATAGCATACCAGATAAGAAACAACAGGTTTCTTTAGAATCTTACGTTGCACACTAATAATATAATATTATTATTTTAAATGTTAGTTAACTTATAGCAATTGTATTGGCGGGAATGAACAAAAACAAACTATAATATGATTATAAATTTATGTTAAATTTATTTACATTTATCCAATAAATGTTAGAGGCTTAAAATATGAATGAATCTAATTTTAATCATAATTTACATTAAAAGGTTGATCTACTTCCTTTAAATGGATAACCCTCTTTAAATATAGTTTTGGTCACTTCAATACATTCTAATTGACCAAACAAAATCCTTCTTTGTAATGTGGACATAAAAAATTACATTGTTTATATTTTTGGAATTTTTCTGATAATGTTCATTTATTAATGAATAGTGCAAATATTGTATTTTATTTCAAAACTATGTTTTAATATAATTTATTTATATGCTTATATTATATTATTAATTGGTTTTAAAGTGTAATTAAAATATATTTTTACCATTTAATCCAATTTTGGTCATTGAAATTAATTTCACTTTGAAATTGGACTTAAACAACTGTCAATCTTTTGATTGTTCTTGTTTCGTAAAAAACATTATTTCTCTTAACAAAGAGAATTAATTTTAAAATTAATTAATGAATCTTTTATGTTTTTAATTTGAAAAAATATAAATCTTTATTGAATTCGGAATATCATATATATCTTAGTCTGAATTTTTGGTATTTTTATGAAAAACATTAATTTTTGATGAATATTGAAACCACATAGTAGTAGTTAAAAAACTGACTTTTTCATATAAATAAAATTTTACCACATTTGTGAATTGAATTTTGTATATCTGACATTCATTTTTGTTATCAAGAAGTAATAAGTTGTTTAATAAGATGAAAGTAATTTTTGGTGAATAGTTATTGTTGACATTTATTTACCGCGGTTAATGATAAATAAGGCAATTTCAAAGTAAAAGGAATATTATAATAATTAAAAATTACCTTAACACTTATCTTATCCATATTTTATGAGTAATGTCCAATAATGGGCATCGTTGGGTCTATTTTGGGACCCCATGGATCCACTTATGAATGATAGTGACACTTTATATTAATTAATTTAATGTAAAGGAAAAAATGACAAAAAAATATATCTTTTAGTAAATTAATTTTTTTATGGTTTTATATAAGAAATAATTTTAACTATGAATATTAATTCGAAATATAAAAAGATTTACTAAATCATGGTATTATTTTTATAATTTTTAGACCTCAAATAAATTAAATTATTTATGACACAATAATGATGCAGTATTTACCTCATTAATAATTGATTTAAATAAATAAGATTATAATGATTAAAATATTATCCAAAACAAGTCCAATTGTGATTGGATGATTTTATTTTGAATATTATTCACCACATATTTGACCTTAATAATTTTTAGACCTTTTGAAACTGAAGATATGTTTATAATAAAATAATGTTTTCACACTTTCCTAAAGAGCCCCTCTTCTCCCTTATAAAAGGAAACCACTTCTAAACAATTAATCACACCTATAAATCCATTTTAATCATCCATACTCTGCCCAATTAATCTCCCTACATCCCTATCCTTCTCCTAGAAGCCTTACCCTAGGCAGAAGTCACTTCAAGAAGTCTTTTTGTTTCAAAGAAAATGAAGTTACCCAAATTAAAGGTAACCGTTTCTCTTAAATTGTTTACTTTTATTTTACTTCTCCAAACCCTAAATTCATTTTATTCCTTTTTTTTGTAGAAAAACTAGTTTCCTCCATATACAAGGTTGTTTTTATGGGAAGGTTTCGAAATACACTTACACATATCTCCATCTAATGGATGAAGAACATAATGTTTCTGTGGATGGAAAACTAAGGCCTCACGAAACAATGATTGTTCGATTATTTCCTACCACCTCTAATGGTGGCCATTGTGATGAAAATGTATTGATATATGATATATATTTTGTTTATCTTTTATTTATTCTTCTTTAATTTCAATTTATAGCATTCCTTTATTGTTTCCATTATGGGTAATCATGACAATCTCATTAGAGGAAGTGTGGACTACCGCCCCCTAAAAGTGACATGACTCATTAATGCCATAAGTGGGACGTATAAAAGATGGTGATAATGATTTTATATATGATATTATATATTAAATTATACTGGAATTATAATATACCTATTTATAATTATGTTTAAATTCCATTTAAATAAGAAATAGAAATTAAAGTAGCGTTCATGCGTACGTACGGCTTACCGTCTCCATGAACGGTGCATTTAATTTCTTATATCCAAATGTTATGTAATATTATTAATAAATGTATATACTAGATATATATGATATATATGTTTTCTAAATCTTGAATATCATTATGTATATAATATAATATTGAACACATGGACATCTTGTAAATATAAGTTGTTCATTTTTTACTCAAGTACCAAATATCGAGAAAATTAACGTTATTAACTTAAATGATTACATAATGTTTATAACAAGATAACAAGTGATATAAAACGAATAATAATCATTAAAATGGTTTCTAAGAAATTATATATTTTCTTTAGTTTATTATTCTGGATATTAACGAACGATCGAGTCAAATCAGACATGAGTTAAGGTACTTCGTCTCAATCTCTTTTCCTTGAGGAATATTTAGTTTTATACATGACATTATTTTATATGGTATATAAACCACTTTGACTTTTCATTTCATTCCAAGGGAATCTTTTAATAAGAATCATTTTACTAAATGAAAAAAAGGAATGTTTTTTTAACGTAAGTAGTGACAACGACCTATCTGTCACCACGAGTATTATTTGAACTTTGACTTACTTAACATGATGTACTATTTTTAAAACGAAAAAAAACCATATACTCTTTTTATGTATTTTGGTATTGAAAATAATTTTGATAGTGGATTTATTATTTCAATATCTTGAAATTATATTTTTTTAGTGCGATGTGGAAATGTTATATTTTCTTTATGCTTATGTTATCTGTTATTATCATGTTATTGTTCTTAGGAATTATTTATGTATATGGGTGGTTCTGGGATAAACCTAGGGCTAGTGAGCCCAAGATATCTCTCCAATTCATTGGGTAACGTGACAGAGGTAAACAAGAATGTTTCTCCTATGTGATTTAGGTATTATTCCATGGTGGGTATTCCAAAGTAACTCCCTATTTAGCTGTGATAGCTACATTGTAAGTATGTTATGGATGCCACAAGTTACCTTTATAATTCATTATTTCTATGTTTTATTCATAAATATTATGTTTTCATGCGGTATGTAAAAGAGTTTTTGTTTTTTATTTATTAACAAAAAAATGTTTTCTTTCACTATTTTATAACCCTTAGTTAGCTTTTTATGCTCATCACAAGTTTTGAAATTTTTTCACAGGACATAATGATCAATAGGGCCAAGGATGGGATCATTGAAAAACTCATGCTATCTAAAACATGGAACTAGACATGAATTTTTTTTTCATGAATTTTTATTTTATGAAAAAAATGGAAACTGTATAGACGTGTCTTCTATGAAATCTTGTGAGATGTAATAGTTATGTCCTAATTCTTTAAAACTCTAAACCTGAAAAAACCCTCAATTATAGTTATTCATTTAATTCAATATTATGTAATTTTTAAGGCTAGGTTTTTATATTTGGTATCAAAGGTTGGTTTAGATAACTTTCAGAGTTAGATTATTGTCAAACTAATACCCATAGTCTAATTTATGTTAATATTGATATCATATAGTATTTACATATTACCATGTTTCTTCGACTAAGATATTTATCTGTTCAGAATGGTTTTCCGCAGAGGAAACATGACATCTTTGTTAGGACGACATCAGGAGGAAGACAACCTACCAAATAAGAAAACCCGGATGGTGGGAATCTGAACCAAACAGTTTGTTTTAGCGATGAAATATTTGAATCGGGCTATAAATGGTGGTGGTATCCATGCACGAGATTAGCTAGATCAACGATAGAGGAACATGTCATTAGTGGAACATTTCATACGGTGGCATTTCCCATCATTCAAAGGATCATATGACCCTGTACTAGCTGAAGGGTGGATTATATCATTGGATAATGTTTTTGATATCATGGGTTGTTTAGAACAGTAATAGGTTAGTCTTTTTGTTTACCATTTCAAAGGTGAAGCTGATCAGTGGTGGTCGATGGTGAAAAATATTAGAGATAGTTAGGAGATTGATTCTCTTGATTTGTATGATTTCAAAGGTGTGTTTCTTGAGAAATATTTTCCTAAGGTGGTTCGTCTTAGGATGGAAAACAGTTCCTGTAATTGAGGCAAAAAGATGACATAGTGGATTCTTATGAAGAAAAATTCTCCCGACTAGCAATGTATACTCCAAATTTCATACGATATCTTGATATTAAAATAAACCATTTTAACTCAGGATTTAAGCAAAAGTATCGAAGAGATTTAGCTTCTCGTGATTTCAAAAGTAATGAAAAACTTGGTTGTTGTGCGGAGAAGGTGTAAATGGATTTTGTTGATGATGAAGTGTTCTTTGAGAATCAGCAGAATAAGAGGTCGAGGTGGCATGCACATGGGAAGAACTCTTAAAAAATGTCTGATGGTAAGAAACTCTAGTTTATAGTTTAAGAAAATTGTGGTAATAATCATGTTGTGGAATGACTTTTGAATGCTAGTATGTTCTACCGATGTGGTAAAATGAGACTTATGACTCGTAATTGCACTGAGAAATATCAGGGTAATGGTAAGACAAAATCTGATTTACAGTTCATAAAATGTTTTAAGTGCAATGGAATGGGTCATTATTCAAATTACTGTCCATCAATGTACTCAACCAAAGGAAAGCAGAAAAACTACAAGCAGAAAGGGGTGTTGAAATCGTTTTCCACTACTTCAACAGATGTTTGGCCATCAAATGAAGTTGTATCAGTTACACTGTTTTTTTTTTTCAGATTATGCCAATGTGTTGTTTGATTTACTGTCTAAAAACACTTTCATTTATGAGAAGTTTTCTAGTAAATTGGGAATTTATCCTCTAGATATGAATACATAACTTACCATAAAAACACATGAAGATAATGTTGAGACAAAAAATACATAATAACAATCTTGTCCTTGTGTATGGAAAGAATCTACCTGAAAACCTTATTGTTTTTCCTCTAGTAGAGTTTGATGTTATATTTGGTTTGGATTGGCTTTCTGTTTATCATTCTATGATTGACATCATAGATAAAGTGTTTTATTTTCAGAATGATTTTCAGTTTGTTTACAAAAATTAACCCACACTTTTTATAATATATCAAGAATGTAAGAAACTAGTAAAAGATGTAATTGAATGTAACCTTGCACATATTGTTGAAAACAAAGGAACTGTTCAAATTAATGATGTGCCAGTGGTAAATGAGTACCTTGATGTTTTTCTTGATGAGTTTCCGGGTATTATACTTGATCGGGAAGTTGAATTTACTGTTGACTTCGTTCTTGATGCTAAGACAATTTAAAAACCCCCTTATCTAATGGATCAAATTGAACTTTTAGAGTTAATGAATCAATTGCAAGAGTTATTAGATAAAGGTATCATTCGACCAAGCACATCACCATGGGGTTATCTTGTATTGTTTGTGAAAAATACATATGGTTCACTGAGACTTTTCATTGATTATAGAGCATTGAATAACATCACTAATAAGAAAAAGTATCCTTTTTCTAATATCGATGATTTGTTTGTCAGCTCCAGGGAGCTCAGTATTTTTTTATGATTGATTTGAGGTCGGGGTACCATCAGTTTAATGTAATGGAATAATACATTTCGAAGACCATGTTTCATACTAGATATGGCCATTATGAATTTTTAGATATGCCTTTTGGTTTAACCAATGCACCTACTGTATTCATGGGCCTTATGAATATAATTTTATGTGACTTCTTGGTTAATTTTGTGGTTGTGTTCATAGATGGTATATTGTTTTATTCCAAAAGTAAGTAGGAACATGAAATTAATTTAAGGGATGTCTTCCAAACCATAAAAAAAGAAATTGTTTGGGAAATTCAGCAAGTGTTAGTTTTGGTTGAAAACAAAATCTTTCCTTGGTCACAATGTTTCAAAAAAGGAATAACTATTGATCATGATAAAATAAAAGTTGTCGAATAATGGACAAGACCAAAAAATATAAACAATATCCATAGTTTTCTTGGTTTGGCTGGTTATTACTGGAGGTTTGTTGAAATATTTACACGGTTATCTAGTCCAATGACTAAGTTAACTCAAAAAGGTGTCAAGTTCTTCTAGACAAAAGAATGTGATAATTGATTTCATGAATTGAAAAGAAGATTGGTGAACGCTCCAGTTTTGGCACTGCCATCCAGAAATGGTGATTTTGTTCTCTATAGTGATGCTTCGTTGAAAGTACATGGTTGTGTCCTAATGAAGAATGATTAGGTAATTTCTTATGCTTCATGTTAGTTGAAACCATGACAGTTATATTACCCTACGCATGATTCAGAATTATCTGATGTTTTTTTTTCTTTAAGAATTTGGAGGAATTATTTGTATAGAGTAAAATGTGAAATATATACTGATCAAAAAAGTTTACAGTATATATTCATATAGAAATAATTGAAAATGATATAGAGAAGATGACTGGATTTAATCAAGGATTAGGATTTCATGATCTATTACCATCCAGGAAAAGAAAACAATGTGGTTGATTCATTGAGTTGAAAAAGTAATTATTCATTAACCATGGTAAATTTGGAACAAGATCCTTTTGTTTTTTATTTGATAAACATTGGGATAAAAGTTGTTTTTGCAAGAAATTATTCTGTTGTGTTTCAGGCATCAGTGAAATCATTTCTCTCAGACAGAATAATGCAAGACAAGAAAGATGAAAGTGAGTTATAAAAAAAGGTAGTGTTGGTTCAGAAGGGTAATTTTTCTAATATTAACGATGATAATGATTATGTTTTGAGGTTTGGGAAGAGATTATGTGTTCCTTGTGATTCAAATTTTAAGAATGAGTTGTTATGTGGAGCTCATAGTTCCATATTTTTAGTTCATCCTGGTAGTACTAAGATGTACAGAGATCTTTAGAAGTACTACTGGTTGAATAGAATGAAAAGAGATATTGCCAATTTTACTGTGTAGTTTTTTACATGTCAGTAGGTTAAAGTAGAGAAATAGTTACCTAAAGGGATACTTTATCCTTTAATGATGCAAGATTGGAAATGGAAAAATATATCCATGGATGTTGTTGTGGGATTACCAAAGATATCTCGAGGTAATAATGCAATCTGGGTTATTGTTGTTCGATTGAATAAATCTTCTCATTTCCTTCCATTTTGGGATACATTTTCCCTAGATCATCTTTCTAAATTGAATGTAAAAGAGATAGTCAGGTTCCATGAAGTTCCCCTCTCCATTTTATCTAATCGTCATCCCAGCTTTACTTATAACTTTTGGAAAGTCCTTTATAAGTCGCTGGGTACTTAATTAAATTTTAGTACATCTTTTCATCCACAATCAGATGGGCAGTCAGAACGAACAATTCAGACCATAGGGGATGTGCTACGTGCTTATTCACTAGATTACTAGGGAATTCGTGACCAACATATTTCATTGGATTTATTTTCATATAATAAAATTTTTCATTCTATTTTACAGATGGCTTCATTTGAGGCATTATATGGACAGAGTTGTCGAACTCCAGCTTTTTGTGATGAAGTTGGTGAATGGAAGCTGATGTGACCAGAATTGGTAGAAGAGATAGAAGAGAATGATCAGTTGATTCAGAAGAACATGAGAACAACTCAGAGTAGACAAAAAAGTTATGAAGATAAATGGAGGAAGGATATTTCTTTTGAGGGTGGTGATCATGTCTTTATCAAAGTTTATCCATTGAAATGTGTGATGAAATTTGTTAAGTAGGGAAAGTTGAGTCTTAGGTTCGTTGGAATTTCAAGAATTTATGGATAAAGTTGGATCAGTTCTGTACAATTTGTCTTTACCTCCAGGTTTGTCCCAGGTAGACAATGTCTATCATGTTTCAATGATGAGAATGTATATGCTGGATCCGTAACATTTTCTGAGCCCACAGGTAGTTCAGTTGGAATAGAATCTCTCTTATGACGAACAACCAATTCAGATTCTTGACCGTAGAGACCAAGTGTTGAGGAATATGTTAATTCACCTATTATAGTTTTTGTGGAGAAACCATATGGTTGAAGAGGTAATGTGGGAATCAGAAGATGTTATGAGAGATAAATACCCCCACTTATTTTGATAAGTAAAATTGTGAGGATGCAATTCCCATAGGAGGAGAAGGATATAACATACCAGGTAAACAATAAATAATACATATTTCATATTTTTTAATATTATTGAATTAATTATTTATTTTACTTTAAAGGGGTTTTTATGTTTGATAGCGTACCGAATACGGAACAAAGGGTTTCTTTGAAATCTTAAGTAGCACACTAGTAATATAATATTATTATTTTAAATGGTAGTTTAATCCTAGATGTTATATTGGTGGGAATGAACCAAACTAACTACAATATGATTATACATGTTTGTTAAATTTATTTACATTTATCCAATAAAAAGTTAGTGGCTTAAAATTTGAATGAACCTAATTTTAAGAATAATTTACATTAAAAGGACGATTTAACGCCTTTTAATGGAGAACCATTATTAAATATAGTTTTGGTCACTTTAATACATTCTAATTGACCAAATAAAATCCTTATTTATAATGGGTACATCAAAATTTTATTTGGGTAAATTTTAGGAATTTTTCTGATAAAGTTCATTTTTTAATTAATTGTGAAAATATTGTATTTTAATTCAAAACTATGTTTTATTATAATTTATTTATATGGATAGATTATATTTTTAATTGGTTTTAAAGTATAATTAGAATATATTTATTACCATTTAATCCAATGTTGGTCATTGGAATAAATTTCTCTTTCAAATTCGACTTAAACAAATGTCAATCTTTTGATAGTTATTGTTTCTTAAAAACACGCTATTTGTTTTAACAACCGAAATTAATTTTAAAATTAATTAATGAAACTTTTATGTATTTAATTTTGAAAAATAAACACCATTTTTTAATTTAGAATATCAAATAAATATTAGGCTGATTTTTTGGTACTTTTCTGAAAAACATCAATTTTTTGATTAATAGTGAAACCACTTTGTTGTAGTTAAAAAACTAACATTTTCATTTAAATGATAATTTACCACTTTTGTGAATTGAATATATAAATTCTGACATACATGGTTTTTATCAATAAGTAAAATGAGGTTCAATAAGATGAAAATAATTTTTGGTGAATTGTAACTTTTGACTTTTATTTACCGCAGTTAAAGGTAAATAAGGTAATTCAAGGTAAAAAGAATATTATAATAATTCCAAATTACCTTAAGACATGTCGTAACATTATTTTATAATTAATATACGACCATGGAAGTCCTTCTGTCGATTTTGGGACCCCATGGAGCCACTAATGTATGATAATGACACTTTAGATTAATTAATTTAATGTAAAGTCAAAAATGACAAAAAAAATATCTTTTAGTAAATTAATTTTTATATGGTGTTATATATGCAATATTTTTAACTATGAATATTAATTTGAAATATAGAAAAATTTAATACATATTGGTAGTTTTTTTATAATTTTTAGACATTATATAAATTAAATTATTTATGTCACAATAATGATACAGTATTTACATCATTAATAAATGATTTAAAGAAATAAGATTATAATAATTAAAATATTATTCAAAACATGTCCAATTATGATTGGATGATTTTATATCTAATATTAGTCACCTAATATTCAACGTTAATTATTTTTGGACCTTTTGAAACCGAATATTTGTTTATAATAAAATAATGTTTTCACATTTTCCTAAAGAGCCCCTCCTCTCCATTATAAAAGGATAACAATTCTAATAAATTCTTCAGACGAATGAAGCCTTTTGGCTCATCTAACGTCTACCAAATTAAGATCCATACATCCCTATACTCATCCTAGGAGCCTTACCTTATGCATAAGGCACATCAAGAAGTCTGTTTTTTTTAAACCAAAGGAAGTTACCCAAATTAAATGTAATGATTTCTCTTAAATTGTTTTCTTTTATTTTACTTCTCCCACCACAAAACTGTTTTTATTACATTATTTTGTTAAAAAACCAGTATTCTCAATATAATTGGATGTATCTATGAGAATTATTCTAACTACACTTACACGCACCTATATATAATGGATGAAGAACATAATGTTTCTGTGGATGGAAAACTGAAACCTCAAGAAATGATTATTTTTTGATTATCACATACCGCCTCTCATGGAGGCTATTATGATAGAACTATATATAAATATGATATATATAATGATTATGTTTTCTGTATGCTTCTTTAATTTCCATTTATATAATTCCTTTATGGTTTCCATTATGGGTACACATGATAATCCTATTAGAGGAAGTGCAGACTACCACCCCCTCAATGTGATATGACTTGTAAATGACATATGTGGGATATATAAAGGATATAGTTAATAATATGATATATGATATTATATATAAAATTATACTAGAATTATTAAATACCTATGTATTATTATTTCTTAATTTCATTAAATTAAGAAATAGAAACAATAGGAGCATTCATGCGTACGTATGTTTACCGTCTCCATGAATGGTGCATTTAATTTCTTACCTCTAAGTGTTATGTATTAATATAAATAAATGTTTATACTATATATATATGATATATAAGATATCTAAATCATAAATACCATTTTGGATATAATGGACTATTGACAACATGTAAGACATGTAAATATAAGGTGTTCATTTTTCACTCATGTACCAAATATCAACAAAATCAACGTTATTAACATAAATGATTACATAATGTATTTAACATGGTAATAAGTGGTATAAAATTAATAATAAACTTGATAAAGTTTCTTAAGAAAGTAGAAATAAACATTAGTTTATTATTCAGGATATTAAAGAATGATCGAGTCAAGTCAGACACGATGTAAGGGACTTCCTCTCAATCCTCTTTCATTTAGGCATATTTAGTTTTATACACGACTTTATTTTATACGTTATATAAAACCCATTGTCTTTTAATTTCATTCAAATGGAATATTTTTATATGAAGCATTTTACTAAACGACAAAAGGAATGCTTTTTTAACGTAGGTTGTGACAACGACCTCTCCACCACCACGATTATTATTTGATATTTGGCTTCCTTAACAAGCCAAAATGTTTTTAAAAGGAAAAATAAACACCATATACTCTTTTTATGAATTTTTGTATTGTAAATTAATTTAATATTAGATTTATTATATCAATATCTTGAAATGATATTTTGTTAATGCAATATGTAAATGTAATCTTTCCTTTATGCTTATGTTATATGTTATGGTCATGTTATGGTTCTTGGAAATTATTCATATATACGTGTTGTTCCGTGATAAACCTAGGGAGGGTGAGCCCAAGATAGAAATCTAATGCATTGGGTAACATGAAATAGGTAAACGTGAATGTTTCACCTAATATAATTATGGAATCTACTATAATGTGTATTCCTAAGTAACTCCCTATGTAGCTATGATAGCTACATTGTAAGTATGTTATGGATGCCACATGTTACCTTTATGATTATTGATTTCTATGTGTTATTCATAAATATTATTTTTTCATGAGGTATGTAAAAGAGTTTATGTTTTTTATGTATTAATTATAAAATTTTTTCTTTTATTGTTTTATAACCCTTACTGATCTTTTTATGCTCATCCCATGTTTTGAAATGCGTTCATAGGACTTAATGATTAATAGGGTCAAGGATGGGAACATGGAAAAGTCATGCTGTCTAAAACATTGAACTAGACATGACTATTTTTTTCAAGAGTTTTTATTTTATGAAAAAATGGAAACTGTATAGACGTTTGTACTTTGTAATCTTTTGAGATGTAATAGTTATGTCCTAATTTTCAAAAACTCTAAACCTGAAACGATCCCCAATTGGAATTATTCATTTAATTCTATATTACGTAATGTTTAAGGTTGGGTCCTTATAATTAATGGGATATGGATCATAATATTTCATCAATGGGTTCATAATAAAAAAATCATTCTAGATAATTATTGATATTATAGCCATATAATCATACAAAATTTGTAACATTGATTCACAATATAAATTTATGAATAAAAATAAATTAATAGTAGATTATTTTAAAAATACTAATACCCATTATATTACCAGTTAATGGCGTAGTGTATACACCTTTAAAAAGAATATAGGTAAATGAAACAACATGTGTTTCAAAGAATAAATATTACAATAATGATACATTACCAATTTAGTATATTTTGAACCATATACACAATGAAAAATATTATAAAATTGAGATATAAATACCAATAAATTTTAAGATATTGATTATATAATACATCAATTAGTGAAATACACATAATAGAAAATAATCATGTGGTGAATATGAAATATGTTTTGCAGAAATAAAAGTGATACTGGAAACCTCATTTCTACTTTAGTAACATTTGAATCATGAATTCATTGATATAATAAAATAAATTGAATCTTTAAATATGATAAAATAAATTAAATAAATAATATAATATTCCATAGTAATGTAAATACACCACACAACATGATTAAGTGGTGAAAAAATAATATTACTCACCAAAATAAAACTGAGGTGAGAAGAACCTTACAATAAATATTGAATTTCCTAATACAATTAAAACCACCAGTATAATAAATATAATTTTCTTTTAATTATATAAAATTACCATGTTATTATACATAATACTATTTATTGATGGATTATTAATTTATATCAACCATTTATTATCAATTCCATGTTAAATATATAATTCATGTAACAACTGCTATGTTTTTCACATGTGTTTTGATATTTTATATTTTCATCCTCTAAATTATATCAGGATAAAAGTACCCATATGATTATAACCATGATATAAATATCATATATTTTCAGTATCAATTCTTATTAAATAACTTATAAGGGATTGAAATATGAAATTGAATGCCCTATTTGTAGAGATTCTATGCTATACATATGCATGAATGATGTTTCTATTTTATTATCATATTGAATGAATGTATGTAAATAAAATATATATATTTAAATATATTATCATTATTGTACCATTATTTTTTTCATTCATATCATTTAATTTTTATGAACTCATCCTTGACACATTCAATGTAATGTGTGAATGAATCATAATTCTTTGAGGAAGAAGTAGTACACACGTCCACAGATGAAGTTGTTGTTTTTCTAAAAAATAAATATCATGATGTTATGTGTTATATAAGAGTTAAATAATCATAAATAAATAATATATATCATATAAAAATAATTTTCCATCATTATTACATACTTTGAACGGTTTTAATTGGCGAACGAAAGACATCGGTTCAAGAGGTGATAGTTCACCTTATACATGAATGATGATTGTGTGTCGCATTTGATAGAAGTGTGCATAGGTGTATCTTGAAAACATTACATAAAAAAGTAGCAGTATATTTATGATACTAAAGATATCATATAATAATTTAATACTAATAATTTATGTGTTGGAGAAGGAGGTAAAAGAATTTTTCTTGTTGAAGGAAGTTACCTCTTCTTGGGGTAATTCCTTTCAGTTTTCACAAAGGGATAGCATCGTATTTATTTAGCCAAAATTGAGAACGATAGGATGAGAGGAGGGATTTTGGGGTATTATATGTGTAGGTTTTGGATGTTGCAATGTGTTTATAGTTTCTAATAATTGATGGGTGGTGATTTCTCTTCTTTAAGGGGAAGGAGAGGACACATTTGGAAATTTTGAAACTGATTATGTGCTCCTCTAATATTTACCCAACAAAATGAATCAATAAAAAATGAATTAGATACATGAAGTGTCAGGACTCAGTATGAACATAAAATGGGTTGTGTAGTAGTGTAGGCTCATTTTAACCCCTTATCTTATATGTTTGACAAGTTTGTAATCGTGTTGTTACCAAATAAGATATAAATAATTTTAATTATTTCACTTATATTTTTTGTACAAAACAATGTTGACATTATAAAAAATTAAAAAAATTTATGTTTTCAAATAATGAATCCTTTTTATAAAATTCTAATAACAATATTTTTAGAAATTAATTCAAAATTACTCCCAAAGATTGGATGAGATGATGGGGTTTTTAAGCGAACAATTTCAAAAGATAGAAATATTTTTATAACCAATTTATTTTTAAAATTAGATCAAATGACAATAAATGGGATTAATGGATGTATAATAAATCTAATTAAACATTAATCAAATTTAAATTATATTTTATATGTATACATTAATTATATTGAAATGTAGTTTTCTATTAAAATTCAGTGTTTTTTCACTATTCATCAAAACTAAGGCTTCTCCTGAAAATATCAACAAATGACCAAAAGAAAATTTACATATTATGTAAATATAAAACAATATTAATTTTTAAAATTAATTTTATAATATTTTGAAAAACATAATATAAATTATGTTTCCAAAAAAATGATAAATTTTCATTTTATAAATACATATCATTATGCGTTAAATTGGATTTATTATTATCTCTTTTATAAAAAACTGAAAATACGACTATTTAAAAGTTGGATATATATATATATATATATTAATAAACATAATTTGTAAAAAGTGGTTTAATTAAACAAATTTTGTAGAACATTATTCACTACATAAATATAGTTCTCCAGAAAAAAACGTCTTTAATATAAAAAAAGTTTTTTTAAAATTATTGAAAATTTGAAAAAACATATATTTTTTATATATATAAGTGGAAACAATAATTTCATAAATTAATTTATAATATTCATTAATACGATTCAATTGGATAGCTAAAAACAATAATAGTATTTCATATATAATCTTAATAGTGAATTTTAGTTTTGTAAAAACAAGTCTTCTGTGTCACAAAATATTAAGAAGAAAATCATAATTTTATTTAACAAAATTCAAAAATACAGTTTCATATACCAAAAAAATCTATGAGTTGAGTGTACCAAAATATCGTTATTTTGTTCCACAAAAAGAACTAAATAATTGTTTATTTCATATAATACACACTATATTGATTGTCACGTGAAATAAAAAATATCAAATAGTTTTAAAAAATTTGAATGAAATATTTCTCAAATTATCAGGTTGTTACATTCTTCAACCCCCTAGAATGAAATTAATTCCCCCCTCAAAATTCAATAGTGTTATTATAACACCCCAGGTAAATAAAGAATATGACATCTTTATATTTATCCATACTTGTGAATCAAATATTAATATTACTTTAAAGGGGATGAAATGCTCGATGGCGTACCCAATACGCAACAACGAGTTTCTTGGGAATCTTATGTTGCACTCTAATAATAAAATAATATTATTTTAAATGGTAGTTAACATGTAGCCGTTGTATTGGCGGGAATGGATAGAAATAACTAAAATATGATTATATATGTTTTTTAAATGTTTTTACATTTATCCAAAGGGTTAAAATATAGAAAGAATTCAATTTTAGGCATTTATACCCTAATTTTCACTAAAGGTTCACTTATCACCTTTTGATGGCGAATTGTCATTAAATATAGTTTTGATCACTCTTATAAATTATATTGGACCAAATATAACTCTTCTTTAGAATCGGGACATCAAAATTTACTTTGTGTAAATTTTTGGTACCTTTCTGATAAAGTTCATTTTTTTAATGAATAGTGTAAAATGTTGTATTTTAATTCAAAACCTCTATTTAATCTAATTTATTTATATGAATAGATTATCATTTGAATTGGTTTTAAAGTTAAATTAGAAAATATTTTTACCATTAAATCCAATAGTGGTCGTTGAAATTAATTTCACTTTGAAATCAGACTTAAACTAGTGTCAATCTTTTGATACTTATTGTTTCATAAAAACACGTTATTTGATCTGACAGCGGGAATTAATTATTAAATTAATTAATGTGACTTATATGTATTGAATTTTGTAAAATAGACTTCATTTTTGAATTCGTAATATCAAATATAGCTTAGGGTGAATTTTTGGTAATTTTCTGAAAAACTTCAATTTTTAATGAATAGTGAAACAACTAAGTGGTACTTATAAAGACTGATTTTCCGTTTAAATGAAATTTTGCCATCATTGTGTTTTGAATTTCAAAAATCCGACATACATGGTTGTAATTAAGAAGTAAATTGTGGTTCAATGAGGTTATAATAATCATTTGGTGAATAGTAACTTATTGAGTTCTTAATCGCGATTAGTGGTAATTAGTGTAGTTTAAGGTATAAATAATGCTTTAATAATATGAAATGACCTAGAAACATGTCCCAACCTTATTGGTTGTGTCAGGGCCGACCAAGACAAGCCATGGGTAATCTTGGGGACCCCATGGACACACTTTGGTTGGGAAATGACATAAATAACTTTTTATTAAATGTAAAAGTAAAAATGACACAAACATAATATGTTTTACGAAAACAATTTTTACATGGGGTTATAAAGATCCTATTTTTGATTATAAATAGTAATTGGAAAGCTAAAAATATTTCCTACATCATAGTATTTTTTTATAATTTTTAGACATTAAATAAATTATATTATTTATGACATAATAATGATGCAGCGATGACATCATTATTTGACAATTTAAATAAAATGGAAAGATAATGTAAACTCTATGAACTAAACATGTCCAAAACCAATTAGATGAGTGTATTTCGAACCCTTATCACCTTATCCACGAATTATATCAATATGGGACCTTTTAAAACCGAAACACATTTTGAAATAAAGTAATATTTCTTTACTTTTCAAAAGTGACCCTCCTCTCCTCTTATAAAAGGCTCCCACCTCTACCTCATTTCACACACTCCTCAAGCCTTTGGCTCGGCCATCCCCTGCCCATTTACTCTCTACACATACCTATCCTAATCCTAGTGGATTACCTTTGGGAAGAAGCCTTTCAAAGGTAGCCTTTAGGCTCAAATCAAAAGGAGTTACACTTTTAAAGGTAATTCATTCTCTCATGTTCATTTGTTTTATTTTGCTTCTCCAAACCCCTAAACTATTTTTATTTATTTATTTTGTAACAACACCAGTATATTAAATATACTAGGATGTTTTTATATTATTTATTCGAGATACACTATCACACAACTTCATTAAATGGTTAAAGAACATACGGTTTCCGTGGATGGCAAAATTGTGCCTCCTGAAACGATGATTGTTCAATACTCAATTAACACCTTCAAAGGTGGCCATTATGATGTCACTATTTTTATATATGATATATAATATGTTTATGTTTTACTTATGCTTCTGTATTTTTCATTTGTGGCTTACCTTTATGGCTTCCATTATGGGTATACGCGATATCTTCATTTTAGGATGTGCGGACTGCCGCCCCCTCAAAGTGATGTGATTCGTTAATGCCATATGTGGGATGTGTAAAGGATGAATTTAAAGTTATTATATATGAATTTATAATGGAATTATAATATACCTCTATATAATTATTATTTCATTCCATTAAAGTATGAGATAGAAATGAAAGTAGCGTTCATGCGTACGTACGGCTTACCGTCTCCATGAACGGTGCATTTCATTTATTATCCCCAAATGTAATGTACTATTAAAAGTACATGTATATAATGGATATATATAATTAATGATATATCTAAATGATGAATATAATTCTGGAATTAAAATATACATACCTCTCATTTAGTTTTAATTCCATTAATATGACAATGAAATGAAAGTAGCGTTCATGCGTACGTACGGCTTACCGTCTCCATGAACGGTGCATTTCATTTTTTACATCTAAATGATTATGTAATATTATAAATACATGTATATGATGGATATATATGATATATATGATATCCAAATCAGGAATGTCATTCTAGATATAAAGAACCTTTGACCACATGAACAACATGTAATTGAAACAAGTCCACTTTTGACTTAAGAACCAAATATCGACAAAACAAAAATTATTAACTTAAATGGTTAAATAATGTTTATAACATGGAATTAAGTGATATAAAAGGAATAATGAACTTTAAAAAGTTTCTTAATCAAGTAGAAATTAAATCAATTTATTATTCAGGACGTTAAAGAACGAACAAGACAAGTTGGACCCGAGGTAAGGGATCTTACTCCTCTCTTTCTTTTTAAGTACACTCTTTTATGTCATTCCCTCTAAAGCTCATCATTCTTGTTATTCGGATGTTATTTTATATTACACATACTGTAATTTTTATGTTCATGTGATGAGAGACCCTATTCTCTCTCATCAATCCATTTTGGAAGTTTTGAGTGGCGCCGTTAGGCTGCCGAATTTTCATAAGAGATATAACCTCTCTCTTTCTTTTTAATTACTCCCCTTTATGTCACCTCTTTTAAGATCCTATTTGTTATTATGGGGGATGTTCTTTTATATTTCTCTTTCTGTACATTTTTTTAATGTGATGAGATACCCTATTTGATCTCATCAATCCATTTTTGGAAGTTTTAAGTGGTGCCGTTAGGCTGCGGAGTTTTCGTAAGTGATTTTTCATGTCACTTTTATTCTCGTGAGATTTATGCTACATTTGCCACAATTTCCTTTGAGTGGTGTATGTACGGACCATTATTTTACTAATTGTGTAATATTCTTTCATTTATGATTATTTACATCAATGATGTATTTTCCTTCTTTCACGGGGCATATGTTTCGAAAGATACCCAAGTCGGTAAGGGAACATTTCACCCTCCTCTTTTTAAAAGACTTCGTTTGTTATGTATTTTAATTCACATACTATTATGTTGGGATATGTTCTTCTATATCTTGATTAATGTAAATTATATGTCAATATGATGAGATCCCCTTTTTATCTCTCATCAACTCATTTTTTGAATTTTTGAAGTGATGCCGTTAGGCTGTCAAATTTTTGCAAGGGAACTTCTTAGCCCAAATTTGATTCTTTGGGATAAACTTTTACTCCTTGAATATGTTGTTCTATGAATATGTTTGAATAAACTCTGATTGTTTTACACTTAATATCCACTTATATTTGGTGTATTCGTTTGTCACACATAATTATGTAATTGATTTATCCTTAAACCAAGGATACTGTCGTTGTAAGGGACTTCATCTCAATCTCCTTTCATTGAGGAATATTTCGGTTTATACACAACTTTCTTTTATACGGTGTATAAACCCCTTTGACTTTTACTTTTATAGAAAAGGAATCTTTTTCTACGAAGCGTTTTACAAAATTACAAAAAGGAATGTTTCTTTTAACGTACGCAGTGACAACGAGATTTTCCGCCGCCGCGAGTATTATTTGGTCTTTGGCTTCCTCAACAAGCCGTAATGTTTTTAAAATAAAATAAATACCATATACTCTTTTATGTATTTTTGTATTGAAAATGGTTTTGATAAAGGATTCTATTATGTCAATATATTTATGATATATTGTGATTGAAATGTAGAAATGTTATCATTCCTTTATATTGGTTTTATGTTTTATGATTTTATATTGGTACTTGGACATTTTAATGGGTGGTTACGTTATAAACCATATGACGGGTGGTGCTGTGAATACCAGGACGGGTGGTTACGTTATAACCTCCAATGCATTGGGTATGGAAGTCGGCCGTATGGCTATTCCATTAAGTATGTATGGAAATTGGCCGTATGGCTATTCCATTAAGTGATATGTGTGGGAGTCGACCGTATGGTTATTCCACTTAAGTATGTTTATGTCCCAAGTTACCTTTATATATGTTATGTGTTCTTTATATGGGTTTTATGGTAATCATTTGGTTACAAAAAGGTAAGTAATGATATTTTATTCAGTGACGAGTTTTTACTACTTCATAAAGGTGAAAAGTATTACTTTGATAAAGTATACATGGTTTACTTTTTGTTTTGATAAACTAAAAGTTTTTATTTTTGTGTATCCCTTACTGAGTTTTCATGCTCATCCCATGTTTTTGAAATGTTTTTCATAGGAATTAGCATGGAATAGGGTCAAGGATGGGATCAAGGAAAAGTCATGCTACCTAATACATGAAACTAGACATGTTACTTTTTAAGAGTTTTTATTTTATCGAAATTTAGTAGAAGAGACTACTTTGTAATCTTTTGAGATGTAATAGTTATGTCCTAATTCTCTAAAACTCTAAACCTGAAAAGATCCTCAATTTGAATTATTCATTTAATTCAATTTTAAGTAAGGTTTAAGGCTGGGGCCTTATAGTTGGTATCAAAGTTCGGTTTAGATAACTTTAGAGGTTAGGGTATTCTTTAAGCATAAGTGACATTACCATAATGGTTAGGATTTCAGACAGAGTCCTAGTTTTAGATAAAGTGAATGAATAAGAATATCTTAGTGTTTGTCTTCCTAATTAGTACGTGATGGTTTTGTTGTTATACTCACACTTACCCTTTTTGGTTTTAGTAAATGGTTGGATCTAGCAGGCACCAAGGTAACGGTGGATGTGAAGGAAACTGTGACAGTTTTCTAAGCGAGCAACTGAATGATATGGGGGCTGTAATGAGAACTCTTGTGTTTATCCTCAACCAACTATCTGGAGTCATGATTGACCACCTAAACCTTGGATATTTCTCTAAGGCATCATTTTTGCAAGAAAAAAATCCCTACGGAAGTACAGGTAATAATCATAAAGGTAAGTGTGTTAAAAAACCTATGTGTCAAAGATGTGGAAAGAAACACCTAGGAAAATGTTTCAAAGGGACAGAAATATGCTATAGATGTGGAAATGAAGGTCATAAAGCAAGAACCTACCATGGAAAAAGGAAGCATCCAGTTGACTCGAGGAAAGTGAAAGATGTTCTTTCTAAGGGATCAATTGAATGTTTTAAATGTGGTGTGCATGGTCATTATGCAAACACATGTCCCATTAAGAAGTTTCATGAATGGGATCACCAAGATCATACAAATACTCGTTTACCAATACCTAATTCCATTCCGATTGAGGATGAAGAATCTGACAATGACCAATCAAAGGTATGTATTATTCCATGACTATTTTTTCCTATTTTGGAATCTTAAGATATGATTCATGATTTTGTTTGTAGGAAAGAGGTATTTCTGAATAATTTGGAAAGGAATGGTTAATGGATCATGAAGAATGCTGAATGAGTAAGATTTCAACATATAAGGGCTTCAAGAGTTATGGTGAAATTCTTAAGAGTATTAAGTCTCTTTTGATGATGGGGTTACATTAGAAGACATTTTATATTATGTGTAACCCTGATGTTTAATATAGGCAAATTTTATTCATGGAATAGTTATCTTTTCTTTTGTTGACATATTTATAAAGAACCATTTGGGTTTATATGATCCTTACTTTTGAGGTAATTATTGGTTATTATATGATATGCTGAAAAATGAAAGGCATGAGATAAACTTGAGGTTAAAATATGTTATGATCATTTTTGATGATTTTATCTCTTTTTGGGGAATGATTTAAGAATTATATAGTTTTGGAAAAAGGACAACATGCAGACCGTGTGACAACCCGTCGCGTCGGACAAAGTTGCGGGAATCGAACCCAGAACCAAAGTGCGACTGGCATTTATTGCCTACCACTGGACTACGTGAAGTCCCTGGTTAGTTTGACTGATTCTTTCTAGTTATATGATTTTATCAGTTAAGAGTAAGTTGATTTTGGGTTATTTATGAAAATTATTAACCTATCATGGAGGATATGTGATTAGGTTAATTACATTTCAATACGAGACTTTAGGAGCAATAGATGTTGTTTGGAGATAAATGTTATGTTTTAACTTGGAAGACTATGTGACAAAATCCTTCAAATGTTTGGGTTTCAATCTTAGATTGGTTTACTTTGAGGAATTTTATGGACAAATTTTTGATCGAATGGTCCTCGTTGAACTTTGGATTTTGTTGGACAAATTTTAGAGATTATGAATTGATTTCCTTTCTAATGGGTTATCCTTTTCTGGGTTATCTGATATTGTACTAATCTTTTGTGTTTTGGTTTTGGTTAAATTCTAAATACATGGGAATTATGTAGTTCTTTTTTTGGGTTAGGTGATTCTCTAGAAGTTTATTATAGTACTCTTAATGTGAACAAGTCTCCCTAAATACTCGTCTTTTGGAAAAAATATGAGCTTGATTAAGGAATCTAGTAAAAGTTGAAAGTCAACATGATAAGTGATTATGTTTCCTTATGAATAAATTCCTCAATAAAAAGTAACTTAAAACAAAAATGTTGTCTATTAACTTTTTCTACTGAGGAACCCAACACCGTTTAACCCATCACAAGTTTGTGATTTTCTTATTGTTAACTTTCTCCTAAACATGTTTTCTATCACTCTACATCAGAACATGACCCTATGTTTTCTCCTCCATGTCCATGTTTTCCTACATGGAATCCTAGTATGGGTTAACTCGGGTGACCTCTGTACATATCTTCCTTTATTTTAAAGTGATTGTTTTACCGACTATTGTTCTGATGTGGGACGTTCAAGGATGTTTCCAAGCCCAATTTTAAAATTGCGAGGACGCAATTCCCAAAAGGGGGGAAGGATGTAACACCCCAGGTAAATAAAGAATATGACATATTTATATTTATCCATACTTGTGAATAAAATATTAATATTACATTAAAGGGGATGCAATGCTCGATGGCGTACCCAATACGCAACAACGAGTTTCTGGGGAATCTTACGTTGCACACTAATAATAAAATAATATTATTTTAAATGGTTGTTAACATGTAGCCATTGTATTGGCGGGCATGGATAGAAATAACTAAAATATTATTATATATGTTTTTTAAATGTTTTTACATTTATACAATGGTTTAAAATACGGAAAGAATTAAATTTTAGGCTTTTATACCCTAATTTTCACTAAAGGTTCACTTATCACCTTTTGATGGCGAATTGTCATTAAATATAGTTTTGATCACTCTTATACATTATATTGGACCAAATAAAACTCTTCTTTAGAATAGGGACATCAAAATTTACTTTGTGTAAATTTTTTGTATGTTTCTGATAAAGTTCATTTTTTTTAATGAATAGTGTAAAATGTTGTATTTTAATTCAAAACCTCTTTTTAATATAATTTATTTATATGATTAGATTATCTTTTTAATTGATTTTAAAGTGAAATTAGAAAATATTTTTAACATTAAATCCAATAGTGGTCGTTGGAATTAATTTCACTTTGAAATCAGACTTAAACTAGTGTCAATCTTTTGATACTTATTATTTCATAAAAACACGCTATTTGCTCTGACAGCGGGAATTAATTATTAAATTAATTAATGTGACTTATATGTATTCAATTTTGTAAAATAGACTTAATTTGTGAATTCGTAATATCAAATATATCTTAGGGTGAATTTTTTGTAATTTTCTGAAAAACTTCAATTTTTAATGAATAGTGAAACCACTAAGTGGTACTTATAAAGACTGATTTTCCGTTTAAATGAAATTTTTCCATCATTGTGTTTTGAATTTCAAAAATCCAACATACATGGTTGTCATTAAGAAGTAAATTGTGGTTCAATGAGGTTATAATAATTTTTTGGTGAATAGTAACTTATTAAGTTCTTAATCGCGATTAGTGGTAATTAGTGTAGTTTAAGGTATAAATAATGCTTTAATAATATTAAATGACCTAGAAACATGTCCCAACCTTATTGGTTGTGTCATGGCCGACCAAGAAAAGCCATGGGAAGACTTGGGGACCCCATGGAGACACTTTGGTTGGGAAATGACATAAATAACTTTTTATTAAATGTAAAAGTAAAAATGACACAAACATAATATGTTTTACAAAAACAATTTTTACATGGGGTTATAAAGATCCAATTTTTGATTATAAATAGTCATTGGAAATATAAAACTATTTCCTACATCATTGTATTTTTTTTATAATTTTTAGACATTGAATAAATTAAATTATTTATGTCATAATAATGATGCAGCGATGACATAATTATTTGACAATTTAAATAAAATGGAAATATAATGTAAAATCTATGAACTAAACATGTCCAAAACCAATTGGATTAGTGTATTTCGAACCCTTATCACCTTATCCACGAATTATATCAATATGGGACCTTTTAAAACTGAAACACATTTTCAAATAAAGTAATATTTCTTTACTTTCCAAAAGTGACCCTCCTCTCCTCTTATAAAAGGCCCCCACCTCTACCTCATTTAACACACTCCTCAAGCCTTTGGCTCGGCCAACCCCTGCCCATTTACTCTCTCCACATCCCTATCCTCATCCTAGAGGATTCCCTTTGGGAAGAATCCTTTCAAAGGAAGCCTTTAGGCTCAAATCAAAAGGAGTTACACTTTTAAAGGTAATTCATTCTCTCATGTTCATTTGTTTTATTTTTCTTCTCCAACCCCCTAAACTATTTTTATTTATTTCTTTTGTAACAACACCAGTATCTTCAATATACTAAGATGTTGTTATATTATTTATTCGAGCTACACTATCACACATATACATTAAATGGTTAAAGAACATACGGTTTCTGTGGATGGCAAAATTGTGCCTCCCGAAACGATGATTGTTCAATACTCAATTAACACCTTCAAAGGTGGCCATTATGATGTCACTATTTTTATATATGATATATAATATGTTTATGTTTTACTTATGCTTCTGTATTTTTCATTTGTGTCTTACCTTTATGGCTTCCATTATGGGTATACGCGATATCTTCATTTTAGGATGTGTGGACTGCCGCCCCCTCAAAGTGATGTGATTCGTTAATGCCATATGTGGGACATGTAAAGGATGGATTTAAAGTAATTATATATGATGTTATACTGGAATTATAATATACCTATATATAATTATTATTTCATTCCATTAAAGTATGAGATAGAAATGAAAGTAGCGTTCATGCGTACGTACGGCTTACCGTCTCCATGAACGGTCCATTTCATTTATTATCCCCAAATGTAATGTACTATTAAAAGTACATATATATAATGGATATATATAATTAATGATATATCTAAATGATGAATATAATTCTGTAATTAAAATATACATACCTCTCATTTAGTTTTAATTCCATTAATATGACAAAGAAATGAAAGTAGAGTTCATGCGTACGTACGGCTTACCGTCTCCATGAACGGTGCATTTCATTTTTTACATCTAAATGATTATGTAAAATTATAAATACATGTATATGCTGGATATATATGATATATATGATATCCAAATCAGGAATGTCATTCTAGATATAAAGAACCTTTGACCACATGAACAACATGTAATTGTAACAAGTCCACTTTCGACTTAAGAACCAAATATCGACAAAACAAAAATTATTAACTTAAATGGTTAAATAATGTTTATAACATGGAAATAAGTGATATAAAAGGAATAATGAACTTTAAAAAGTTTCTTAATCAAGTATAAATTACCTCAAGTTTATTATTCAGGACGTTAAAGAACGAACAAGACAAGTTGGACCCGAGGTAAGGGATCTTACTCCTCTCTTTCTTTTTAAGTACACTCTTTTATGTCATTCCCTCTAAAGCTCATCATTCTTGTTCTTGGGATGTTATTTTATATTACACTTACTGTAATTTTTATGTTCATGTGATGAGAGACCCTATTCTCTCTCATCAATCCATTTTGGAAGTTTTGAGTGGCGCCGTTAGGCTGCCGAATTTTCGTAAGAGATCTAACCTCTCTCTTTCTTTTTAATTACTCCCCTTTATGTCACCTCTTTTAAGATCCTATTTGTTATTATAGGGGATGTTCTTTTATATTCCTCTTTCTGTAAATTTTGTTGTAATGTGATGAGATACCCTATTTGATCTCATCAATCCATTTTTGGAAGTTTTAAGTGGTGCCGTTAGGCTGCCGAGTTTTCGTAAGTGATTTTTCATCTCACTTTTATTCTCGTGAGATTTATGCAACATTTGCCACAATTTCCTTTGAGTGGTGTATGTACTGACCATTATTTTACTCATTGTGTAATATTCTTTCATTTATGATTATTTACATCAATGATGTATTGTCCTTCTTTCATGGGGCATATGTTTCGAAAGATACCCAAGTCGGTAAGGGAACCATTCACCCTCCTCTTTTTAAAAGACTTCATTTGTTATGTATTTTAATTCACATACTATTATGTTGGGATATGTTCTTCTACATCCTGATTAATGTAAATTTTATGTCAATGTTATGAGGTTCCCTTTTTATCTCTCATAAACTCATTTTCTGAATTTTTGAAGTGACACCGTTATGCTGTCAAATTTTTGCAAGGGAAGTTCTTAGCCAAAATTTGATTCGTTGGGATAAACTTGTACTCCTTGAATATGTTGTTCTATGAATATGTTTGAATAACCTCTGATTGTTTTACACTTAATATCCACTTATATTTGGTGTATTCGTTTGTCACACATAATTATGTAATTGATTTATCCTTAAACCAAGGATACCGTGTTTGTAAGGGACTTCGTCTCAATCTCCTTTCATTGAGGCATATTTCGTTTTATACACAACTTTCTTTTATACGGTGTATAAAACCCTTTGACTTTTACTTTTATAGAAAAGTAATCTTTTTCTACGAAGCGTTTTACAAAACGACAAAAAGGAATGTTTCTTTTAACGTACGCGGTGACAACGACCTTTTCCGCCGCCGTGAGTATTATTTGATCTTTGGCTTCCTCAACAAGCCGTAATGTTTTTAAAATAAAATAAATACCATATACTCTTTTATGTATTTTGGTATTGAAAATGGTTTTGATAAAGGATTATATTATGTCAATATATTTATGATATATTGTGATTGAAATGTGGAAATGTTATCATTCCTTTATATTGGTTTTATGTTTTATGATTTTATATTGGTACTTGGACATTTTAACGGGTGGTTACGTTATAAACCATATGACGGGTGGTGCCTTGAATACCAGGACGGGTGGTTACGTTATAACCTCCAATGCATTGGGTATGGAAGTCGGCCGTATGGCTATTCCATTAAGTATGTATGGAAATTGGCCGTATGGCTATTCTATTAAGTGATATGTGTGGGAGTCGACCGTATGGTTATTCCACTTAAGTATGTTTATTTCCCAAGTTACCTTTATATATGTTATGTGTTCTTTATATGGGTTTTATGGTAATCCTTTGGTTACAAAAAGGTAAGTAATGATATTTTATTCAGTGAAGAGTTTTTACTACTTCATAAAGGTGAAAAGTATTAATTTGATAAAGTATACATGGTTTACTTTTTGTTTTGATAATCTAACAGTTTTTATTCTTTGTGTATCCCTTACTGAGTTTTTATGCTCATCCCAAGTTTTTGAAATGTTTTTCACAGGACTTAGCATGGAATAGGGTCAAGGATGGGATCAAGGAAATGTCATGCTACCTAAAACATGAAACTAGACATGTTTCTTTTTAAGAGTTTTTATTTTATGGAAATTTAGTAGAAGAGACTACTTTGTAATCTTTTGAGATGTAATAGTTATGTCCTAATTCTCTAAAACTCTAAACCTGAAAAGATCCTCAATGTGAATTATTCATTTAAATAAATTTTAAGTAAGGTTTAAGGCTGGGGCCTTATAGTTATCAATGGTTTAATACATGACATTTCCTTTTATAGAAACCCACATCGTAAAAATGAATACTAAAAAATCCTTTAAAAATGGAAATTTAGATACACAACAGTTACTCAAAGTAACTCATAAATAGGTTTCACATAAGAAAAAATTTCTAGAATGTGAAAATATATGCATTGAGGATAAATTTAACTATCAATTTATAAAAAATATTGATAAAAAATGTGACAATGAGAATATCTGCCAAAAAATTCATAATCAATTAATCTTGAAAGTAGTGGTTGATATTCTCCAAAATGATGATAATGAGTCAAAATTTTATTCAAAGGCCATTTTTATAATTTTGAATAATCTTCACAATGAGATATACATACTTGATTTTATTATTTTTAATATAAAAAATATGACCCAATGGATGTGCAATGGTCAATTTCCACATCATCCATTCTTCAATGAAATAAAGGTGAATTTTTCATTTTAGAATAATAAAGAGATCATAGATCCATTAATAAAATGATATGTAATTTCATCTATCTGTAGCTATAATCATAGAAATGATTTTAATATTTAAAACACAATTCATAATTCCCCATATGGAATCATAATACATTAACATCTAAAACCTCATCTGATGTTTAAATTTATCTGTTCCATAATTTTTTAATATTGTAACCCATACAAAAGATGAATATCCAAAAAATTCAAAATTATATAACAAAATATCTCAAAATAAACATAACATTGATCCCCCGTATATCATAATGTATATCTTGGTTTTTCATAAAAAACATGTGAATAACTTCATCTTGCTTCCTCTTGAAACACATTAATATCCTGAGTTACATAAATTATTTAAGAAAAAAACATGATCTATTATCGAAAATATTATTGAATATATTCCTATAATTGTGTAATTTCCATCCCTATTTAATAAAATAATTTTCTCCAATAATTTATCTTTTCTGAGGTCACCGATACAATCCAATTAACATTATCCAAAAAAATCTCTCTCTATCCACGATAAACAAAGTTATATCAACATTATGAACATATTATGGGATAGAAACCCTAAGTAAAAATATCCATTAGATCAATTGTCTTGTCCATCAGCACCATTCAATATCCATTTTTTATTAGTTAATGGAAAACATATAAGTCTTGATTCAAATAACATAATTCTAGAAATAAAATACATATACCCATCATTCGTACATTATTATTCATAAATCCTTAATTAGGAGTCATCATATAATTCATTAATACCACATTAGATGAATTTTTTAATATTAATAATTTATTAAGGATCATAAAAAATACTTTATTAATGTTTCATTTATTTTATCTATATAGTATAGTTACATCATCGCTAATGTTTCACATGTCTTCTGGTATCTCTTTATCTTAAATGGTAAAAAAATAATCATTATACCTTATCCATCATATTCATGGTAATTCATCTTTGGTTATTAATTTATACAATTCCAATCAATCCCAAATATTGAAAATTAAATGGTAACACAATTCCATGTAGTTTACAATATATAATAATAAAAAAATCATAGTGTGTTAAATACATATCATTTTAAAAACCCATATAATCATGAAAAAATACAAATAAGATATCTAAATAATGACTCCTTATATAAAATACATGACACCATATGATTTTCCTTAGATCCATCCCTTTGTATAACCTTAGAAATATCCCTAGGGATGTAACAAATGTTTTCTCATCCGAGTTTCCAAATATTGCCTAAACCTTATGCTTTTGATAGAAACTATATTAAATCAGAATTAACATACATTGATATTGCATCATTTTATATGAATTTTCATCAAATTACAAATATACATTCCCAATGACTATAATAGTTTTGTGTCTATGGAAACATGGAACACAATATCAACTATGTTGGATAAATATCTCTAATGTATCACAAAAATATGTTCGTCTAAATTACTCCTACATGAAAGATTTATTCATACCACATGTAATGGATTCATAAGAATGTGTGAGATCAAATGATCAATAATGGTAGAAAATGAGGATAAATAATCATAACAGGTCCAGAATAAAAATAGAAGACGATAATAAAATTTTAATATCATGCCTCACATATCAAAGGTTATACAAATGAGTCAAGGAATAAATATTGGTAGTAACATACACATGTATTACAAGAATTTCAAGAATATGAACCTTGTGAGAATATCATGGGTGTAAAACATAGATTTGTTTCATAAATATATTCATATAATATTGTGAACATGTATAAGTAGAAATTGGTTCACTAATTATGTTAAGGATATGAAATCTAGTCCTCACATAAAATATGGACATGAAACCTGGTCCACTCAAAAAATTATGAACATGTAATCATGTTCACTCATGAAATTATAGTTGTTAATGATTATTCAAAATACATTATACATATTGGATTAAGACACACCACTTTCCCATTATGGATTGGGACACACCTTTTTCCACTATGGATCATGAAACAGAAGTTTTCTTTTTTGAATCTGAAAACATGTGTTTCCCATTTTCTATTTTGACCGAAATGATTCCCATTGAGGATAATGAAAATCAATTTTTTTTCCATCAATATATATTGAGATATAAAGTCAAACCAAATTCATTTGAGGGAGATACATATCCCACCCTTCCCATAATGAAATCATACATATGTGTAACACAATATCATAAACAATCCTATTATATCACATGAAATGAAGTTGGAATCATAACCATGTAATCAAATAACAACATGTAGAAAAAAGACAATTTTATTTATAATTTCATCAATAAATAACCTCTGAAATGATGATGGTGTTCTAAGCCATTACCCTATGAAAATAAGGGGGTTACATAAATATATAATTGATTATAAGAAGTAGGTTTCATAAGAAAATAACCCATGAAAAGATGTCAGTTTCATAAGAAAATAACCAATAATAGTAATTAGGTTTCATAAAAATATAAATCTGGAATATATGTGGGACTCACTAGTATATAACTGATGAATGGGAAATGGGTTTTAGAAACATGTATCCCATAAAATAAAAATAGTTTTCATAAATATCATGCCTTCAAATCCTAATCTATTATGTGAAAGAACCTGAATAGTGATGTTGGATGATATCCCTAGTAAGGAATAACCTATTAATTTATATCATCATGGATGGAAATTGATTTTAATATAACACTTGGTGAGTTTATTAAGGGAAATAACATTTATTTGATAATAAATTTTATTTAAACAGAATACATTTTAAAAGTAATATCCTTTTAAATCCACATTGAATAATATTATTAAAAATATTAAAAATATTTAAATAATATATTAATTAAAATATTCCTTTTGCATTAAAAAATTAATTTTAGAACATAAAACATTTTGAAAATGTTTTTCACATAAAATAAATTTTTAAACTATTAATTTATTACATGTAAACATTTAAACCCTTTTCACTGAATATAACATTTTGAAAACATAAAATGTTAATTTTTCAAGTCATTCAAATTAATTTTTATACCTTATTTTTGGAAAGTATGATTATTGAAAATATAATAAAAAAATCATAAAAAATAACAAAAATTAGACCTTCAACATTATATATTTTTGAAAACATTTTTTATAAAACATGTTTATTATAGAAAATAGATTCCAACCCAAAAATAAAATCAATTCCATATTTTCATAAAAAAATTTACTTAATTATATTAGGTACCAATGAGTATAATAATTTCAATCTATCATAAATATGTCAATAATAAACATAAGAGAAAAAATTCAAGAGATTTATTGAGATATTGTTTATAGGATTTCATCAATATAAGTGTAATCATAAAAAATGTATACAAATGATGAAATATAGCAATAAAATATTACTAATTTCATATAAATGATTCATAATCCTCATGAAATGATAACTTTACTGGATTCATAGAATATCATGAGAAGAATTATAATAATTATATTACATGACAAATAGATAGTATACACATGATGAAAATTAATATAGGTGCATGATATAATATGTGTCTCAATAAAGGAAAATTAGGAAAAAAATACTTTGCATATTTGGAAACTTTTGTGTGATAAACACCATGAAATAAGATAAAAATATATATATATATATACAAAAAAAATTAAATATATTATTCTTGTAATTAATTAAGGGGATTTATATACAACACAAAAAATAAACGAGTATGGAATATGGCCTAAGACTCACTGAAATAAATGGTAAACTATAAATCCCCTAATTAAATGATTAAATTTAGAATCATGTGATCTATGAAAGGATAACATCAAATAAAACATTTAACATAAAAAAATAATGTGAATAAACAATATTTCATTTTATATAGAATTATATGCACCACGCATAAATAACAATTGATGTATATATCAAGTATCAAGAAAAAATAAACATGTGACGAGAAAACATTTACCTTATGTCATGAATTTCATCATAAATGATAAAACCTCCTATATAATAAATATATTTTTATTAATAATCCACCACAAAAATATATAATTATATATAATAAAATATATTATTTTATTATTGTATTTATATTACCCATTTATTAAAAATTACAAGTAAAAGTTACACTTCAGGTAATAACGTCATAGTTTTTGTCATTTGTTTTGATTATTTATATTTTTTGTCCTTTTAATTATATAATGATTTCAACACATATATAATTATTAACATGATAAAAATATAATATATATTCATTATATACATATTAATAATAATATTTAAAATATATAAATATGATTTGGAAAACACCATCCATGGAGACGGAAGGTCGGGTGTACAAATTATCATTTTCTCAATTTTCATATCGTATTCAAATAAAGTAAGTAAATGAAATATCTTTATGTATATATATATATATATTAATTGTAATAGAATTATTAAGTCATACATTGAAAATATATTTAAAACCCCTTCCATAAACCATTTTATGTAAAGTGTTAATTAATCTCATTGCTTTCAGTAGGAGGTAGTCCAGACGTCCATAATTAATGTTATTGTATTCCCAAGAAATGAAAAAAATTAGTAATACATATTATAATTATTATATAATAATAAATACATCATAAATATCTTATATGTCATATAAAAACAGTATTTATTTTGTAATGTCCTGGACCTCTCTAGTCCATTACTTTGTGAAAATGTGGTGTTAAAGGTCTTCTGGAAGGTCAAGGTGACTTGGGGGTGCATTTGGGTGGAATTTTAAGGAAGACTAAAGGGAAGTAGATTTCCCACGGTCTACACACGGTTTGTCTAAACTGTGCGGCCAAACCATGAGAAGTTGGTGTTAGAGGCAGTGGCTAACGCACGGTTAGCGCACAGTTTGGTTAACCATGCGGACTAACCGTGTGTGGAGTGTTTGGTGAGGCAGTAGCTAACACACAGTTAGCCCACATTTTTTCAAACTGTGCTGACTAACCGTGCGGTCACTTAATCATAGATCCTAAAATTTTGGATCTAACTCTTTCTTAATATAAATGGTTTGTTTAATCTCCTATGAAGCAATAACTCGGGATTACCCTTCCTTGAAGGTAGGAGAACCTCTCCCATGTGTTTTGGAGGCGATCCAAAAGCTTCTATTGGAGAATCGATGCTGTTTTCTTGATGTATGTGATCGTTCATGTTTGGTTTATTATATCTAATTAGATCTACTTCTAATATTCCCTCGGTTTCTTAGATCTATGCCCGTTATGGGTAGATCTATGTGTGTGGATGTCAAATATGTGGAGCTTTGGTCTTGATCTTTCTAGGAGGAGAGATATAAGGTTGGTTTTTGGAGAATCAACCAGGATTTTTTGTGCGTTCTTCATTATTGGGGTTTTTGTTAAAAACTTTGGGGTAGGGGATTCATTTCTTCTCTTTCTCTTACGTGCAATTGTATTGTTATCTTGTTTAATCCCCATTGATGACAAATGGAATTGACATAATAAATATTTTAACAGGATAAATAAAATGATATTGATTAAATGTTATTGCCTCATGTTTTGCTAGATAGTGTGATATCTATGCTTTCTTTGATTTTCTGTTCACTCTTGATGGAAATTGGTAAATAACAGAAATTAGGAAAAATTGATAATTGCTTGTCTAAGCATAAAGTGTCCAGAAAATGAATATGGTTCTTTTTTCGATTTTATGTAAATCAAATTGGAATAGTAAGAATGCTTAATCTTTTAGGATAGCTTACTAGTTATGTTCTCGAATTTGGAACCAACGGATTATAAATATGTTAATTCATGATGGTTTAAATATTTGATTGTTTGAAAACTATTTTAAGGGTTATGAGTTACCCTCTTGATTGTTAAAGGGCCAAGAGTCCAATTGATGTGATGGTTTCTTTCCTGCTTCTTTTGATGTGATGTGATCCTAGATGGTTGTTCTGATATGTGGGGGCATAGAGGCCTTTTGATTGTGGCAGCAGATGACACCTAGGATGGTGAGATGCATCGGTTAATGCATGTGTGTGTCGAGGAGGTAGTCGGGGTTGATGTAATGGGATGGATGTGAGTTTCGGTTTCTTGCTGGTTCATTGGTTGTTTATTTTCTTTACTATTCCCCACTGCTCAAGGCTGCTGGTCATGCTTACCATTCTCCCAAAAGTGGCGAAGACGCGCAGGGTATTCCACGTGCATTCCGTGTCTAGATTATCAAGGGAGGATTGGCCTACGCTCTTGCTATTTGCGGAAATGACTCGACGGGTAGTACATCTACTCACCATGTTGATCCCCCTTGTGTTTAGTAACATATAATGCTTTTCTATAATTCCTGCGAATATGGGGAAGTTATTCTGTAATGAATAATTGAATAAATGGTGCCAACCCATGGGGTTTCAGTTTCCAGAACATAATGATGAGTTTGAAAACTGTTGAAGGAAATAATTGACTTTGGGTGTGTTGTTAATGAAATTTAATGTGAATCGGTTCGTGGTAAATTAAAGTTTAAGGAATTAATTAATGTACAGTGGAATCGATAAAAAGGGAATGAATTAATCTAATAAAGAACTTTAAATGGTTGTGTGATTATAGATACCTAGTCGTAGAAGTGGCATCCTGGAGTCCAAGAGACGTTAGCTGCAGTTGTGTCTAATACTAGGTTATTCCCATAGTGTGGGTGTGAGATATATTATATTTTGTACTTTTGTGTTTCTATACGCTACTCCACCCGGTCAGTAAGGGCAACTAACTCCCCATGGATTCTGAGCCCTCGTGGGTGTTTTCCTCAACATTATGGTAGGAGGATGAATAGATGACTACCCCCTATGGACCCACTCTCGTCTCTTGGTAAATACTTTGTCCATTAGGCACAACAATTATTATTCCCCATTATATGTGTGTTGAGGGCTGTAATGGATTGTGGTTATTCACACACTTATATTCTCGATATAGTATCCTATGGACTACTATATGTGTAATGTGTATAGGTTGTGATGGCTTGAGGATCCTTACTCGGTGTATGGGATGTAATTGCTTGAGGTATAATACCCGACGTATGATACACTTTATGAAACATGTGGTGGCTCTCGGAAACTACATGGTTACTTTTGGTTTTGAGGATGGTGTGGTGCTTCGCCTAAGTGTCTATGGGCAAGCCTTTGTGGTTCCCTAGGTGCATATTGTGGTGCTTCGCCCAGGTGTCTGTGGAAAAACCTTTTTGGAGAGAAATGCTTAGGATGTGCGACGTTGGAGAAAAGTGGAAAACCAATGGCGAAGTAGTAGTAGGGAACCCTTGATATTCATTAATATATGACATATTCTTGTATGTGTTACTTGGTTAGAGTATCCATGGTGAGGTTTGGAACTTATTATACCCGTTAGGTGATGAGTTAGTTTCACTTGTTGTTCACAGGGCTTTAGCATGCTTTCTTTATTTTTTCATGAGAGGCTTCAGGGAGGATCCTACTGAGTATACTATTATACTCACCCTATGTATATATAAACTGTTTTTCAGATTACATGGAGCAGGATGGAGATCATGCTGGTTTCTACTAGCTTGGGGCTACAGGAGCTATTCAGGATTTTGGTTGCATCTATTTTACTTTCTTTTGGGTACTTGCAGTTTTTCACCATTTTGGTTGTAGTAATTTTGCATTGCATTCCATTTGTGCACTTGGGTTTTTTTTGTATTTCCAGTTCTGAGTTGGAGTTGATTGATTTCTATCTTTCATCTCTCTTCCACATGTGTTCTCTTTCAGGGTAATGTATCCCATTTGTGTGTTGCTATACCCTCGGTGCTAGTCTCCAACCGAAGGCCTACTAGAGGCGGGACTTGGGGGTCATTATCTCCTTTCTCACATTATCAGCCCATGAGGGTACACTTTGAGGGGAGGGGGTCATGACAGAGTGGTTTTTGAGGTCTGGTTTAGTGATATGATGGATTGTGGAGTTAGAAACATGTGAGGTTGCATGGGATGGTAGGGAAATGGTTTCATTCATGTTTAGAAAGGGTCGTAAACATTGTAGACCGGTTGAGACATAGGCATTTAAGGTCCCCAATGATCTGATGTATGAACCTTTAAAATTACAATGGATACTAAACAAGGAGATAGTAGTTGTATGGTAGAGACCTAGGAAAGGATCATGAATCATTCTTTGTTGTTCCTATGTTTGAATGGGTAGGACTTGGGATAGGTTAACATAAAATGAATGAATGGAAACAATAAATTAATTAATTCTGAGTCTTCCATATTCCAGTTTTAGGAGCTCTAACAGTTTTTTATTTTACAGGTATGGCTCTAGTTCGACGTCCTCCTCAGGTTTGTACAGAAAATGTCCATCAAACTGTTCCAGTAGATCGCCACAGGGTTGAGGATGGTGATGAAGACAGTTGGAGGAAGAAACTCAAAGAGATTCAGTGCTAGAGTTTTCAGAAGAACGAGGGCTCCATTTCAGATGCAGTCATGGAATACTGGTAGGAGGAGGTCAAGATAGGATTTAGTTCGATCTGTGATCTGAAGGAGCACAGGGTGTCCTTAGCTGTGACGATGCTACGTGGAGCAGCAAAGCAATGGTGGTTCCTATTCCTCGTGGATTGTGAGGAGTTCGCGATCTCATGGGAGGAGTTCCGAGACAAGTTTAGAATTGAGTTCCTTTCATTGACTGCGAAGGCGTCCAGTCACCATGATCTTTTTACCCTTCAATAGGGAATATATATTGTTCGACGGTTTATAATCCATTTCATGAACCTTTTTCGATATGATTTGGACCTATTACTAGATGAGGATTCCATGGCGTGGCATTTCAAGGAGGCTTTGCATCCTAAGATCCAGCGCAAGGTCAAACCATTTATGTTGATGACATAACATGAGGTGCTGGAGAGGGCAGAGGTTATCAATAGGACATTGGGCAGGGCAGAATCATCACAAGAGGGGGATCGTCATGACCCCTCATGAAGAAAGGCTATGGTCCAAGGTTCCCAGTTTTTAGGGAAGAAGATTTTCCGTTCAGCAGGGTGTAGGTCTCAGCCCTTCATATCACATTTCTCCAGAGGCAGAAACTCTCAAGACTATGCCAAGGGATCAGGTGCTTGTTTTTCCTATGGTGGTCATGGAAATCAGAAGCTGGAGTGCTTGACCTTTTAGATTGGTCATCATGCACCGGGTTTTATGCTCCAGGTTCCTCCATTGAGAGAGTTCCATTCGAGGCAGCAGTAGCCATTTGCACCTGCTTTAGATTAGCAGAGGGTAGATGGGGCAGGCAGAGGACAACCCCATGATGCTCCCCGTCCCCAGAGTTTAGAGCATGGTCGTGGTGGTGGTAGCCATCAGGGTCAGAGAGGCTATGGAGGAGGTCGTGGTCAGGTTCATGCTCTGGCGTTACCAGCACCAGATGACCCATATGTCGTTTGAGGTACCCATTGCTTGTTTTCTACCTTGGTGTATGCCTTGTTTGATTCAGGAGAAACACACTCCTTCATATCACCCAGCCTTTTCCATTCTTTGGGACATGAGATAGAGAGGCTTCTAGTGCCCTTGGCGTTGACTATGCTAGTTGGAGGTCGAGTTGACTTTTTTGAAGTATGTAAAGACTGTGAGCTAGTGTTGGGACAAAACCGCTCTTGGGGAGATTTCTTATGTTTACTAATACAACCATTTAATTTCATCCTCGGCATGGATTGGTTGTATTCGGTGCAGGAAATAATGGATTTCTTCCGGAAGAAGTTCGTTTTCATTGGTGAAAATGGTGAGCAAGTGGTGTTTGTTGGTGGCAAGATCCTTGGATGGGTCATAGGCACGTACCATCCTTATCATCCATGATGGCCGAGATGATGCTGAGTTCATCAGAGGTTCAACAGTTGGTGTTTCTTCAGGTCACTGAGGTTTACCCTGATGTCTTTCCAGAAGAGGTTGTAGCCTTACCCCCTCGACGTGAGATCGAATTGCGGATCAAGCTATAGCAAGGAACATATCCTATCTCTATGCCTCCATATAGGATGGACCCTTATGAGTTGTGAGAGCTATTTATACATCTTGATGGTCTGTTGTAGTGTGGTTTTGTTTGGCCAAGTGTGTCACCATGGGGTGCACCGCTGTTGTTTGTGAAGATGACTGATAGCAGTTTGAGTTTATGTGTCGATTATCTTCACTTAAAAAAAGTGATGATAAATAATCGCTATCCTCTTCTGTGGATTGATGACATATTCAATCAACTAATGGGTGAATGTAGGTTCTCAAAGATCGACTTGCAGTCAGGATATCATCAGATTCATGTGAAGGATGAGGATATTTTGAAGACTGCATTCCGTTGTCGTCATGGGAATTATGAGTTCGTTGTAATGCCGTTTGGCATGACGAATGCACCAGTTTTATTCATGTGATTGATGAATTTTGTGTTTCATGAGTTCCTATACATGTTCGTAGTTTTTTTCATCCACGACATCGTTGTGTAATCCACATTTGAATAGGAGAATGCAGAACATCTACGAACCATTTTTGGAGTTCTTCGCCAACATAATTTGTTCAGTAAGTTGTCAATGTGTGAGTTTTAGGCTCCGGAAGTCCATTTCATAGGGCATGTTGTGTCCCATCATCGATTAGCTGTGGATCCATCGAAGATATAAGCAGTTGTGTCTTGGGAATCCCCCAAGATATTTTCAGTGGTGTGAAGTTTCCATGGTCTCGTGGCTAATACAGGAGGTTTGTAGCCAATTTCTCATGAGTTTCAACTCCTCTAACAGATTTGAAAAAGAATGATCAGGCATTAATATGGACCGATCAGTGCTAGGAAGCTTTCAAGTATCTAAAGGAGATGTTAGTAAGTTCTCCAGTCCTTTTCCTTCCTGCCGAAGGAGTTCAGTTCGATGTTTTCTGTGATGCTTCACATCTGGTCTTAGGTTGTGTTCTCATACAACAAAGTTCAGTTGCTTCTTATGGGTCTCAGACGTTGCGTCCACATGAATGCAAATAATCCACCCACAATATAGAGTTGGAATCGGTGGTGTTTTCTTTGAATATGTTGAGACATTACATCATTGGTGAGAGCTTTATGGTTTTCACTGATCATAAGAGTTTGAGGTATTTATTATCCCATAATGACTTGAACATATGACAACGTCGGTGGATGGAGTTCTTATAGGAATATGACTTCAAAAAATTGTAAACACCTGTAAAGGGGAATGTTGTAACTGATGCGCTCAACCTAAAATCACATAGTGATGTTGTGCGTAAATCCACCGAGTCCTGGAGAGTAATGGAAAAAATCTCAGAATTACATTGTGATATTGGAGAAGTTGGGGGTACATGCTGTCTTTTTTAGATGGCGGTAGAGTCATCCCTGATTCGGAATATAGAAGAGTCCCAGTTAGGATATCTTGATGTGGAAGTCTGGTGAGACTGAGTTGTTTGTGGTGAGTCCCCTAATGGTTGGAATGAAGATGAACAACACCAAGTGTTGTATCATGGAAGTACTTTTGTACCTTTGTTGATGCGCGAGATAGTTCTCAGAGAGTTCCATAGTTCACCTTTAGAAGTACATGCTAGCATGACAAAGATATTCTGATCCTTAAGGAGCCAGTTTTGGTGGCCTGGGCAGAAACATGCGGTTGCGGTGTTTGTGTCTTGATGTATAGTCTGCAAGAAGGTGAAGGCTGAACATCGTGTTCCTGGTGGTCTTCTCCAGCCATTAAAGATTCCTCAGTGTAAGTGGGAGGACATCTCAATGGAATTCATTAATGGTTTACCTCGAGCTCCAGGAGGACATGATGCTATTTGGGTGGTATTAGATCTTTTAACAAAATTATCCTACATTATAGCAATCAATGAGTCAAGCTCAGTGGATGTTTTGTCGAGGCAGTATCTATAAGAGGTGGTGAGACTTCATGGAGTCCCTAGGACGATCATTTGTGATTGAGATTCTCATTTGAGGTCCAGGGTGTGGAGAGGTCTCCAACATGCATTCTATTCTAAACTATGCCTTATCACTAATTTTCATCCTCAAATGGATTGTCAGATAGAGAAAACCATGTTGACTGTTGAAGACATGTTACGCTCTTGTGTTCTGTATTTTGGAGGCTCATGGATAAGGCACCTACCCTTGGTGGAGTTCTCTTACAATAATAGTTTTCACTCCACCATCTACATGGCTCTGTTTAAAGCCTTGTAATGTCAAAATTTTCGTTCTATGTTGTCCTGGATTGGGGTCTGAGAGTTCGCAATTCTCTGACCAAATCTACTACAGAATAAAATAGAGATGGTTAAAGTGATTCATGAGTAGATGAAAATAGTTCAAGATCGTCCGAAATCATATGCTGATCAAAGAAAGAGGCCCTTAGGGTTAAATTTTGGGGATCATGTGTTTCTGAAGGTGACTCTTCATCATGGGAAGAAAATTTTTGGTCATGGAAGTAATGTTTCTCCCTGGTTTTTTAGGCCTTTCGAGGTGTTAGATCGTGTTAGAGCTGTGGCGTATCGAGTAGCACATGCGTAACAGATGGGTCAGATATATAATTTTTTTCATTTATCAAAGCTCCAACTTTATCTTCACGGAGACTCTCACATCATCAATTGGGGAGAGATCGATGTTGATGATGATGCGTCCTTTGAGGAGAGACCTGTGGAGATCCAAGACTGCAATGATAAGTTGTTGCACGGGGATTGTATCCCCTTAGTTTGTGTCTTGTGGCGATACAGTGGCTTGGAGATGAGTACCTAGGAACGTGAGTCACATATGCGTGTCCAGTACCCAGATTTTTTGATGTTTGACTATCTTAATGTATCATTGTAACTTTTGTGGTTATGAAAATTTCATGTGAATGTGATGGAACATTTTTATTGATTTTGTGGCTTGCTCTATTTTGAGAGGTATCTCGAGGGGTGGTTATTCAGACCCTGTTTCGTTTTAACTTTAGGGGGGTTTTGGATTCTCGAGGATGAGAATGTTTTGAGAGGTATATGATGTAATGGCTTGGACCTCTCAAGTCCATTACATTGTGAAAATGTGGTGTTAGAGGTGTTCTGGAAGGTCAAGGTGACTTGGGGGTGTATTTGGGTGGACTTTTAGTGAATTCTAAAGGGCAGTAGATTTCTCATGGGCTGAGAATGATTTGTCAAAATAGTAGGCCAAACCATGCTAGGATGGTGTTAGAGGTAGTGGCTAACGCACGGTTAGCACACGGTTTGGCAAACCGTGCAAACTAAACGTGTGAGGAGTGTTTGGCGAGGCAGTAGCTAACACACGGTTAGTGCACAGTTTGTCAAACCATGCAGACTAACCTTGCAGGCACTTAATATTAGATCCTAAAATTTTGGATCTAACTCGTTTTTCCTCTAAACGGTTCGTTTAAGCTCCTAAGTGGCCATAACTCAGGATTACCCTTCTTTGAAGGTTTCATAACCTCTCCCAAGCATTTTAGAGGTGATCCAAATGCTTCTATTAGTGAATGGAAGTTGATTTCTTGAGGTATGTGATCGCTCTTGTTTGGTTTCTTAGATCTACTTAGATCTACTTCTCCTCTTCCCTCGGTTTCTTAGATCTACGCCCATTATGGGTTGATATAAGCATGTGGATGCCAAAATATGTTGAGATTTGGTCTTGATCTTGCTAGGAGGGGAGTTCTAAGGATGGTTTTTAGAGAATCAACTCGGCATTCTTGTGTGTTCTACGTTGTTGGGTTTTTTGTCAAAAACCTCGAGGTAGGGGATTTGTTGCTTATCTTTATTTTACGTTCAATTGTATTGATTGAATTTTTAATCCCCCTCGATGAGAAATGGAATTTACATAATAAATATTTTTACTAGATAAAGAAATTGATATCGATTGTATGTTATTTCCTCATGTTTTTCTAGATAGTGTGATATTTCTGCTTGCTTTGATTTTTTGTTCGTTATTGAGGTAAATTGGTAAAGAACATAAATTGTGATTAATTGATAAATGTTTTCCTAAGGATAAATAATCAAGAAAACGAATCTAGTTCTTTTTTCAATTTGATGTTAATCAAATTGGCATAGTAAGCATGTTTAATCTTTTGTGATAGCTTACTGGTTAAGTTCCTGATTTTGGAACCAACATATAATAAATCTGTTAATTCAAGATGGTTTAAAGATTTGATTGTTTGATAATTATTTGAAGAGTTCTAATTCACCCTCTTGATTGTTAAAGGGCCAAGATCCCAATTGACGTGATGGTTTCTTTCCTACTTCTTGTGCTATGATGTTATCCTGGATGGTTGTTGTGATATGTGTGGGAATAGAGGCCTTTTGGTTGCGGCAGCAGATGATTCCTAGGGTGGTGAGATGAATCGGTTTATGCATGTTGGTTTCAGGGAGGACACCAGTGTTGATGGAATGGGATGAATGTGATTTTTGGTTGCTTGTTGGTTCTTTGGTTGTTTATTTGATTTACTTTTCCCCACTACTCAATGAATTTGTTCTTGCATACCCTTCTCCCGAAAGGGGTAGAGACGCGTGAGGTATGCCACATGGATTCCTTGTCTAGCTTTTCAAGGGAGGATGGGTTTACGCTCTTGCTATAGGCGGGAAAGACTCAACTGGTAGTACATATACTCACCGTGATGAGCCCCCTTGTGTTTAGTAGCATAGAATGATTTTCATGAATGCCTAGGAATATGGGAAAGTAATTTTTTAATGAATAATTAAATAAATGGTGTTTACCCATGGGGTTGGAATTTCTGGAACTTAATGACGATGTTGAAAACTATTGAAGGAAATAGTTGACTTTGGGTGTGTTGCTAATGAAATTTAATGTGAATTGGTTCAAGTTAAATTAATGATTAACGAATTAATTAATGTATAATGGAATCGATAAAAAGCGAAAGAACTATTCTAATAATGATCATTAAATGTTTGAGTGCTTATAGGATAACTAGTCTTAGATGTGGAAGACGTTAGCTGAAGTTGTGTCTAAGACTAGATAATTCCCATATTGTGGTAGTGAGATATAGTATATTTTTTATTTTTTTTTTCTAAAAGATACTCCCCCTGTCAGTAGTGGCAACTGACACCCCGGGGATTCTGAGCCCTGGGGGTGTTTTCCTCAACATTCTGGTGGTAGGATGAATGGATGTCTACCCCCTTTGGCCCCGCTCTCTTCTCTTGGTAGATACTTTTTCCATCAGGCACATCATTAATTTTCCCTCTTATATGTGTTTAGATGGATGTAATGGCTTGTGGTTATTCACACAAATATATTCTAGATATTGTATCCTATGGACTACTATGGGTGTAATGTGTATAGGTTGTGATGGATTGAGGATCCTTACTCAGTGTATGGGCTGTAATGGCTTGAGGTATATAACTTGATGTATGATACATGTTATGCGAGATATGGTGGCTCTCTGAAACTACCTGGTTACTTTTGGTAGTGAGGATGGTGTGGTGCTTCCCCTATGTGTGTGCGGGTAAGCCTTTGTGGTGCACGAGGTGCAGATTGTGGTGGTTCGCCTAGGTGTCCGTAGGCAAACCTTTTTGGAGAGGGATGCTTAGGACGTGTGACGTTGGCAAAAAGTTGAAAACCAGTGGGGAAGTCGTAGAAGGGTACCCTTGATATTCTTTATTATATGATTTATTCTTGTCTTTGTTACTTGGTGAGAGTATCCATGGTGAGGTTGGGAACATAGTATACATGTTATGTGACGAGTTAGTTCCACTTTTTGTTCGCTGTACTTTAGCATTCTTTCTTTATTTTTTCACGATAGGCTACGGGGAAGATACTACTAAGTATAATGTTAAACTCACCTTACGTATATATAAACTATTTTTTAGGTTACTTGGAGCAGGTTGGAGATCAACCCAGTTTCTACTAGCATGGGGTTTTAGGAGCTATTGGGGATTGTGGTTGAAGCTGATTTACTTATTTTTGGGTACTTGCAGTTTTCCCCTTTTTGGTTGTAGTACATTTTCTTGACATTCCATTTGTGAACATGGGTTTATTTTATATTTCCAGTTATGATTTGGAGTTGATTGATGTCTATCTTATCTCTCTCTTTAGCATGTGTTCTCTTAGTGGGTAATGCCTCCAATTTGTGTGTTACTATAGCCTCGGTGCTAGTCACCAACCCGGTGCCTACTGGAGGAGGGACTCGAGGGTCATTATCTCCCTTATCACATTGCCATCCCAGGAGGTGTACACGTTGTGGTGAGGTAGTCATGACATATTTCGTTAATCCAAACAATAATATGTTGTACATGAATATTGAAGGGAATTTGTTCATCAGGAGGTAGCCCATCGTAAACTCGAACGATGAACATGTATGACATTTTATGAAAGTGTGTTTAAGATTATGGAGAAAAACATAGATAAAAATTTACAGTATACGTAGGTTTTTTGTTATATAATAATTGGATAAAATGAATCGTAGGGTTTGAAAAAAAAGGAAAAGTTCTTGTTGAATGATTTTACCTCTTTATTTTTTAATCCCATTTGGTTTCAACTTTGTGACTAACATTGTTTTAATTATGAAATTCAATGAGGATTATATGATGATATGAGGGATAATTTTAGGTTATTTATACGGGGCTTGGTTGACTCAAAGGGACTTAGTGGGGTGAATATGTGAGGTATGGATGGAGTTCCATTTTATAAGTGTAGGTTGAGAACACAAATTAATATTTTTAAAATAAAAGAGTAATTCCAACATTTTTACCTACATAGAAGATAAAAAAGGATATTCGGTATATGAATGTTTAAGGTTGAAATAAGGATATCCCATGGGTTCTTGACAAGTTTAGGGGCATTTTTACTCTTTAATTTTTATGCTTACCAAATAAGTAATCTTATTTTTACCTTAATTATTGTAATTAATTTTCATTTATTTCAGTAATATTCTTAGTAAAAGACTATGATAGAATTTTTTATAAATAAAAATAATAATTATTCCAAATATTTAATATATTTAATCATATATTAATTAAATATTAGGAAGAAAATAATATAAAATTAATCACTTAGAGAGGACGATATGACATGTTTTTTAATATAAAATGTTTAAATGTTTGAAATGATTTTATATCCAATTTCAATATACATTTTGTTCTCATGGCCTAAATTGGATTAATGGATTTGTAATTAAAAATTTAAAGTATTTTAATATATAAATAAACTTTATAAATAAACTCTACGAAAAATTAGTTTTCAATTAAAATTATTTGTTTTTTGACTATTCATAAAAATTAATCTTCATAGAAAAATAGTTAAAAATATTCCAAAGTAAAATTTGATATTATGATTTAAAAAATTAATTTTATTTTTTAAAATAAATTTCATAAATATACCAAATAATATATTTGAAATTTGTGCAATAATCAAAGGTGGTAAAATTAACTTTTATAAAAATATACATATTTATGTGTATAATCGGAATCAGTATTATATGTTGACAATAAAACATATAATATGAATGTTAAATAGTTGACTAAATAATATATATTTATATATATATTATTAATAATTAAATAATTTATCAATAAATTTCTAGTATATTTATTGATCTAAGACATATTTCATTGCATTAATATAGTCCTACAGCAAAAAAGATTTCATATATTTAAAATATGGTAATATTTTTATAGTTTATTGGAAATGAAATAATTATTATTTTATACATGTTTATACCATGTTTGAATTATTTAATAAATAAATTTTAAACACTCCATTCCATCAGTTTGATGAAAACGATAATATATTTTTTAATAATAATATTAATAGTTTATTGTAGTATGGTAAAACTAGGTCATGTGTGTCACAAATGATATCGAAATAAATCCACATTGTGTGAAACACATGCCAAACACATTGGCGCATCTACCACAATCTAATATACGTGTTTCTTTTAACAGTAGCTTGAAACAATTTTTCAAATAAAGAAATAATAACGTTGTGCTTCAATATGACACAATCAATATTCAGTGTTGCATGAAATGAAAATAATCTTTTGATTTAAATAAATTCGAAGAAAAATATTTCACAAAATATTTTTAACATATATTTACATTATTATATGATTTTATAAATATAAAAAATTTCGTGTTTTTAGATAATAATATGGAGATTATATTTAAATACATATTGAATGTTACATAATTTTATTAATTTCTTATACTTATAAAACATAAATATGGTTACTATATATGACAATAAAGATATCATATAAAATTTTTATTGATAAAATTTAAATAATATATTTCTAAACACCAATAAAAAAACTAAAAAAACTAATATATATATATATATATTAAGGGTAAAATAATGGAAAAATGTTAATTGATAGTTTCTTATTTGTTACAACCATGATATATACCAAATCTTTTCAATAATTATTGACTATCCAACCTCAGTCTAGAACAATATATATCTATAAGGTAAGCTCTAAAATTCCTAAAATGGAGTCATACCAATATATGTGGGATACATATTATTTAAGTTAAAATGAACAATAATTTTATTCTTCTCCCACAATCCACAAAAATCTATAACATATGCATGCAACATGACATCGAATTTCTAGACTTTCTAATCAATATAATCATTAATTTCATGATGGTTTGATGTGAAATAGGAAAAAAGAAAATAAAATACATTTTCAGGTGCCTAAAACACACATGTTTTTAAAGAAACGATAATTAACAATTAAATTAATCCATTATAAACAATTAATCCTCACCAATTCACTAAAAATAATCCATTTAAAAAAAATAACTATAATCAACAAAATTGAACACTATGAAATGTGAGGACATAATTAGACAATCCCAAATCACCAATGTATCATCACATCCTCTGCATGACTGTGGAATACTTATTAATAAATAATCCTATATGTTATATTTCTTCCACATAAATACACTTATTATACGTAGATGTATAATTAAAAACACGATGATCATTATTATTCCTAGAATACAATATAAATTAATAAATGAAATCAAAATCATCCATCATTATATCAATTTCCCAGATAAATTTCTCAAAGAGTGGTATATATGTGATATATTGATATTTAATGATATTAGAGATAAATTAGACACAAAAATTTATTTCTATGAAATAAAACATATTATTGATCATACTAAAATTATCCCTCAAAAGAATCTCAAATGATGATATAATCTAACTAATCATCCAGCTAATGATCCACTAGTTGTGAATCTAATACATAATATATTTATTTATCTTGAAATATAAATATTTATAGTTCAACCCTGCCGCTATCTTATATTATTTCATAACAGAACAATATAAGATACACTTCTACACACCATGCATGTCCCAACACATAATAATCATCACTATGATTCTTTGTACTCCGAATATCAGGTAATTAATTTTCCATCATTTATTTATAATATATATAAATATAAAAATATAAAATAAATATTTTCTAGATATTCTTATATTGTTTCAAATCACTTTGAGAGAATATAATCTATGTGATATTTTGATTGATGAAGACCCTAATTTTTTCCCTAATAAGATAATTGGACTATAGGTTATTAAAAATAATTATCATTTCACACTCAATTTAAGTTGTTTTAAGGTTAATGAAAATCAGAAACAAATATTGATACATATATGGTCAATCCACCTTCTATTTCACCCAAATTCACCCTATTTCTATATGTGAAACATCATATATGTCATCAAACAATAAATAAATGTCTTTATTACGGTTAATAAGAACATATATTACATTCTCATTTATGAGCTCAAATTTTATATGATGGAGTATATGTTTCCATTATATTTACATTTAATTAAAATCATTTATTCACCTGTTTTTTCTATTTTTTGAAAAATTATACAACTATAGATTTAATTAATAAATATAATTTATTTTAAAAAATAGACTTATTATTTATTTTTTATTATGATTTATTTATTTTTTTAAAAAATATATATCACATATATTCATTATAAAAGATTTTAACTTACATTGAAATTAAACATTTAAATTAAACTTATGTTTTAATTAATTATGTAATTAATTTTCATGTTCAAACTATAATGATATATTATTCTAATTTTTGGTTAATGTAACATATCTAATGTAATATACAGATCTAAAGAATCAATTTAGAATTTAAAAAATTATAGGATATGTGTAAACATAAATAGAGTTTAATTTAGGAGTAATTTTTCATGAATATGATTCGTCATAAAAAATCATAAGAGTTATTATATTGTCTCTAAAAATACCCACCACGGAATGTGTAAAAGTAACTTCACTGGGAAAAAAAATTAAATCCTCTAAAAATAAAACGTTTTTTATTAAAATATAAATTTTATTTTTAAAATTATTTCGTGTTATTTCATCATAATTGTGAGTATAATTTCTATATCCCATATGTAAGGTACCTTTCAAAATGATGAAATATAATTGTCCATATTAATTATTCAAAAATTATATTACATGTTAAAAAACCATATTATTTATATGATGAAATGGTTCATATCGTAGGATGTATCTCATGAAAAGTAATAAGAAAAAGGCGATGAAAAAAAAGAGGAAGATTGAACCAATGATGATGAAGGTACAATTAAATAGTCCATCTATGAAATATGTAGGAAAGAAACTTATATATATATATATATTAAACCTAAATAAATAAGTCAACAATAATGAAATTTTAGGGACACATATAATTTAACGTCTCATTACTGTGGTAATTTTAATATCACCGTGATGGGATAAAAGAATTATACCTCGCAACACAATTTATGAATTCATTCTCTATTGATATCATGTTTTACTAGATTTCTACATCTAAAATGGGTGTTCCCAGTATATATGTAATTAATTAATCTATATTGATATATTCTGAGTAAAATATTTAGATGCATGGAATTTTATATCACATTGATGGGTTAATGTAAATCATGAATACAATTCTATTAGAACGACACTTTGGAAATTATGTTATTCTATGACTTATTAAAATGGTTATAATTTTACCAGTGCACTGAAAATGTTATATTGGGATTATGAAATTTTTATCAACTATTTTTCGATTATAAATACTATAAAATTATTCTTTTAAAAGGAATAAAATGAATGCATGATTGTTTCATTAATGGAAGGTTTCCTTGGACAATAGTGAATTATATTACTATTTAAATTTAATATTTTATATAATGTGATAGAATTTTTATTAATGATTCTATATGAAATCTAAATAATATAAAATATAAATTATTTTCATTTTGAGACCAATGAATGATAATACATAGTGTAGAAAAGATGAATGCAGTCTTTTATAATTTTATCATTGTGAATAAAAAATCAAGGTAGGCATGACCTAGAAGAGTAATATGAAATATATTTAAAGTCCCTGAATTTTTATCCTTCTAAAATAAATCTACAATTATAAATTTCAATCTATTCTGGTGTATTAATTATGTTGTTCATTTATCTTTTAGTCCCATTACGAATAGAGTTCAACGTATAGACACAAAATAATTTTCTACACCCTTTAAATTTATTAAGAATAAAATGAGTATAAATAATATCGTAGGAATTGTGTTATATTGACATAGGATTTTTTTATTAATATATATATATATATATATATTATAGGAAAATCAATCATATTGAGGTATTTTTATTATATTTAAAATGAATATGGATTATAATTTATTATATTGTGCTTATAGTAATTAAAAGAAAAAATAATATATAATAACAAAGAGGGGTGACTGCATATGACAAAACCTCTTCAACACCACTATTCATATTTTTTTAATGTTATATAAAATAAAATGAAAATTTCTTTCAAACATTTACTAATGTAATTTAATATAAATAATTTTGTTTTGTTGAATTTATTCATTTTCAAAATTAATAAATCCCGATTTCAATTAATTGTGTATTCATAAATATAAAAAATATCTTTTTTTGAATTAGAATCAACCTCCTCACGAGACAACAATTGTAACACTATGAAATTTTCATGAATTATTTCTCTATAATAATATAATTTATTAAATATATTTTGTATCACACAACAACAATATTAAATGAATAGTTTAATAGTGTTAAAACTATTTTCACATATTATGGCCTAGCTGTTAGATTTTATTTTATGAAATATGTTATCTAAATAATTTAAAATATATATTCTATACCTTTATAAAATAATTTCATTTTTTATCAAATTTTTATAATTTTAAAACATAATTTGAACATTATTGTGATTTCTTGTTAACTAAAAAATTATCATTAAAATAATTTTTTATCATTATATTAATTTAAACCATTATTTAGAATGATTATAATGAAATTGATAAACTATATAATTTGTACAAAAGTTTATATGGTGAAAATTTATTTATCTATCCATAGGTTACGAATAAATCTAGATTTATATATAATTTATTTCTTAAAATTTGGTCGTGTATGTACATTATAATTAATTTGTGGAAACTATAAGTATTGAATTAGTTAAATTAATTTCATATTATAAACCAAGTGGTATAAATATTTTATTTATTCTTCTTTTATTTTTATTCATTATGAATAATGATTTTTGTAAAATATATCACCTCGTTAAAGTGTTTGTTGGGTTTATGAGGATTAAAATCAGTAATAAGGCTGGACATTTTCCTATTAATTAATTTTTTATGATTTAAATACCACCCTTAAATCCTATTGTATTTCATCGAGTTGTTTAATGAATTTTTTTTCAACGAAAGAGAATTATATATTATTAATTCTAAAGAAAGGTACAACATGTCACTCAATTAGTTTTAAATAATATTTACTTATCCACATATAGAAAAAATATTAATGAATGAATAATAATATTTTTTTTTCATCATGAAATTATATACAAGATGATAATTTTCTATATCATTTAGGAATTATATAGTCACATTAAATACATTCACAATGCCAATGTAATTATTATAAATAATAGTGAAAAATTAAATAAATGACATTAAAAATATTACATATATTATAATTTGAGAAAATAATTGTTATCCATGATATTTTTTTAATATTAAATTTTGGGTTAGTTTTAAAATAATTGGTTCACATTTAGTTAATTTTTTTGTGATTCATAATGTCAATGTAATGAAAAGTCAGAAAATTGAATATAAAATTAATTTATCAAAAAAAATTATTAATTTTTTTATAAATCATATAAATACTTAAATAATATGAATTTTTTATTATATTTTGTAAAATGTCCTAAAGAATCCATTTATGTCCCAATTATCATATTACGTGAAAAATTAAAACCTTTTAATATTGAAAAATATGTTATTATTGTTTAAATTAAAAATAGGATTAATAATGGTTAATCTAAATGATAAGGTAAAAAATTAATCCAAACAAATACTATAATATTATCCATGATGGATTTAACACCGTATCCAACCTTATTTTTGAGTTCCATTCCATTTGTGTGTACATTTATTAAGAAATAATATAATGTGAATTAATTTTTTGTAGATATTAATTTGGTTCTTCAATCCGCAATTATAAAAGTACACTTATACATCACATTATTACACAAAACTGATAACTTTAACACTACCATTATCTACCAAATTATTTTTTAAAATTACAGATACAAATTATAGAGGTATTTTTCAAGTCATAACACCGTCAATAGAGATCGTAAGAGCATATTTAAATGTATTTTACACATCTTGCGTGTTTGATTGGAATGGTTAGAAAGTATTATTCACACCAAATGTTTGTCAAGTCACCTGATTGGATCTCTCTCGTGGTCGGTGATTTAAAAAAGATTTGATTTGGTTTCACAAATGCATTGGTGAGGTCCCAAATTTTGATTGAGTATTTAGTGGGTTTTTCACGTTATGTTCTTAAAGGTATGCCGCTTTGGACCTTGTGAGTATGTTTTCAATTTGAATGATGGGTTTTATTGATGAAATTGGTTTCAAATGGTGTGTTTGGTATTCAATTGGGTTTTAATGGTCATTTATTAAAATTATTTGTTTTCTAAATTTTTTTTTTGGCATGTTTGGCATCTTGAATAGGTTCCGTTAGAAAAACCCTCTAAGAGGTATCCATATCCATGTTGGAAAATAAATGGGTGGGAATGTCCTTAGCATGGATCTTTAACTATTTTATTATTGTTTTACGGCATTAGATTCTCTTTGAGTAGTTTGGTTTGGTTTTAGTTGTGGTGTTGTATGATAGTTTATTAATGATACTTTTTGAATGAATTATTTTGCACACCCCCTTAAGAACATATAACGGGAACATATAATATCAAATAAAATTTATGAGAACCTTTATTTCACTGGTCTTGGTTATTTTTTCTGCTAGTATCTCATATCATGTAGATATTTGGGTTAATTGATATGGGATTAGTCACCTCGACCAGCTCATGTAGTGAGATTGTCGGGTGTTAAGGAATTATGATGTCATCAACCAAGGCATGCCTTTAGGATGAGTCACATGTATTGTATGTCTTGGTTATCCTCTGTGTTCCAAGATTATACCATGTTTCCTCAAAACCAGTATCATTTTCCATTTCCATCATTGTGAATGTAATCCCTTTTCATGGTTTTGGGTGTTCATTTTGAAAATGGTGAAAGTTTATTTTATCTAAAATGGTTTTAAGGAAATATATTTGGATGAACAAGTTGTTTTTATATTTCACATTAAAATTTAAACATAATTTCTCTTATTTGTTTCTTTTTATCCTTCTCCCCTATGAACATATCTTGCATCCATAAATGATCCTTGTATTAAAATATGATGGAAATGGTTTTTGTTTTACTTCTTTTGAAATGAAATCAATAAAAAAATGTTAATATTTTGTATCTCAAACCTAAAAATAAATGTTCCTTTATGAAGAATATGAATTGGGAATAAATAATTCTATTCCTACTAAATGAGATTTAATATTCATTCCTATAGTGTTTTTCCTATTTTTATTTCTCATATAGGTTCTATTGTTGGTTCAGTTGCTTCAAGCGATGGGGTTGTTTGTTTGGAGAGTGAACATCATGGTCTGATTGAGGTGTTGTTATGGGTATGGTTCATCTTGGTTGTTGCAGTTTTATTTATTTACTAGATATGATTCTTCTTTATCTGAAAATTTATATGATGTATGATTTTGGAAATAATTTCTACATTAGTTTGTTCTTTAATTTATTTTGATTCTGTTGTTCATCTAACTAGCTAAAACCATTCCAAAAGACTCTATTGAGAACCATTATTCTGTTTTTCCATCTTGGGGGGATTAGGAAGGCATATCATGCCTTACCACTGATCAGATCAGTTGACTAGTTCAATGTTTAATAGGTTTGGTTCATGAAAATATGGAATCAAAGGATGTCAGTTCTTTTTCAGAATAAGATTTTAGAGAACGCATTCTTTCAAGCGGTTGTTAAGGTATAAAGAGTATATTTGTTGGCCTTCGTGTGTATGTGTGGGAAGAGTGTCACATACTCTTGGTTGTTCCAAACCATGGGTTGCTATGGGATGTCAATGTTGTCAATGTCTTTGGTTCTTTTGGATATTTTGGTATTCTGAAAATAAAAGGGATTTGGGTAGTGGTCTTCATGAGATTGTAGAGCCTAGAAATTCATGTTGTGTTGAAGAAATTACTCAATTGTGCTCTCAATGATGGTGGCGTGACTGGAATGTACCTACCAACAATAAAACCGAGTCACCCAACAATTCTAGATTCCCCCATGTTAATCATTTGGATATTCATTAGTTATGAAAATTATTTCAAAAAATCATAATTTGGAATTGTGAAAACTGTATTTAAAATGGTAATAACCTCATTTTTTATGTGGGAAACTGGTTTTTAAATGAATTTATTAAGTAAAATTAAAATGGTTATGATTATGTTGTCTTTAAATTTTGGGGAGGTCCTTTAGTTTTTTTAAATAAATGAAACTATTTTGATTTGATGTGTGAATCTAGAAGATGAATATGACTGAATTATTGGAATTTTATTGAAAAGGGTTTGTTGATATTTGGAAGGGATTTATAATTTTTGTGTATAATGGTTTTTCAAAAATATAATTATATGATTTGAAATGGAAGGGTGAGATATGTTTTTTACCATTGGTGTTTTCGTGAGCGACCACACACATAGACAATTCTAATAAACTTTTCAGGTTCCTGGTATTGCATGACAATGGGAATGAGTGTGGCCCAAGAGACACCATTTGTGTTTGTGGAATTTTATCAACCTTGTTTCTTTTTGAATGATTTTTAAAGAAACATTTTATGTTTTGATGGAATTTGTTGGTGTTTTTGTATACCTTTTATGTTTCTAAGTAATGGTTCTTTAGTGATTTTTGATGTAAGGATACAAATTGTTGGATGGTATTTGATCAAGTGCTTTATTTTCCTTTATTATTAGTGTCCTCCCCCAAAAATGATTGATGGATTACCAAGATTAATCTTGGGGTTGTTCTTATCTAGTGAATTATTTAGTTGATCAACCCATATACTATGTTTTTTGAGTTTCTGAAGATTAATCCTACTCATTCTTATGGTCAATTAGATCCTCTTGAGGAAGTGCAGTGGATACGGATTACTGAGATGGATTAACCTTTACTTATTCTTCCTGAGATATTAAAGGTAATTTTTTCTACCTTTTTTATCAAATTCCCAACCAAGTAATTTTGTAAGTCCTTTTCTATAATAAATTCTCGAAAATATCTTACGTCAAATTTCTTCATCTTTTCATTCATCCAACTATACTTTTTTGATATGACAATGGGGAGGAATATGAATTATTTGTGCGTTATTCGACAAGGTGATGTGTTGGTGTTGGAATTACTTCATCCCTTCATAGACCTGGATCTTTATGAACCATGGTATGTTGGAAATGATCCCATTAAAGCCCGTCATTTTGAGCTCCAGATTCATGAAGTGATATAGTAAGAGTTGGAAGATCTAAACCTAACCACCTTATCTACTACGGTGAGTCATGCCTAACATGATAATGCAAGGCTATAAGGATGGATTATGATTTAAAATCATCCTCTAGTATCTGGAAATAGTGAAGATGATTCTTCTAAGTTGAATATTAATTGGTCTTATGTTGGTGGAGATGGTATGGGTATTAGGAGTCCTTCAGACCAGTTTTTATCCATAATAGAGTACAATGTAGTGAACCTTCATTAGTGTGGAAAGATCATTCATAAGAGACCATAGATTCAAATTTCTCCTGGAACCTTCCACCCTGATAGACACTTGGGTCACATGAAATGGTTTTGTTGGGGTGTCTCCATGAATCACCATGAATCCAGACCTAACTCTCCCAATAACACCCTATGGTGTCTTTAGGTGAAGGGTGGTGGTTGGGGAATCAGTTCTATGTCTCTTTCACTATAATATTATTTTTTTTAATAGTATTGTCTTATAGAAAAATGTTGTGGTACCATTTTCTTGTAGTTTTATGATAGATTTTTTCCAAACTTGTGTGGGCTTTTATTCAAATGGTAGTGTGTCGCTCGATGATTTAATCCCTATGTTCTATTCACGTGTTTCTGATGCCTGACTACAAGTAAATAATTGCATCAGTCTCTAGTGCTCCAGACTTAGGTCTTATAGTAAAGATGTATCATAGTCAGCATAACCCTAGTAGCGTGAAATGTTCTATGTTTATGTTCATCCCTCTCTATGAAGGATTATGGTGGGTAAAGCCTCTAGTGTTGTTGATTGAATATTAATGGTTGTATTAGGAGGAGAGTGTTGTGGGATCCAAATTTCATCATTGAAATTCATATTGTTGAGAGAGTCTTTTATTTAGTTATAAGTAAAAATAGTCATCTCATTCTCTTAATATCTCAATGGTTGTATACCACTAAATGCGGGCCTCCTTTTTATGGACCTTACATATTTCTTATGCTAGTTATGTTTGGTTTTTTGGTTATTATATAGGGAACATTGGGAAGTATTTTTTTTTCCTATCATGGATTTTATGGTCCATTATATTGTTCCTCTATTCCCCTCCCCTTGTTATGCGAGTCCACGGTTCATGCACGAATTTTTTCTAATTTATTAAATCTCGTCAGTTTTTACGGTGGGGAGACCCATCATGGGTCATGATTAAATATTCAAACGATGGAAATACCAGTTATAAAATATCTTACGGTGGTATTTATATCTAGGACTCTCCATTTCATTTCCATGGTTTCGTTCAAATTATTAGTTTCTAGTGGGTGGTGTTGTGCAGAACCAATAAATCTGTTATTCTCCTTTTGAGTAAAAAGATGGGATTTGAGTAATCAATAGATTTGTTGGTGTATGGACTTAAAAGGATGATGTTGGTTGTGTTTAAACCATGTTTTTTTGTGTTTGGAGGATGGTTGTGTTCCAATTGGTGTCATTCTAGATGTTGTGTATTTATGTCTAAATTATGGTTGGTGAAAATTGTATGTCCTTCGACTGATCAACAAGAGGATTGTAATGTCATGTGGTGGTGGCACATAGTAGGGATCCCAATTTGGTCCTCTGATTTCATCATTTTAGTTTATATAATTGTTGGTGATTTCATTGAATCCATGTAATCAATCTTTATTAGAAAATATACTTGTGTTTTCAAGGTATAGGGGATCTTAATTCATGTTAAGCCGTTGGATGTCTTTCCTGAGATAGAAACCATTATGATCAGGAGAACTGTCACAGCCGAGTATTAAAATTCATCATTGGGCCATGTTTAGTTCAGTTTTCAGTTCATTCTTAATATTTTTTTTGTGATGGGTTTTTATTTTAAGAAGGTTTTCTCATATATCTATTTCCTAGCTTTGCGCCTTGGGATATTTCATCGGTTTTGGCTGAAAATGGGGGATTTTTTGGTGGATAATACCCTGAGCAGGGATACCATGAGGACTGTTAAAATGTTCATCACCAACGAAGTAAACATGCAGTAGGTTCCAGGTAACCTTGTAGTACCTCAGTCCATTGGAATGAGCTATTTAAAAGTTCAGTTTACAGTGATTTATTGAGATTTTCACCTCATTAAATTTATAAATCAGAATTTGTTATTGTTAAATTAGTAATATCATGTAAATTTAGTTGGTTTAAACATGTTTTTCATTATATTGGAATAGATGGGATGAATTCTTAACTCGATGTGATTATTAAATGGACATGTTAGATCATTAAAGTGACCAGTTCTTTTTAAAGACATAGTTTGGTTTACAAATGAATTAGTGATGTTCAAAATTGTAATTGGGTTATATATGAGTATTATAAAATAAGTGCTTAATTGTATGCCTATTTGTTCCTTGGGTGTGTGTTTTCCTTTTGAATGGTGGTTTGGATTGATGAAATGGGTTTCCAAAGGTGTGTTTTTTAGTGAAATTGGTTTCTATGTATTTATTTATAAAATAAATGGTTTTTTGAAAATTTTGTTAGGCCCGTTTGGCTTCTTGAATATATTTCACTATAACTCCTCTTGGAGGGATCCATTGCCTACATGGATGATAAATTGGGGGGGAATGTTTTTGGCATGGGAGTCCGCCCTTGCAATTCTTTTTTTAAGTCATGGGATGCTCCTTCAGGAGGTCGGAGTGGTTCCAGTTGTGGTGATGTATGATAATATATAAATTTTACTTGTCGCTTCAATTGGTTGGCACACTTACTTAATAACATAGCATGGTAACATATCATAATAAAGAGGATTTAATATAACATTTGATGCATAAGTCTAGGTTATTTTACTAGATAGTGGCCCTTATCAGATAGATGCGTGGGTTTATTACTATGGTATTGGGCCCCTCAACCAGGAAAGGTAGGGTGACGATCAGGCGTTCTCGTGTTATGATGTCATAAAGTAGGACATACCTTCAAGATGAGTCACATGTTGAGTATGTTCTGGTTCTCTTATGAGTCCCAAGGTGTTCCTGTGTTTTCCTTACACTAGTATCATATCCATATCCCTCATTTAAAACTATATTCTCGTGTTCATGGTTTTGGATGTTCATTTGGAAACTAGTTAATGTGTAGTTTTGCTAAAAAATTATGAAAAACATAATGGATTGACAAGTGTCTTCCATATTTAAGTTTAAAATGAAAAAATAATGTTATCTTGTTTTTTTCTCATTATCCTTCTCCCTTAGGAACATAACATGCCTCCATGAATGTTCCTTGTTGAAATATGTGAGTGTAATGGGTTGTGATTTTTATCCTTTGAAATGAAAAGTATAGAAAATCTATTATTATAGTATGTATTTCAATCCCAATAATCAATGTTACTTTATGTAAATAATATGCATTGGGAATAGGTTAATCTATGACTACGTACTCAGTTTTAACAATCATGCCTATAATTTTTTCTTATTTTCAGTTTATCCTATATGTTTCAGAATTAGTTCAGTCACTTCTAGAGATGATGGGTGGTTTGTGGGAGAGTGACCCTCATGGCCACATAGTGGTTATGCTTGGTGTCAGGTTCAACTTGATTGTTCCATTTTTATATATTCCCAGCATTGAGGTCTCTTTATTTTAAAATGTTAATGATGAATGATTTTAGAAATCAATTATAGTTTTCTTTTTTATTTTACTTTTTTATTCCTATATTTATATTATTGGAATATACAATTACCAATGACTCAATTTGTATCATGTGTTTCTTTTTGCCTTCTTGGGAGGACCAAGAACGCCTCTCGGGCCATTCCATATATCATATTGGGTTACCGAGGCAAGGATGACCTGATATGGTTTGTAAATAATATGATTTTTATACCATCATTATCATTAGAATGATGATGGTATTATCATTTGAGTATAAAGACTAAATCTATATAAAATAATAATGTGTTGAAAGCGAAGATATTATCACCAAGAATAGTGAATTTAAAAAACATTATAAAAACTGGATGATATGATATTATAAATATATCATAAATATTATGACAGTTTTTAAAATTTTCAAGGAATACATGTTTAAAAAATCAATATGTTTTATATAATAGTTTTTGTCATGGAAATAAAGAAAATTCTCAAGGGAGGGGTTTATTTTAAAATCTCGTTATAATTTGGATTTTTTTGGATTATGTTTACACTATTGAATATTACTCGTCCATGTTCATGTTCCCAAAAATTATTTTCAGAATTTTTTTATATTATAGCAGAACTATATAAAATGATTCTTTACCATTATCATCTTTTTAATAAATGGATTTGAAAGGAATATATGTTTTATTTTTCAAACAATGTTCTTTTTGACTTTAAATAAATATATGAAATGCATTTTTTATATTATATTACATGAGATAATTTTAGAAACATCATGATTCCTTTATTATATTAATCTTTTTTAAAATTTTAACATGTTTATTTTATACAAAAAAAAATCACTTTTATGTGTGAGTATAATGGAAAATAGTAATTTCAAAATGGAAGTGTTATTTTTATAATTAAATGTTCCTGATGCTTTTTTAAAATACATTTCCCATCCATGATGACATACACTGAAAATAATTATCATTTATTGGGGACATGATTCATTGATTACGTTATTATAAATTAATTGGATGATTTATTTTTATGATTAAAAGATGTTTATTAATCATTTTTTCATTGGATATGATATAATGAAATTATAATGAAACCCATATCTTTCTCTAGAAAATAATATGGTGAATTATATATGATATTATGGAAATCATATGTATGATGTTCATTATGCGATGGATGGGACCTATATAATATTTTAATGATTTTTGGTTTATATTGATATCTCATGAGATAAACATGAGTTGAATAGAGAGTAATACCACTTCAGCAATGGATATTGTTCAACTGTATTAGTATATAGAGTGAATATTTAATAAAATTATATTATAGGAAGTGAATAAATTCCCATATGATAGTCTAGGAAATGATCCTTGAGTACGATGGACATGGTCTTATATTCTTATGGTTATTCCACATTTCTATGGAATATTCTTCTGTTATTACTTTATGGATAATGTTCATTTATGATTCATGTCTATTGAACATCCAATATTAATTTCATGAAATAAGATTATGATATTTGATTTGATGGTTAAAATTTTCAAATGTTATTTCATGTACATATGGCCCTTATGGTTATGTGATTATTACATAATCATGGATATATCTCTTGTTTAATATTACTGAGCATATATTATCATCCTTTTGTTATGTTTCCCTTCCCTATAAAATGGAGATATTTATTAAGAATGATATTTTAATATGGTTTCTATTTGACAAGAAAATAACTTATAGATGTTAAATGCATTTTATAATTTATTTTTTTATGTTTCCATGTTTTAAAAGGAATATAAATTTATGATCTTCTCAAATTGTGTTTGTTTAATATAATTAATTATCAAATAAAAATATTTTATATACATGTATGTATATATTTGGACACAATAGTTTGTTTAAGACAATGGTTTTAGATGTCCTTTTGAAACACTGGATGACAAAAATTTTAGGGAAAAGTTATATATATAGGACAAAATAATAATATTTTGATAATGGTCAATAAAGACATATGATAAATGTAATGTGTTATTACTTATGGAGCACTGATTTAGACAAAATATAAGTATTTTTTTCATTAATATGTGCTTTCCACCATGTTTATTGTTTCTCACATTATTATTCTTTGGGTTTACTCAATATTTGGAACCCTAAGGAATCACGAAAATGCTTAATGTACTAGATAAGAATAATTTGAATCGACAGTGTGTTAGGAGTTTTAGGGGATATTCATCATCATTTACATCTATAATATTCTACATAATATGATGGACAACTAATTTTTTGATTTGATGAAAAATGATAAAAACTCCATTGGTATTTATGAGGGAAATTTTTAAGGCTTTTTTAGTATTCATATTGTTTAATTATCGTCCATGATTATAAATTTGATCATTTATATTAGGCATTAAATAAAATTCATTGAATTTTATTTGGTATTAGAGGAATTAGTAACTATAATTAAATTCATCGATGTTCTCTCAAAATTGATATAGATATTAGAAATATATTTCAATCTCATGGATTTAATCAGAAAACAAAAAATTTAATTCAAAGGTAAATATACATATTATGGGTAATACAATATGAACTTTTTCTTATAATCTATGTGTGGAAGAAAAGATGATTGATTATTCATAAGGGGATTTTGAAATGTTTCATTTTTGGAATGGGTGATCATTATAAAATTGAATGTAGATGATATGATATGATGTAATATAATGATGTGAATAAATAAAAAACTCTATATAATTCACCACCCATGTCATAATGCATAAAATCAAATGGAGGTTTGGATTTTTTTCAATTTGTGCTTGAATCAGAAGGCTTTTTTATGATCATCATAAAAAACATTAGAATCCTAAATCCAAATTGAAATTCATATGATTTTGAATACTTATGTGGAATAAAATAACGTTCTGGTTGAAGGTACACTTATCATAAAGTGTATAATAGTTAATGTATTATTTGACTATAGACCCACCTACTCTATTATTTGTAAATAATTTTTTACATGTAACACATTATAAACTCTCCAATTAAATTTTGAGGTAGCAAAGAAATATCCTAATGGAAAAACAGTTTCATGTCATCTTCATAGTTCTTCTCCAATTGAGGTTTCTACAACTATTTATTCTAAAAAAATCATGTTATAATCCATTATATTAATTGATTGTGATTAATGTATTGGATTTATAGTCCATATATAGATCCCATATTCATTTATGAGGATGAAAAGTCACATTTTAGATCATGAATAATCTTATATTCATTCATTGATGAAATGATGAAAATGAAATGCTGATGTAATTCTATTCAAAATCACTGATTTTAATTACCATAAATGAAGATTTTGTACCTCACATATATTGAGAGAAATTTAATATTAATTATGAAACTAATTTATAAGACTTTGATTATGATTTCCTATAAAAATATCATGGTCATCTGGAAAATTGTGATGTTTTGTTTTCAGTAGAACTAATACCTTATTCTACAAATATTTTAAATAACCCTTATATAATAACTATAATTGAGTTTAATAAATTTAAGAAGAAATTATTTTTTATTATTGATATAATATTAATTTACTCAAGAGAAAAAATAAGGGGATAACATGTTCTATTTTTTATAAATAATTATGGGTTAATACGTCATTGCATTAATTATTGGGTGATTAAAAAATTATAATCACTGTTAAGAAACCTCTCTCACATATTGATGACTTATTTGATCATCCAAACATGTATTAGTATTATTAAATGATTGATATCAATTATTGATATCATTAATTGAGGATCAAGAAGGAGGATATAATAATGATAACTTTTTTATAGGTTATACAGACTATGGATTTATATTGATTCCATTTCATCTTCTTAGATCTACCTCTATCTTCAAGGACCTAATAAATATAGAATTTTTTGACTATCATGATAAACTTATCATAGAATTATATATGATATTATTTTATATTACAATAGCTATGATGTGTATGAATATCATTTACGTATTGTGATAATGACTTTGTGGAAGAAAAAAATTTATGCAAATTTTAAAATGTGAGAAATTTTTATTTAGGGATATTTAATTCTATGTCATATAATATCTTGTGATGGTATATAAGTAGATTATTCATATGATGATTTCATTGATAAATGTTTATGAATAGCCATGATTAGAAAAAATACATAGTTTTCATGGGTTGTCTTTATATTATCAATGTTTTGTGAAATATTTGTCATGATTATCTTATATAGACACCATGTTGAATTTGAATGAAGTATGTTTCATATGGAAGGAAGAATTTGTAGAAAATTTCAAGGATCTTAAAATAAGGATGGCCAGTGTACCTCCTCATTAACTACCCTATAGTAGATAATGGATTGTGATCTAGAGTTATTCATAAATCATACAACAGTGATGTATTCACATGAAAATTTCATCGGAGATAGATTCATCTTCATTCTAGTTGAATGTTCTTGAGATACATTACCTTACTTATATTTCTTATTTATCTTCAATAATAAATTCTTTAAAAATTTGGAGTTATTTTTCTATGCGGGGAATGGAATGACATATATACTTACCATGAATGATTAATGTATATTTTCAATAAAAAATGGATAAAAATACACCAATTAAGATGGTTTGAGGTTATTATAGATTATGAAAGCTCAATTCATTATCATCATGTGATAAAGAACAAGGTAGAAAATACATTGAGCCAAATGGATAATGATGAATAATTTATAATAAGGATAAACAGAGAAAAAATATTTATGTGTTTTCAAAGGATGGATTGGAATATATTAATGGAATGATAGATATATTATTTGGTTAAAATTAAAGTTTTACCATTTATTCCCATGAGAAATTAAGTGGTATAGAAAGTAGATGTGGAGCTACAAATGATGGTTTGAATTGATCATGATTTCATAATTGATTGTGATGGTATTATATGTTTTTTGGAACTGTGTATTTGTACCCCCATAAAAATTTTCAAGAACGATAAATTGGATATGTGTCATAGTTTATATTTATCTATTCATCCATGATGTAAAAAATCATTATAGGGACATGAAATATAATTTATTGCAAGTTGGAATAATTAGAGATAATTCACATCATGTATATTGGTTCTTGGTATTTTTTAAAGTTAATGATGATAGTTATAAGTCTAAGGAGATGTCACAACCATTAACTATACCTCAATGAAAATGGAAAAACAACACCATGGATTTTTTCATCAAAAAATGAATAAAATATAAATGAAATAAATGAGATATGGGATATATTTGATTTCTATACTAAGTCATCAAACAACATTTTTATTAGAGAACATATTTTTTCTAGAACAAATTTCAATAATATATATTATGATTGTGGTAATATTTCATAGAGTACCAGATTAAATTATATATGAACGATGTCCATGTTTTACCAGGATGTTCTTGTGAAGTATTCGGCGAGACCAAGGTATAGATTTATGTTTCACAACCTCTCATTATCCTCAGATAGATGAATATTCTGAGAGGTCCAATAAAATTCTAGAAGACACGTTCATATTATTACCATCATATATAAATGGTTGTTGAGATCAAAAAAATAATTTTTTATAATTTTCTTATAAAATAGAATTCACCCTATAATTATGAAAGATATTTAACAATCCATATATATTATAATGACCATATATCCATCATGTATGAATCAAATCATTGAATTAAACATATTCAGACACAGTCTAGTTTAAAAAATGAAAGTGAATGTTATATCCTCTCCATAGCACCAAAGAGAATCATAGATTTGGAAAAAAAACTATAATGACCATCGTTAGAATGAAATTGAGTTTAAGGAGTGTGAAAAATTATTTATATGAACATGTCACCAGAAGTGGTTGATGTTGTTCGAATGAATGGAATGATAAACTCAAGATATATCAATCCTTGTGAAATTATTCATATTATGGAGACATTATCTCATCCAATGGGTTTTACTCTGAATCTGTCATAAGTTAATGATTTGTTCCATTTATCTCTCAATATGATGTACAGAACCCATCATTCACTTGTAATAATCTCAAAGGGAATACCACTACATAATAATCATTATTATGATGAAAAACTAGTAGATATTTTGTATCATAGAGAGAATGTGATACAAAACAAGACATCACAACTAGATAATTTCGTGAGAAAAAATTTGAGGATGTTATGAAGGAAACTAAGGATGTGATAACGAATATGAATCCTCATTTTTTATCTATGTAATGAAAATAAATTTATATGATAATTTTAATTTAAGAAGAATGTAACACATCATGGTTTTTTTATAAAAAATTTTCATTAAATAATTTTATTTCTATGATATCTTATGATTCATTGAACATCAATTTTAGACAAGATGGTCAAAATTATTAAATATTATGTTCATGTTATCTCCAAACTGTTAGACTGTTGTGTATGAATATTAATAACTAATTTAGTTAAATTATGTGTTCTATACATTTATCATATTATTTCAATCGTTGTAAAATTATTTTAATTTAAAAAATTTATTTTAAAATTATAGATATATTTTTATGAAGAAATTATTTTTATGCATACGCTAGATTTTATATGAATATATTAAATTTGGCAACATAATTTAATGATTTTTTTCAAATGTATATATTATGTTATTTATAAAACTATTTATACATTCGTAGAACACTTTTCTGAGCATAATATAAGAAGAAATATAGATTTATTTATAGAATTATATATTTTTAAAAAAAATTGATAATGTAAATTTAAAATAAATAAAATCAACTATAAGAATTCAAATAGATAAAATTAATCCCATAATTAAAATCTCGTGGTTCAAATGTAATTATTATTCCCAATTTTTTAGTTAATATGAATATTTTCTCGGGTAAAATTTATCGCATCGATGAAGGGAAAATCAAGATAATCTGAATTAAAATAAATTTAAATGTATATAATTTGTAAATTTAATTTTTATTGGATAAATGAGTTTCAAACCATACTACCTACGGTTTAAAATTGATTAATTTATTGTGTCATTTTACATGACAAATATATATATACTATTTAAACTTATAAAAGTGATAAAATATAATTATTTGAGTTTTAAAAATCATTCATTTGATCACACAGAGAAAAAAAATAGATAAAGATGATTAATAACAGTAAATATTTACCATGAAATTATATTCAAGATAGTAAATTTTTTTAAAAATTTTGTGGTCGATGACTCATTTATTATTTAAAGGAATGAAAACAACTCTTTTAATTATGCAGAGGGAGACACATTGCATAGCTCTAAGGCCCAATGGCCATTTATCCCATTATATGGCCCAAAGTCACAAATGTTTTTCCCAAGACCTATTCTGTGAATAGTTCTACTACAGTACTCTATCTGCTACAGTAGTGCACAATATCCTCCACTACTACAGTAACATGTGTCCCCAACCCTTCTTGTCATTGCTATAGTACACTAAAGTAATTCTACAGTACATGCACCCAATGGGTTTTGAACCCACTTTTTCGTGTAGGATTACGGGGTGCTTAGCACTCTGCCAAACCCCATCTACATTCAAGATAGTAATTTAATTATTACTTTTGAGAGTTAAATAATCTTACTAAATACGTTCACAATGTTAATGTTGTAATTATTCAATTTATTGAAAACTAATATAATGTATATTAAAAATATTATAATTCTTATAATTTTGGGAAAAAATGTGATCCATGAAGTTTCATGATAAGTGTGTCATTATTAGGATGTTTCATTATAAGATTTTTGATATTTCATGTTTTTTAATTAATTTTTTAATTTCGTAGAAATGAATCCTCTAAAAATTTATAATAATATTATTTTTCAAAGTAATATTTTATAAAATTATTTAAAAATCATATAATTTAGAAATAATACAAATAAATTATGACATGGTATCAAAATTTATTAAAAATCCAATTTATGGCCAAATTTACTCCTTGAAATATAAAATTTCAAACTTTTAATATTGAAAAACTATTAATCCTAGTTAAAATTAAAATAGGTCACCTAATAGTTAATTAAAATTATAAAGTTGAAAATTGCACCAATAATTGTATAAAATATATTTTCTAATTTAATTAAAATAATATATATCTTTATAATCTAATTAAATTACATTGGGAGGTATTTTTATTGACAGTGAATTTATTCTAATATTTTTTTTTGAATGAAATCAAAACTCACCCATTGATCGATTATGAAAAGGGAAATCTTATATAACTTCATTACACAATATTGAAATCTCTAGATTAATAATACTCATCCAAAATCTCATATCCACATACCTACCCACATTCTGTGTGTTATTTTCCCCTCAAAATCGAAACTCTAAATTCATTAAAATGACTTTAAAAGGAGTTATTTTGTATGAAAGGTAATCACCTTAAAACAATCACTATTGTATATAAAATTCATTAAATCATATTAAGCATATATGGACAACACTCTCAATGATTTTAAATGATTTAATTTAATTTATATTTTACATGGATTGAAAAAAGAATGGTTTGTTATAATATATATTCGATATATTATATGAAAATAATTACAGGAATTCTATTTATAATTTAATATTCATTCATCCCATCTGTCAAAAAATGGAAACATTGTTCATAAGAATGTATAACCTACCATCACCATGAAATGTGAAATTCATTAATCCATATCAACTCATATTGAATGAATAATAATATGTATATAATTTATATATATATATATATATTATTTTTCTTCCATGACTATAATTTTTGAAATTATGAGACCATTGTTAAAGAATAAGGAACACAACTGGCGACAAGAATGATTCTTGGAAATTGATGTTGTTATCACCCACAAATATGATTTTAATGAAAAATCATTCAAATATGGATAATAATATAATATAAAGTAATTTTACATGGTATGATATTCATTAATAGTGTTATTACTCACTATTTTAATAAATACAAATTTATTATACCAGATTTTAGAATTTAAATAAATAAAATTGATAAAAGAGGTAAGGTATTATTTCACAATCTCATAATATTTTTATATTGAATATTTTTATGTTTCCAATTGAGAATATTTATATTCCATGTTAATTAATTGGAAAAAATTAAAATTTTTTATATTATTCCCATATCGTTGTTTAAAATTCCTTTTAACATTTTTTTTATATTTTTTTTAAAAAAATTGAACGGAAATTTTTTATTATTTATAATATGTTATACTTAGTGACAGTTCTGAACGATAAATATTTATAGAATTCATTTCTAACATATAATTAATGAGAATATTATCCCAATATCAAGGAACCTCAATTATTTTAATCTTAAATTATATGATTTCATTTTTTTTAACATAATTTTTTCCTTATGTGTATACATATTTTAGAAACTATGTTATTTAAAAATAAAATGGTTATAATTCTCAACAATTTATCAACATGATATTTTAAAATAGTTATCCCATCTATGATGAATTTATTTTAATTTACAAATTATTTTTTGGGGATATAATCTAAGGACGCCACTATTATTATTTCCATGGATGGTTTATGACTAAGAAAAAATGTTCTTTTATGAATCATATTACTTTTACACAGGTTATGCTATGATGAAATATTTTTGAAACCCACTTCATTACATGGGTTATGATATAATATATTATATATGATATTTTGGATTACATATTTATGATATAAATTATATGATTTGTTATAAATATATATCAAATTAATGAATCGGTCATGTAATTATTCTCACCATGTCTCAAATGGCGCAAACCATATGCAATCATCGCATTCCCATGTATAAGGACACAACCAATCCTGGTTTCTGATGCATCACAGAACACTACATACCTGAATCCCTCCTCTTGTAGTCTAAACAAGGGAGTGCTTGTCAACCTCTTCCTCATCTCCAGAAACACTGGTGACACTTCTCTATCCACACGAATGGATACCCATTCTATGTCAAATCCATTAAGGGTTCTTCTAGTATGTAAAATTTTGGTATAACCCTTCAAAATTACCCAATAAAATGTTGGAAGATCAGCACCTTTGTAACACACTTGGGTTACTCCTAAGAAATAACTTCCTGAATCATTGCTGGATCAACAGCAAATCCGGCCTATGAAATGACATGTCCTAGAAAGTGGACATATAGAATACAAAATAGTCAAATCAAGAGATTACGTATGGTTATCATCGAATTTTTCCAATACCATCATCTAGTGTATCATGGGATACTCCCTGGTCACTGAGTACCCATGTATTTCATTAATGATTTCCACCATGAACATGTATATATAATTATGGAAATCATGTTCATGAGTCTCATGAACTCTTATGTTGTATTCATATCTCCAAATGAAATCCCAAAATACTCATAGTGGATGTATGAACATATGATGTTTTTCTTTGGTACATCTTCATCTTGTACACAAAGTTTGATTTAGATAGATCTAATGTCAGTCTTTGAGAATCACCCCATTCTCATCAACTCATTGAAGAGGGTTTTCATCCACGGTAGTTGATACTTTTTCATCCTGGTCACTTGATTTAGGCGCTGAAATTCCACAAATAACCTCATGTTTGTATCTTCCTTCATAGAATACAATATTTTGTCTACCCATGGTGAAAAACTATGTCTCACAAATCACTCCCTATGCATGTACCCCAGTTGTACTGCCAACTCACGATGAACTACAGGATCCATTTGATATGCAGGATTAGATATCGGTGTCGTACCGAGGTACAAATAAAATGTATAATTACAACTCCCTATGGGGAGGTAATTTCAGAACATCTTCAAGAATGACATCCCCACACTCGACCACCACTAAAGAAACATGATGACTCTTATCATCAACTACAATGAGGGTGAGACTAGTAAATTGATGAAAATTCCGCTGCTCCCACCATTGAGTGAGTCTATCCTGCACTGAAAAAGTTTCAATTTCATCATCAAAGGAACAAATAGTCCCATCATTTTGGACACAGCTAAACCTAGGCCTAAAATAGTTTATCTGGGCATGGATTGATGATAACCAGTCCATACCATGAATGATGATAAAATGTATCGATTCCAATACCAAGATATCCCGACCGAAACTATCCCCTTCAAGAGTAACGCCACTCTATGTTCACCAGTTTGTGAACATCGAATCCCCTCTCGTCGGAGTCTCTAAATGTAAGGGTTCAATCAATTTTTCAACCGAAATATCTGAGTCTTGAACAAGTTACATTACAAAAAAATAATGATGGGAACCTTTAGTCATCTCTAGAGCACCGGGGTCATAATCCTCTATATCCTCCACCTATCCTTGTCATGGTCCACCAACTTCCTAAGCCTAGTGTGGACCACCTGTGTATTGTAGTGGTAATACATTGAACATATGCCCACCTCCTAAATCCCTACCTTTTTATCTACCATATTTTCTACCATTTTCACCACCCTTATCATCCTTCGTCCTCTTCCATTGTTTTCTATGAACCATATCTTAATCATCCCCTAATGACGCACATGTGACACAACATATCCTTCAATTGACATGCTCAACCCTGGGATCCCTACATCGTGGATCCCATGTCCTAGGGTCACCCCCTAGATTGCATGACCCATTTGGGATGTAATGACTATTTTCATCTACCCATCATTGATGAATCATCTATATGGGGCCTGCTCGTATCTACTAAAACTATCGTTTAATCCACTAGAAGGATATCCTATTGTAGAGCTCACTCCAATACGCAAACACATGTAGGAATACTAAGGGATATCATGGATTCCCTGATCTCTAAGTGTGTGCCCCGTTCAAATGTCCTATACCTGAAAAATATGTCTCGTACCATATCCATGGGGCAGTGATAAAGATAATTAAACCTCAATGAGTACTTTGTCATAGTCTGACAACCCTATTTCATATGCAGTAACTCTTATATGCGTACTAAGCATAATGTAACTTGGAATAAATCATCTATAAAGAGTCATGTAATGATTTCCCAGGAGAGATTTGACACATAATTTTCTTGGGTCACTAATCTACACCACCTCCCATATATTATTTGAATAATACACACTGCTAGGACTGTCATCTGGTCGGTAGGTGTCCTCACAATTCAGAAGACTTGAGTAACTACCTCAATCCAATCATTAGCTACCTAGGTGGTCTGAATCACCCCAATACATGGGAGGTGACTATATTTGGAAGCCATGAAAAATTATTGGTATGCGTTCATACTCATTCAATATCACTGGTGATAAATCTTTCTCGATGAGCAACACTACAACTGGCAAAATACCCATATGTGCCATTCTAGAACATTCCCATATACTAACGCCTCATTTCTAGAGGATCATCCTCAGGATCACACAATAGAATCTTGGATAGATTTCTACGTTGATCCATCCTGATAAATATATTCATGATCCATGGTTAATATAGTATAACTCGTGAGATTAATCAAAAAGGATATGATAACACATCCAAATCCTATATGATGCATTTACCAAGAAATTTTCCCAAAACTAGTGTTTTCATTCCTCGAGTTCAAAAGAAAGTGTCTCGAGTCCTGGTGAAGTGATATATCAGCCGCTGTACCAACACAAGATTCCCTGTCCTTCTAGCAAAACTCAAAAAAATTAACAACAGTTCTCGAAACCAACATCTGAGACTCTTGGTCCTTATGTTTAGCTGATCTCCTATGATACTACTCTTTCACGATCCTTCCCTCAGGGTCCTGTTCTGTTACTACCCCAATACCACCATAGATAATCCAAGGGCTACTGACGATTTCCGAGTAGGCATATCCCACAATGTGAGAAATTTTCTTTTTTACGGGTGGACACACACAAACATCTCAATTGCCAAAAATTCTCGAATGTAAAAGCACTATGTAATAAATGAATTCAAACACAAAGATACAAACTCTATAGTAAGATAGTATGAAACTAAAAATTATGTAAGTCAATAATACAAGCCCTCTAATAGAAATAGTATGTTAATGTGAATGCACATGTTCTTGAAACCCATCCATAGAAAACCCTACCTAAATAATAAGTGTAGGATGACTATTTGAAGCCATCGGAAGCACCTCATCTTTTAGATCACTCAATTTAAAACATGGTCCTGTTCCACCATGATCCCCATCGAATCATTGATCATCTTCATAATACACAACATATATATGAAAATACATTTCATGGGTGAGTAAAACAATACCCAGTAGGACACCTCAATACAGAAAAGGAATACCACTAATAAATACAAGATGTTCACCACAAATAAATAATAAAACTATAGAATAAATAAATACATGATGCATACCAAAATGATAAAAATGAAGTATTTAACACCCGGACCCCAGTTACCCATAGCTGGTGCATTGTTTTAATACATTGGCATGATAACAAGGAATCAAGTCCCAAAAGACAGATCAGTTTAGCGGTCTTGGAAAATAGATTACGTACATGGACATTACCTTACACTTTCTAACATGAAAAAAACACAAAATAATCCTTTGAGAACACCATTTTTCCCTTTAGAGTAACCATGAATATCAATCATAATACACTTCTTGGAATCCTAGGAAAATAAAACATAAAAAAGGGATGAGCTCAGTTTCCCAGTAAGGGTAAACAATTTAGCGGAAGATCTAAAATTTTAAGGCATGATGTGTGATAAAAAAAACAACCTTTTTAAACATAAACATGACTATAATATGAAAAAACAAATCAAACATTACCATATAAACATGCACATGGATATTCTACTAGTCGAATAATCACATGTGATAACTAATTTCATAATGAGGGAATGCCTAACACCGGACATCATTACAACATAGTCAAGGCCTTATGCCAAGACTACATATAAAATATTGTCAAGGCCTCGTGCCAAGACACTTTTTTGCCTCACTAGACCTACCGATGCATCGAGGAGCTATAGTGGGCTCCGCCCATCACTTACTATGTCCACTGCATTCCTCATCTGAAAAAGTTGTAACATAACACAATCATTCGTATTAAAACAAGAATACAAAATGTCAATTAATTTTCCATAAACCGTGACTGGTATAAAAATAGAACATCCATAGTCAAAAATATCATAACTCATTCAATACAATATCGAATATTGTATTATAACAAATTAACCTCAATAAAAAATAATATCTAGTAAAGGATGCTAACATAGTTGAAAATGATGATTAAAACTTTTTGAGAGAAATATCCAATTTGTAAAATCTTTTAAAAGTAACACATTTATAAATGAAGTAATTAAAATGATATTTATGAATAAAAGTGTCCCACACCACATTGAAAATTTTGAAAATAATTATCATTTCAAAACTTTCATGTCCATATAAATAAATCCTTAAAATCATTTTGAAAACATGGACACTAATAGAAAATATTTTGAAAGATAAATTATTAAATATTTAAAATTATGATCTTGATAAATATTACCTTTCAAAAATCCTAAAAATATTCATTTTTCAATCATTATTATTAAAAATGGACATGAATGTTAAAAACATAATAGTAAATACTTACACATAAACAATCTCGGATAATAATGAGATTGAGGAATTAACCCTTACCACGAACTTTCCTTTAGTCGAGGATATGCTTAACCTGATGTATGAAGATAATAGTATGTTATTAAAGTATAACCGAACCATATTAATATTTATGATTTCATAATTGTTTCATTTATGACTTTATACTACCCATTTAATAATAATTTCCATGTCAAATTATCATTTTGGGTAATAATTTCTTTCTTTATCGTACATGTTTTAACTTGTTACTCTTGATTGTATCACTTAAATCATGATTTAAATACTTCCAGAATATAAAACAATATTTATATACAATATATATTTAGAATATAAATATGTATTATAGACATATATATGAAATTAAATACACCGTTTATGGAGACGGTAGGCCGTACGTATGGATAAACGTTGTTTTCGTTTTCATATCGTATTGAAAAGAACTAAGTGAATATGATATATGTAAGTACATATATATATATATATATCCGGTAGAATTATTATTTAATATATTACATACTTATTAGTAATAAATATTTGTATAATCGTCGATGAATGGTGAACGTGGAAATGAAAATCATTGCATCATGGAGACGGTAATCCGTACGTACGCACGAGCGAAAATATCATTCTTTTGATTTAAAATAGGATGTAAATAGATGGTATATCATAAATAAAGAATCATTAACATGTTATATTTATTATTTACATCAATTATACATTATTATTATATCAATCCAAATTATAATGTATAGAATAACAACTACACCACGACGTGGAGACGGTAATTCGTACGTACGCACTGATGGTTACATGTCATTCATAGGATGGATAAAATAACAAAAATGGTTGTACCATATCTATAATAACATCACATCATATATATGATACTGGAGTGATTGTTTTAGAATTGAAACAACAAATAAATAGGAGGTGGAAGAAGAAAAGAACATGAAAGAGGTGATGAAATGTTTACCTCTTCTTCGGGTTCTTCATTTTGAATTGATCACAAGGGCTCCATAAGATATCTTTCTGATCAAACTAAGGACTCTAGGATCAAATTAGGGAAGTTGGGAGGATATTTTGGTAGGGTTTTGGGGAGCCAAGTGGCATTGGATGTGTGATTTTGAGAGAAGGGGAAGTGCCATTTTATAAGATGGGTGAGGGTCACTTTAGGAAAAGATTAAACTATTAATTTATTATATAATCATATTCTATTTATAATGGTTCAAAATGAATTTATTTCGTGCCTTAAGTGGTTATGGGTATAAATTCCTTCAACCAATAGGTTTTATACCAGTTTAGGTTACCAATGTAACCTTATCTTTTTGATTTAAATCTTAGTTAAATTTTTTAACTTTTTTCGTGTCTTCTTATATTCTTACTCTATATGGTTAATAAACGTACTCTAAACATCCTAGAGAACAAAAAGTGGCTCATTAATGACATATATAATATTATTTAAGACTTTTGTCCGAACAATACATTTTTAGGAAAATTATACCAATTAATAATATAATATTTGTTTTAAAAACTATTTTTTTTAAATTTGACACTCTTTGGTATTTGTTTTTTTGATAAATTAATAATATCATGATTACTTCAAACAAAATAAATTTTATTCAATCCAAACATTTCATATTCACCTAAAAAATTCTTGGATTTCATAAAAACTTTGACATTATATTTATTTGAATATTTATAATACCGTTTATTTGATTCTTTCATTAATAAGGTAATTACCGCATCATCGTTGTGTCATTAATAAATTTAATTATTTAATCTCTAATAATTATAAATAAAATACTATTATGTATGATAGCTATTTATATTTATAAAAAATATTTATAGTCTAATTTAAATTTTGTATTACCCTAAATTAAAAATGGATTAGTTATTAATCATTGATTTTAAGTCTTTTAACTATTTTTTAAATAAAATAATAATAATTGTCTTAATATAATCCAAGTGGACATAAAGGGTAATATTTTATTCCTAAGGTTGTTTTTGGTCAAATTAAACTTATCAAATTGAATTAAGACATGTGTTAGGATAATAATATTATTATTTTTACCATTAATTACCTTATTTACTTTTAAACGTGGTAATTAAAAGTAAAAAAGTTACTATTCACCAAAAAATATTTTTATCTTATAGAGCCAAATTTTAGTCCTTGATACTAACCATGTCTCTTATATTTTTTAAATTCAACTCAATGAATTGGTAAAATTATGTTTTATTTAATTTTTTCAATGCTCCTAGGAGGTGGGTAAAAGACGATAAAATGTTTGATAAAATTTTAATATATCTAAAATTATTATAATCTGACTCCAATTAATTAAATTAAATTTATATAAGTATTAAGTATCTATTTTGAAAAAAAATAAAAATAAATAAAATAAATAATTTTTTAAATAAAAAGTCGGTTTTAAACAATAACTTAGTGTTTTACACTATTCATCAAAAATTGTATGTTTTCAGAATATCACCAAAATTTCAACATAAGATAATTTTGATATTACAAATTTAAAAATGAATTCCATTTTACCAATTTAAAAACATAAAAGTAGAATTAATTAATTTAATATGTATTCCCATTGTCACAACCAGGATGCGTATTTTTATGAAATATTATCTATCAAAAGATTGACACTTGTTTATGTCAATTTCAAAGTAAAATTACATACAATGACCATAATTGTATTAAATGGTAAAAATATAATCTAATTATTCTTCAATACTATTAAAATTTATAATTCAGCAGTATAAATTTTTTTTATTAAAAAAGTTGTTTTCAGTTAAAATATATTATTTTTCAATATTCACCCAAATATGAAAGTTATCAACATAACACCAGAAATTTATTGAAACTAAATTATTATGTCCCAATTCTAAAGAAGTAGTTTATTTTTTCAAATTTAATATATAAATTTTTCAAATATTGGATTTAAAAAGGGTTCACCATTAAAAGGTGGTAAAATTGCATTTTTCTGAAAAATACATATTTTATCTAAAAAAATGTAGTTGTTCTGATATTATTTCTATGAAACTCATAATATTGATTCTAAAATTATAAGGATTATATAAAGTTCAAAATTCAGTTATTAATATTCATAACTGCTTTTGAACGACTAGTTTGGTATGTCGTGGCGCGCATGCACTCAGTGTTGCGTGTCGTGCATGTTATTGAATTACTTTGAAGAAATAATGTACTATAAACTCATGGGGAGTTATATTCTTCCATCCTTCAATAAATTTCATCCTCTCAATTTGAAATTTTTCTTCGAAAAAAAGGTTGAAAATAGAAAAAAAACCATTGTGGGGAAACCCACATAAGAAATTGGGTTAATAAATTTTAGTCTTAATAAGAGGAAAAAAATGTATATATATATATATATTTGATAAGTAGAGTTTCATCCTTTAACTAATTCCTACCACAAACACATATTTCACTCAAAATGATTTCAAGGAAATCTATTTAACCAATCGCATAAGGTTCCAAAAATAATGAATTTATAATTCATTTGTCAGACTATTAAAAAAAATACAAACCAGTACATCACATAGTCCAGTTATAGAGGATGTACCTTTTTCTCTCTTCGGTTGTGGGTTCAAGTCTCGCGGCCTTTCCGGAAGTGAATAGTTGTCGTCTGACCTCTTGGTTGTCCTTTTTTTAAAAAACCAAAAATAACCTAAAAAATAGTGTACAATTTCAAACTTAATCCATTCCAACCTTTAGACTTATCGAAAATACTTATATCCAAACTCTCATTACAAATTTTATAAAGAAGTTAAACACAATGAAGATCCTTTTCTCCATGAAATAACATGTGAACAGCTTCATCATGTATTATTTTAAAACATCGAAACATCTGAAATTACCATAAAACCTTATTGATTACATTCATTCTCCCTTATTCCTTATAGAATACTGGATATACTCCTTCTATCCAAAAAAAGTTATAAACTCTAACAGTGAAGGAATATAAAAATCATTAATCACTTTCAAGGAAGTCAAGAATATCCAATATAATTTATCCAAATCAACAATATCTTATTCCAAGATCACTACCTCATTATCAGGACCATATTAATGATTACTGTTCCTTCAACCATGTATTTTCCAAAAATTATATCATTCTATTATGTCACTTTTCTTAGAACAATATAATCTCAAATCCTCAAATAAAATATCACTGCAGTACAATCCTTATTTATCTCCACAATTCATATAACCAGTATATTGTTGATACGACACTCAAATGTAATAATTCTATATTAACAACATAAGAACACTAGTCATTCCTCTTCAGATGAGGTTTTATCATAAATTGATTATAATACAATAGCATCATTTAAGGTATACTCTGATGAATGATACATTGATTCTCATAGTGTCCCAACACCTTTCCGATGAATAATTGTACATTTGAATTTTTTTCCTTACCCTTGCAGTAACGTACTTGGTGACCTTTTTCTCCATAGTTATAAAAAACTCCCATTCCCTTCATGAATTTACCATGGTGATTCTTTCCACAGTTTTGACATATGGTAAAAAACTTCTTTTCCCTCTTCCCTTTAACCATACTTCTCCCTTCCATATTTTTCATCTCTTGCTTCCCTTCAAATCCATAAGGCTCAGAGAATTATTTACTTATATTATTTACACATGATACTATTTATTCACATGTTGATAATACATGGGAGACTATTTCCCTTCTAAATGTTGGCTTATTACTATGATAGATATGATCATTCTTACTCTTTGGATCATACGTATTGATGGAGTTAACATTCATTCTATTGGGTGCCATTTCTATAAAATTGAATACACTAGGTCAGTTTATGAATCAGAGTTCATAATTCCAAACATGTAAATTACCTAATGTAAATTGAACAGTATATAGATATAATCCATAACCACAAAAATCTTTTCTTTGAGGAGGTACATACTCATAAACCTTTCATAGTGGTTTGTAAAGAAAGCGATAATTATCTCAAGCATATCCCCTAGGATTTTCAAAAACAAGAGTGTAGTAAGTCCCATTGTCGTGCACCAGATCCCATTCGAGTCAAGATCATATTGGTGTTTTCGGGTTTTATATCTAGGTACATCTGTGCCAGAGCCACCTCTACCTGCTCATATCCAGACAAGGATGTATTTTCTGTTAACACACACAAAATCATTACATTACCAAAATTCATGGAAGTTATTCTATACTAATCATCAAATACTATCTTACGGTAATGTGATCTAATCAGGTTTTATCTAAATCTAGTTTCTAAGATTGTTTCTATACTTCCTTTGATACCAAATGTACTGTCCCGACCCTAGTTACCAAGAGCTGGTGCATTATTTGAATAAAGTTTCATGATTACAAGGAATCAAGTCTCGAAAGACTGATTAGTTTAGCAGTTTTGTCAAATAGATTACATACATGGACGTTACATTATACTTTCAAACATACAACAAAAAAATAATCCTTTGAAAACACCATTATCCCCTTTAGATTAACCCTGTATATCAATCATAATACACTTCTTGGAATCCTAGGAAAATAAAACATAAGAAAGGGGTGAGCTAAGATGCCTAGTAAGGGAAAATAATTTAGTCGAAGCTCTAATATTTTATGGTAAGATGTGTCATAAAAAAAGCCTTTTGAAACAAAAACATGAACATTATATGAAAAAATAAAGAAATAGTCTCCATATAATCATGCACATGGATATTCTACTAGTCGAATAATCACATGTAATAACTAATTTCATAATGAGGGAATGCCCAACCCCGGACATCATTACCAAATAGTCAATACCTTTATCCAAGACTAAAAATAAAATTTTTGTCAATGCCTTGTGCGAAAACACTAGTTTGTCTCATGAGTACTACCGATGCATCAAGGAGCTACAGCTAGCTCCACCCGTCACTTACTTAGTCCACTGCATTCCTCATATGAAAAATATGAAACATAACATAATCATTCATATTAAAACTTGAATAAGAAATGTCAATAAATTAACCATAAACCATTAATGGTATAAAAATATAACATCCACAATCAATCATATCATAACTCATTCAATACAATATGGGAGATTGTATTATAATCAATAATCCTGAATCAAAAATAATATCCTATAAATGATGTCGACATAGATGAAAATGATTATTAAATACTTTTGAGAAAAATATCCTTTTTGTAAAATCATTTAAAAGTGACACATTTATAAAGGAATTAATTTAAAAGAGATTTTTGAATCAAAGTGTACCATACAACTTTGAAACATTTGAAAACAATTATCATTTAAAAACATTCATGTCCATATAAATTAATCCTTAAAATCATTTTAAAAACATGGACATTAATTAATAAGATTTTGAATGATAAATCATTAAAACATATATAATTATGATCTTCATAAAGAGTGCCTTTCAAAAATCCTTAAAATATTCATTTTAAAATCATTTTTATGAAAAATAGACATGGATGATAAAAATTTCCCAGTAAATTCTCACACATAAACAATCTTGGATAACAATGAGATTGAGGAATTGACCCTTACCCTGCACATTCCTTTAGTCGAGGGTATGCTTAACCTCTTGTATGAAGATCTTAATATGTTATTAAATTATACCAGAACCATATTAATATTTATTATATCATAAATGTTTCATTAATGACTTTATACTACCAAAATATAATAATTTACATGTAAAATTATCATTTCGGGTAATAATTGCTTTCTTTATCGTATGGGTTTTAACTTGTTACTCTTGATTGAATCACTTAGATAAAGATTTAAATACATCCAGATTATAAAACATGATTTATATATCATATATATTTAGAATATAAATATGTACAATAGACATATATATGAAATGAAAAACAACATTTATGGAGACGGTAGTCAGTATGTGCGCATAAACGGTGTTTCCGTTTTCATATCATATTGAACAGAACTAAGTGAATAAGATATGTGTAAGTAAACACACAAACACACACACACATATATATATATATATATATCTCCCATATCATTATTATGTCATATATTACATACTTATTAGTAATATATATTTTTATAATCGTCGATAAATAGTGAACGTGGAAATGAATCTCATCGCGTCGTGGAGACGGTAATACATACGTACGCACGAGCGGCAATATAATTTTTTTGACTTAAAATAGTATTTAAATAGATGTAATATCATAAATACATGATCATTAACATGTTATATTTATTATTTACATCAATTATACATCATTATTATATGAATCCAAATAATAATGTAATGAACAACAACACCACGACTTGGAGACGGTAAGTCGTACTTACGCACGTATGGTGACATGTCATTCTTAGGATGGATAAAATAAATAATATGGTTGTACAATATTTTAATAAATTCATTGTATATCTAAGATACTAGATTTATATTTTATAATGGAAACAAGAAAAAAGAGGAAGTGGAAGAAGAAAAGAACATGAAAGAAGTGATGAAATATTACCTCTTCTTCGGGATATTCATTTTGATTTGATCAAAAGGGCTCATTAGGTAGGATTTATGATAAAAATACAGACTCTAGAATCAAATGAGGGATGTTGGGAGGATGTTGGATCTTGGTTGGCCAAGCCAAATGGCTTTGGAGGCGTGACTTGGAGGGAAGGGGAAGTGCCCTTTTATAAGAGGGGTGAGGTTCACTTTAAGAAAAGATTAAAGTATTAATTTATTATACAATCATATTCTATTTATAATGGTTCTAGATGAATTTATTTAGAGACTTAGGAAGTTATGGGTCGAAATACTCTCACCCAATAGGTTTTATACATGTTTAATTTTCCATTGTAACTTTATCTTCAAGATTGAACTCTTAGTTAAATTGTTTAACTTTTACCGTGTCTTCATGAATTCTTAATCTATATGGTTAATAAACATTCTATAAACATACAAAAGAACCTAAAGAGGATCATTAATGATATATATTATTATTTAAGACCTTTGGCAGAACCTTACATTTTTAATAATATTATATCAATTATTAATATAATATTTGTTTTAAGGACTATTTTATGTCAATTTTGACACTTTTTGGTATTCGTTTTTTTGATTAAATAATAACATCATGATTACATAAAATATATATTTGAAACAATCCTATCATGTAATATTCACCTAGAAAATTCTTGTATGTCATAAAAACTTTGAAATTATTTTTATGTTAATATTTATAATACAATTTATTTGATTCTTTCATTGATAAGGTAATTACAGCATCATCATTGTGTCATTAATAAATTTAATTATTTAATCTCTAAAAATTATAAATAAAATACGATTATGTAAGAAATAATTTTATATTTCTAATGAATTTTTATGGTCGAATTTCTCTTTTTTATAACCCTGTATTAAAAATGGTTTAGTTATTAAACATTGATTTTATCTTTTTTAACTCTTCTATAAATAAAATTATAATAAATGTCTTAATCTATTCCAAGTGGACCTAAAGGGTCATATTTAATTCCTATGTTTGTTTTTTATAATTAAACTTATCCAATAGAATTAGGACATGTGTTAGGGTAATCATAATATCAATTTTACGATTAATGTCCTTATTTAATTTTAACCGTGGTAAATAAAAGTAAAAAAGTTAATATTCACCAAAAAAAATTTATCTTCTTTAACAACATTTTACTCCATGATACTAGCCTTGTATCTATGATTTTAGAAACTCAACTCATAGAATCGTTAAAATTATGTTTTATTTAAATTTGTAAATGCTCCTAGGAGGTGGGTAAAAGACGGTAAAAAGTTCAATAAAATTTTTATATATGTAAAATTATTATAAACAGACTCCAATTAATTAAATTGAATTTATATACATATTATTTATCTACATTGAACTAAAATAATTTTTAATAAAATATATAATTTTTTAAAAACAATGTCAGTTTGAAACAATAACTCGGTGTTTTTAACTATTCATCAAAAATCAATAGTTTTCAGAAAAATACCAAAAAGTCACCCTAAGATATTTTTGATATTAATAATTAAAAAATTAATTCTATTTTTCCAATTTAAAAACATAGAATATGCATTCATTAATTTAAAATTAATTCTCATTTTCAAAACCAAGAAAGCTTATTTTTACGAAATAATAACTATCAACTGATTGAAACTTGTTTATGTCCAATTTCAATGTGAAATTAATTTAAATGACCATCTGTGGATTAAATTGTAAAAATATATTCTAATTAAACTTCCAAACCATTAATATGTACAATTCGACACTACAAATTATTTTGATTAAAGAAGTTGTTTTCAGTTAAAATATAGTATTTTTCACTATTCACCCAAATATGAAAGTTATCAGAAAACCACCAAAAATTTATTGAAACTATATTATTATGTACCGATTATAAATTAGAAGCTTATATTTTCAAATTGGATATATAAAAGTTTCAAATATTGTATTTAAAAAGGGATTTTCATTAAAAGGCGGTAAAATTACATTTTTTGAAAAATAAATATTTTATCTGAAAAAAATGTATTTGTTCATACATTATGCCTAAGAAACTCGTAATATGGATTCTAAAATTACAAGGATTATATAATGTTAAAAATTCAGTTAATACTATTCATAACCGCTTTTGAACAACTAGTTTGGTAAGTCGTGGTGCGCTTTAACTCAGTGTTGTGTGTAGTGTAAGTTATTGAATTACTTTGAAGAAATAACATATTATAAAATCATTGGGTGTTACAATGTATTCCATAATCAAATACACAGTCATCTCACAAATTTTTTAATATATAAAATGAAAAGTAAGATTATCTGATGTAATCTATAGAACATGCAATATCGGTCATATAGAGAGTCTTGGTATAACATGGAGACTCAATATGACATGAAGTCTTACTTAGAGTTGGAGTCTCGATAAGTAACAATTTCAAGATAAAAATATCAAGATTAAAAATTCGAGATCATAATTTCTTGATCAACGTTTCATGATCACTATTTCATGATCACAGTTTCATGGTTACATTTTAACAATCATAGTTTCAAGATCACAACGAACCACATGCATCTACTTGTAACATTCTTATAATGGGATAACCTACACCTCAAGAAAATATCAATTAATAAAAATTACAAAAATAATCACCTAGAGTATCTCAATGGGATTGTCACGCCACAAGGGTCTCAACACCTCAAAGAACTCATCAAATGGACATGAAGTTTGAATGTAAAAGATGTTTTTTAAAAACGACCAACCCAGTTCCAGTCTAGGTCTGAATAGATCCACAAGTCCTGGAATGGATGAAAAAACCTAATCAAGATGACCATACCAAGCCCAGTCCGGCTTATACAATTTAGCTACTGGGCTACTGGAGTGGCTTGGTGCCCCTGTCTAGCATGAGATGCAGGTTAGATTGTTGTGTAGCACATGGTCCACCCCGACCACATGTCGCTCATGTTGACATGGTGTCATTTCATGTTCACATGGACATAATTCCACACTATTTCCCCATGGTATCACCTCTATGAGTTCCTCTAACATGGAACCATGCTGCTTCCCCTAGTAAATCCCATGACCTCCTACCCTAACTCATTCCTGTTGCCACACTGGCTATGATGCAACCCTCTACCTTCCATTTTCTGCCTCCAGCAGCCATCCTACATGAGGCCTCTACATCACACTCTTCCTAGATAGACCCCAATGGGCCACATCCTACCATTTCCACTGACCATCCTATTGGTGAACTGTTGTCCATCCCTCTCTATCCTTATAGTATAAAATGGGTCTCGCCTACACAGTATAGTAGGGGTCTGAGATCTTTGATCTTAAATTATTGTGCCACGAAACGATGGTGAAACAATCAACCTCATATGAAATAATGAGGAATGTGAGAAAAATGATGAATAAGTTTGGAAAAGATGATAAAAGATCCTGAATGAATATTCTTAGAATTTATTCATGTCTGCAATGGTTTTTCCTTGTTAGAGGCATCACGAAGTATGAAGCAACCACAATGTTCTAACCCCCATTTTGATTACCGTAAGATATCTATCATCACTCAAGAAATAGAACCATAGATCAACCTATTTGTGGATTGGTCTGAGTTCATTATTGATTTTTTGGATGAGGAATGAATAAAAAATAAACAACCCCCTACCAGAGGGTTGGATAAATATTTGAGGGATGGTGAAGCATCACCATCGTCTGTTGAAATTCCATCGATCTTCGGTCCATGTCCTGATCTTCAATCCATCCTCGTCATTGAGAAAACATCCTTCTACTCTACTTAGTATAATTCTATATTTACGGTAAAAACCTTGAATTCCTTGAAAAATAAAATATAACGAAAATATTCCCAATGTTTAAATAATTTATCGTTATTTAATATTTTAATTTTAATATGTCCAAAAAACAACTTTCTGAAGTTGACATATATGAGAAAATGTTAGTTCTCGCCTAATGTAAACTACATATTTTGAAAGAAAAAATTCCCCAATATTTATGATTCGAACACCAGTATAGAATATATTCGGTATTAAAAAACCAATATTCTGTTTTATTAGAAACTAAACATTTTTTATTGTTTTTTCTGGGGCACGTCGGGCGTCATAATTACACCTCGTCTCAACACCTAGACTCGTAATCTTTCCAATTAACTTTTATAAAAATAAACCTAGTGAAAATATGAGTCATAACAATTATTTGAAAAAATTAATAAAAAAATTAAATTTTTATAAAATTTAATAATAGTTTAATGGATAAATGATGTATCTCATCGTTCAATCAAATAACAGGTAAAATAAAACCGTAATAAAACTTTTTAGGTATAAATGTCATACCAAGATGACAAATATATAATTTATTGACCATAACCTCCTATCACCCATTCAATTAAAATATAATTTCTTACCTTACATTCTTTTCTAATGATTATTCCATATTTTTCACCTATTAAAAAGATAACATCCACCTCCTTTAGAAAAAAATATTTTTTACAGATTACCCTAAATATAAAAATTTACATATAATGTTGCCTCTATTTAAATTTGTAATAATCTATCCCCATAAAATGACCTCATGTTATTCATTTCAAAATGATATATTGAAGGAAGATATAAATTTAAAATTATTTATTAATTGAACTTTTACATTTATTTATTATGCATCCCCTCCATCACAACAAAACCATTCAATATATATATATAATGATATAATTATATATAATATAATGAATTCTATTATATTGATTCATAAAACATTCCAATTACCTTCCCATAAAATGAATAAAAAACGTAAAAGGATGCTCAGGTGTCTCTGTAGAATTCTGCATCCACGAATGAAATTTTTCGGTTTTCCACACCCTTATTCAAGAATGATTATAGATATTTTTCTAAGGAATAAATATAATATTAACTAAATGAATTAACAACATTAACTATTAATTAGTCATTCTATATTTTATATTGTAAATAATTGAATATTGTAACATTAACAATCATAAAAAAACGTAGTGGAATATATTTTTTTAAGTCTATGTAACACATTCATATAAAATAATTATTCTTATAATTACATACATTTTAATGTATAAAATTAATAAATAATTAGAATGGTATTTTTTTGCAATGATATTATAGCTGAACCACATCTTAATCATTCATTAATCGTGGTATTTCCATGTTTGTTTCATTTTAACCACCTACATGAAAAATATAATTCATTTGTATCATAGAAGAAAATGTGAAATTTTTCAATTGAATAATATTGTATAAATATTTAAATAATTTTATGGTTTTGGTTTTGGATAGATTTTAACATCATTTAACTTATAAATTATGAGATCGCCCTTTTTTCAATAAGAATCAATGAAACATGCTCATTGTTGATTTCAACCTCATGGATCATAAAAAAAGTTACAAAGAAATGAGATTATCCCATTATAAACTATCATCAACGATATATTATAGTTCCTTAGAATATCAATTTATTATTTTATTTGGGAACAGAATATATAACAACGCCACTACGTTGATGGATGTTCAATGTGATAAAGATTACATACACTGAGTGTTAAAAATGTAGAAAAACAAACTAATATTAATAATTACTGAATGATAGAAACTAATGGGTATAAATTCTTATATATTTCAATAATTTTCATTGTATAAATTTAATAACTTTAAAATAATTATTCATGACATTTAGTGTCTGTGCATTATGGATTTGGAACGAGGAAATAGTATTTCTCTCGAATACCTCTATTAGAGAGATGATTGATATTAATATCCTAATTGTCTTTATTCCATGTATATAATACATATTTGCAGTATTATATAATTTATTAAATTGCTATCATTTTATATAAATCTCAATTACATGATCACTCTTTCATTCATATTTGAATAATGTCTAACTGAAGCTGATAGAATTTTCTTGATCTCAATTTTAAATCATTTCCACATTTTAGATGATATTCACCATCATTTCATTGTATATAGTAATATTGGTTTATTATAAAAATAATTTATGATATATTGATTCATTATAATTTATCGGACGAACTATTCCAAATATAATTTCTTACATTATATTCCCGTTGAGTCATGTTTTACATTAGTCATATGTGTTTTTATTGACTCAATTTTCATTATTTGAGTTATGATATTTAAATTGGAAATATTCCATATAATATGTGTAAATGTTTTTCATTTGATTATAGTATGTTGTATTCTCCTTTTTTCAATTTTCCACAAAACTACATTTCAAATGTTTCATTCCTCATGTGGTATATTGGTCTTAAGGGATACTGATAACATGTGACTTTTTTACATGAGTTGTATTGTATCATCATGAACTTATTTATTCCATGAATGTGATTTTAATCAAAAATATTTTATTAAATGGTTGTTTATAATAAAAAATGTGAAAATTATGATTTAATTAAAATGAACGTTTTTATACAATGTGATTTTTGGAAAATGGATTATAAATATTAATTAAAAGGTGGTTTCCATTCAATTTTAAATGTTCTGACATTATCCCCACATTTCTACAAAAAAAATAAAGTGTCAATAAAGATATATATTTTTTTATATTCATTTGAATCAGAATGGTTTAAAAAATATTTAGTTTTGCATTTACATTTTTACTTATTAATAAGTCCTGTAATTTATTATTTTACATCTATGATTAATTTATTTTCTAATACATATCATAATTATTAATTTATACATTCGATTTTATTTTAATAAAATTTATACTCTAATGAGGTTATTGTTTATTGATTTATCCATTAATTTATATTTTTATCAATTAGGAAATGAACATGATAAACTAAAGAGTAAATTTTTTATCCATTTCTTTTATGATACTATTTCAACCATTATTTTCTTATTTTTTTATTCATTTATATTATCCCCCTTATATTATTATTTTATTATACAATGGTTATGTAATTTTTCTAAAATCTACATTTATTTTCTGGATTTCTCATGATCATTTTATTTATAAGTTGACTAATCTGTATTACCAATTCTCTATATTATGTGTTAATTAGGATTTAAATAATTTTTAAAGGATTATGTTCACAAAAATTGAATGTTATTTTGTTGACATGGGAAAGGGAATAGTCTCTATCCATGTTATTATTCAACTGCGGATGATTATGGAAATTATTAATATGAGGTTTTTTTACATTAAACTTATTTCATTAGAAGGATTATGATATTTATATCCCACTCATTAAATGATGGAATATTTAAGGTGTAATGAATATTATTATTAAAATGTGGATGATTATTTGAATATTGAATATATTTTATCTTTCTATCCACTTAATTTTAGAGGGAGGTTTATTTTCATGTTATCCATTTATTTAAATGGGTATTTTTTTTGGAATTATGATTTGTTATTGTTTTCTGGTGCAGGTTGATAATGTAGTGATACCATATATTCATCAATATAATGATATTCAAGTTTCAAATATTACACTAAATATTTATGCTTTAGTATTAATTTTCATACTGAATATTATAGTAAATAAATTGGATCGAGTCATTTGAATTGTGGGTCTAAGAATTATATATCCTCTTGTTGATTTGAAAATTTCCTATGAATTTTTTTTGGGTTATGGGGTATAAATCTTCATGTATCATGATAGATTCATTAGAAAAGTATTTGGAAGCATGTTACTTATGTCTGAAATAATGAATTCTATTAGCATGACATCCATATAGTTTATATTCATGTTTTATTTTATTATTAGGAAAATTAGTGCCTTCAATTTTAGTTCACAATAGATTTATGTTTTTCAAAATTTAAGACTACATTGTTTATTCCATTTTCATATAATTATTAATTGAGTTATTTGTACTTCCCTACTTAGTGTTTCGGATAACCAAATCAAAATTTTTAATTTCTTCATGTTATGATGAAATTTATTACACATGATATTCGTATCTGGATTTCCGCAGTGAAGAATATATGGAACATTTTGAATCACATTATTGATTAATAAGATTAATAAATAATGTAAACAAATGTCTATTTGATTCAATGAACATGGGTTCTATTAAATTATTTTTTCCTTCATTTCTTAATTAAAACCTTAAGATATAATAATAATTTAATATATACAAAAATCATTATTTTCTTTACGAATTGTAATCATAAGAGAATTGCTTATTGTATCATAGTGAGTATGTAATATATGATTTCAAGGACGACATCCATTAGTGGGGTCTATTGTGTTATATTTGTTATAAATAGAATGTTTTAAATTACATCATATATTACGATGATTGTTAAGGATAAAATAATGGTTGAATATATAACAATGATCATAATTTTAATGGTCAATATAACCCTTTATAATGGTTTATGATATAATGATAAGACAATATTTAACATATTATTATGGGATTATGATGAGGGAACTTTAGTGATGAACTTTGAAATAATAATAGGTATTAGATAAATTCATGATGTTTTAGTAAAATAAGAATGATGAGTTTTTTCTTTGTAATATATACCTTTTTCAGATATTATCAAGTGTATGTGGTTGATGCACAGATTCACCTAGGGGTTCTCACCCTAAAAAATTTTGGGTGAGTATTTCTCAATATCCATTATTATGAAATATCAATCATCCTAAGAGTGTATAGAAAGCTTTAATTTTACTACTAACATGATTTGGGTAATTACATTCAATTTATGAACCATTATAGAGTATTAATGAATGATTATGGAAAATTCGGTTATATAACCTATTATAAAAATGGATACTAATTATAATGGATTCGACAATGGTTGTTAGAGGTTTATTTAAAAGTATCATAGGTTAATTAAATTTTTAAATATGGTGAAATCTTTGGAAAACTATTTTTATATTCATATTATGAATATAATTATATAAAATAAGGTTTTAGTATATTTTGGAAAAAGGACCATGATGATGATACATTAAATATTTGTTTCCTGAAACAACAATGTATTATAATTAAATATTTGATGATAATTAAATTATTATGAAGTCCATTATATTAATATATTGATGGAAAATGTGTTTCTTATAGTCTTATCTATTTTAGCAAGTTTACAGAAAAAATAAAAATTATTTCCTAAAACAATTATTTATTTTCACTAATAAAGTGATATTTATCTATGAATTTTTTTTATTATATGTATTATTTGGATTATGTGAAATATATATGGATCATTCTTCATTATATTTTAATTTATTTTTTAAAATCATATATCAATGAGTATCTAGAACTACAAGGAATGATTTTAGGAAATTTTTATTGTTTATAGATATAAATTAGTGAAGACATGTTTGGGGGATGGTTATATTTTTGGTTACAATATATTTGATGTTATTTTAATAAAGGGCCAATGATTTTGAAATTGTATCTTATGTATTATTTATATCCTCATGATAGAGACAGATTTATTCTTTTTGGTATTTTCATTCACTCTAATTTATTATGAAATATATTTTCAAGTGTGTGACCTTCCCATCACAGCGTTTGAACCATTTTATGTCTGATGATAAAATTATTTATCATAGAAATATAAATATCATAAATGTGGCCTATTCAGATGGAGATTTTATAGCTAGAATGAAAAATATTTTAATAACACAATCACCTATACTCTATAATGTCATAGAATTTCTTAATGGTATAAAAAATAGGTTTTTTATTAACTTTTATAATGATTTACATTACGGTATTATATATCCAATGAAATAATTCACATTTTTTTAAAGTCACTTGATCATCATAGTTTGTAACTAATATTTACTATTTAGCTTCCACCTATTCATTTTACATTATTTTTTTACTAATTATATTTATGTTGAATATCTTAATTTTTATTCATTATGTCCACTCTGATAATTGATGGAATACACTACACATGAAAAAAACCTAGGCCATTTCTTAGAGTCAGCATACTCTGTAATATTAGAAGGTGTGTTTCAAATATTACCACCCATTATCATTGGGAACAACAAAGTGGCTTCTAGGGCGAGAAGGTACTATGTGGTATCATATCTGATTTTTTCATTTTATCTTAATTTTTTATAATAGATAATAGATTATGATGCAATGTAATTTTCAAATGATCATGTTCCTTGATGTCTCTATACCACATACATGGGAGACCCATATCATTTTGGATGGGTTAATGCTATTATTGGTTGTTCTTGTTGATAAATCTAGGATTTCACAATTTTGTGATTACTTATTTTTTGAGTTCTTTAATGTCAATATTATTATTGTGGGTTCATTTACTATGGAAGAATGGTACGAGGGATTATTAATTATTACATCATACATGTAACCAACGGACTAAAATTTCATTCATTTAACCAAGCCAAATCTATATTTCTGTTTTCATTGCCTATATTGAATGTTATGGATCAGAATTTATTCTTATTATGTACATAAGTGAGAAACTTATTCCTTTATTAATAACATAATATGATTAATTAATGTTCATACGTAAATCAAAATGGGGTTTTCCCTCATTGATTGATGATTAAACAATGATTAACAAATTATACCATGTTATTTGGTTTGGTTGATTAATGATAATGTAATTTAATAATAATGTACTCCTATAAATTCTACACTATAGTTCATCAAATAATAAAACAATAAATTACCTTTTAAATCATGTTACTAGGAGAGAATGATCATAATAAAAATACATGGCAGGAAAACATCAATTTATAAATATTACAATCCTTTATAAATATGGAATTTATGATGAAATTAATTGTACTAGTATATATATAATCTTGTAAATATAGGATGTTTATAAAAATTTATAGCCATAAAAGATAATGGATTCTGATAAATGGTGTTTCCAGATAGAAAGCAGTGTTAATTTTCCTCTATATGTGTTATTTGAAAATCCATTAATCAGAATCTCTTATTTTATGTGATACCTAGACCCTAACCCACCATTAGTATTGGGATGTGGGTTATTATAAAGAGCCAGAAATTCTGTGTGAATTTCATTTAAATATATGGAAATTTTACGAGTCCATGAAAATATAATTCACATGATTCTGAGGCCTGGTAAACCAAGAATTAATTTATGATCTTTTTTGGGGGATGTTCAGTAAACATGCAAAAAGGTTCTTGTAACATTTGAAACTATTCTCAGAATTGAAATATGTGGACACCATTGAACACCTAATGCCAGTATTCGCTTAAGGATACCTTCACCTCGACCGCAGTAGGGAAAGGGTGGAAGATTGTTTTTCTCTTTTTTGTGGAAGAATGGAAAAATAAAAGTTCATAACAATTTTATTTTTCTTATAAACTCCTTTTTATTTATGGAGCTGGCGACAACAAGATCATTAATCCTCCCATTTTGTGAAATCATGGTGGTGGGGACCACATGAACCCCTCCTTAATATTAGGAAGTCCCTTAGGAAACATCAAATTTAATTGTTCCAATGTAAATTTAATGGCATGACATTCAAATAATAAGTAACATCATCAATAGAATTTATGAAGGTTCCTATTAAATGAAACTTCATAAATTCCACGATCGTTACATACCCTCCCCATCTCCTATTTATATAGAGTTTGGTGGGAGGAATTGGCATGGATTCACTAAGCGACGAAGCTCTGGTAAAGTGACGCGACGCCTGACACTTGGAGGATGGAGTCAGTTCTAGCGGGAGGTGACAATTGACCCCAAACCCTGAATCGAAGAATGAGGATCCAACCCCGTGCCCAGATCGAAAGCGCCTTGTGGAGACAATTAACGCTGACATTCTTCAATGACATCATCTTCTTCAACATGCCTTGTGACAACTGGGTCCCGATGACAGCACAGACACCCAGCTCTAACATGGTCGTCTGGTCCTGGCCTGCAAAGTACCACCAGTTGCCCCGCAGACATGTGGACCCCATCTTGGGGCCCACCCATATGCCCGAACAGGTCATCTAACTAATGGCTATCCCCACAAGCCAAAACATGACATTTCTAATGTGTTTTGACCTCACTCACACACACCCTCGGAAACATTCCATGAGGTCATCCATCCAAATCACTACTCCTAGCCAAGCACACTTAACTGTGGAGTTCAAATCATACAGGATCCCAAAAAAGAAGGTGCACCTTATTGACATAAGTCATATCATTTTGTCATTTAACCCTTTATCTTTTGGGGGTGTTATAATCAACTCCCCATTAGAGCACAACATCAGCAATGTTAGCCCTACAACTCAACCCAGGTAGTGCACCGTAGTTAAGGTTGGGTTTCTCCTCTGATACCAAATGTGACAACTGGGTCCCAGTGACAGCACAAGCGCCCCACCCTTACATGGTCGTCAGGTCCTGGCCCGCCTGGTACCACCATTTGACCCCCAGACACGTGGTCCCCTCTGTAGGGCCCACCCACTTGTCCGAACAGGTCATCTGACTAATGAATATCCTGAAAGACCAACACATGTCCTTTCCAATGTGTTTTTTCCTTACTCAGACACACCCTAGGAAACATCCCAAGAGGTCACCAATCCTAATCAATAATCCAGGACAAACACGCTTAACTGTGGATTTCTAATCAGGCAGTCCTCTGAAAAGGAAGGTGCACCGTGTTGACATGAGTCATATCATTTAGTCATTTAACCCTTTATCATTTGAGGGTGTTACATGCCTCCTTCATTGGAAACATTAAGGTAGGGGTGTGATTTTGATTAATCTTCATTGAATTTTCTTTTAAGTTGAATCTCTCCCCATTAGGTGCTTCCTACTTCTCCAAAGCAGAAGGTGTGGGATAAATGAACATGGATCCAACACTCCACAAACCTTGTGATTTTATAGTGTGTTCTACGCGATGGAGGAGGATGGCGACCAGTGCCAGCGATAGACAGCGGTGGGGCTCGAGAACAGTGGCTGGCGCTCCGGCCTGCCGCGAGGAAGGTGGAAGTGCAACCGCGCTACCAGAGAAGAGTCGTGGACCATCGGTCGTGGAAGAGCAAGGGCGGGGGCTGGCCACGCGAAGGGGATTTGGTGCACATCCACATGGACTGGTGGTGATGAACCACGTCATTATGCCACGACAGAAAGGGATGTTCGGCCGGCTGGCTACCAGCCACCATCAATGGCACGGCGTGCGACCACACCGCATAGAGGAGCGGCGGGCCATCCGGCCACCAAGGGGCACCCAGCTGACCGCCTAGTATAGAAGATGTTGAGGACTGCAAAGAAGGCTAGCACTACGGGTCGCGCCGTCTGGCCCAGCCAGGTCAAACCAAACCGGGTCCAGTGGGGTCGGTCTGACTGTGTCAGACGAGACCTGGACCTACTTCGACTGCTTTTTGTTCTTTCAGTTATATCGTGAGCTATGGGCATCCGTTTGACAAACCATCTACAAAAACAGCGACCTTGGATCAGGATTGTATGTTTGGCATACTCCACTTGAGATTTGGATAATATTCGAGTACAACCTGGTTGGATTGAACCTTGAATCCAATAGGTCCCTCAGAGCTGAAACGCTATTAACATACAGTCCTGGCATCCGATTGACCAACCGTTGGTTGTGTTGGGTCCCTTTTGATGTGATAGACCTTTGGAATACTTCTTCCTGGGTCTTCATGGCATTTTGCGTAAAAAACTGTGGCTTGAGGAGCAGACCCTCCCATAATCAAGTGAGCTTTGTGGGGGAACCCTGTATCTGGATCTAACATGAAGAAAGAACATTGATCTTGTGTGGGTCAGCATATAGCGAGCCAGTGTGGGTCTGATCCTATGTGGGTCACTTCTCTATGATCCTATGTTAGTCACCACATTCCGATCTTGTGTGGGTCAAATCTTGTGTTTTTTATAATGGGTTAGTTACCTATCGATCCTATATGGGTCATATCCTGTGTGGGTCAATGGTGGTTAGTTACCTATCAATCCTGTGTGGGTCAGTAGTAGCGCTTCTTAACAGAATATGATGATCTAGAATATGACTAATCATTTTTAATTCTGTACATAAGTTATACCTTGTGTGAGCTGAGTCTCTACCTTTGTGTTAACCTTCTGTGTGGCTTACCATTGTCGTACTTACATTCTTGGTGATACCTTCATGGTATTATTCAATGTGTCATTACCATTGTGGTACATACGTTTGTGGTGTTACCTCTACGGTATTATTTCCTTAACAGAAATATTGTACATTGGCTAAGGATTTGGGCCTTCATTTTCCTCATAAATGAGATGGGAATACATGATAGCTAATGTGTATGTATGGGCATATACCCAAGTAGGGTTGTCATAAGTTTTCAAGCTTTTTGGTTTATCATTTGTGGATTTTGTGAGACCTTTAGGGTAACCGGGTCCCTACTGAGTATCGTTATACTCACCCCTGCACATGAAATTCCCACAACTTGTTGTTTTTGGTGAAGACGATGATCAACGCTAACTGAGGGCGGGGGTACCCAGACTAGAGGTAGCTCGATGGGGGACCTAGACGAGGCGTACTGCAAAGACGACCATTAGAGATCTGTACCTACCCTTCTGGTTGGATCCTTGGCGGGTTTCCATTAGAGCAGTTCCAGTTTACTTGTAATTTCAAATTTTCTTATACATTTTAACTGATCATTTATTCTGGCCCCTTTTACTTATTGTACTCACTATTTTTACAATTTATTATTCTTCTGTTTTTATCTTTTTGTGTGCTTGGTTGTGTGAGTTTACATATTATAAAGGCAATGCCTTCCCGGTTTTCTGTAAAATGCATTTTAGTGATAGTCTCCATCAACTGACCTATAGATGGAGGGCATGGGGTAGTAACGGAACCTGCCCCAGGGGGAAGGTCGTGAAAAATTAGTATATGAGGTGTTAGTTATACTTTAGAACAGTTGAATCTGATCATTCTTAACCGAATGAGTATTAAGTGTAGTGAGTGTGATTAGTATTTTTGGGAATCCGGTGTTGGTACGACGATCGATGCATCCATTCACCAGGTCACTGATTTCGGATTTCGGACATAGTGCATGAAAAAACTGATTGTGTGTGTGTTTAGAAAATTTTTCATTGTGATATTTTTGAGTCATGTCATCATGTGTAACTTATTTATTGTGGCGCACCTGTTTCTTTTCCGGATGTCTCCACGTAGATAGCCATCTAGGGTTCCGGATATAGTACATGATGATATCCCACCAAGAGACGAGGCCTTAGTGCAGGGTCCTTTATCAGTAGGGGCACTGGAGGTAACATTACCTATTAGGTCACCAATTCCACCACCCCAGCAGTAGAGGGTGCACACAACATGATCGCGTTGCATGAGTTCCAGTACTACAGGCCACCCGGGTTCAATGGGGAAACGGACATACAGGCGACTGAGGATTGGCTAGATGCCATGGTGAGAGTAATCCTACTGGTAGGGACACTAGCTAATCCCATAGTGATACTTTTCGCTAGTCTTTTATAGGCATGAAATAGGTAGATGGTGGCACTTCATGCTCTAGGTTCATGACGAGGTGAAATTTAAACGGGCAGATATTGAGAGTCTGTTTTGGGAAGAGTTGTTCCCAATGACCCTTCACGCAATGTGCATTCAAGAGCATCGTCATCTGCAGTAGGGAATCATGATTGTATCTTACTACTTTGTGAGGTTCATAGAACTATCACGCTACCCCACTGATATAGCGTGGGACCCATTTTTCAGGACCCAGCCCCTTGAGTAGGGACACAGGTGAGAGATCAGGGCTTCAATGATTTCTATCACCATCAAGACGCTAGACGGGGTGTTAGTTCGAGCCCTCTTAGTGGAGTGTTTTCTTGCGGCGATGTCACCAGTAGCGAGAGACACCATCTGGAATCACATAGCAAAGTCTTCTGTAGATGGTAGTAGATAGTTGTCATAGAGGTCCTGGAGGACCAGACATATAGGTGGATGACTGTAGGGATCAGGGTCGGTTCTGCGGGTCACCGGAGACAGAGCCAGACATCTAAGGAGTAGGAAGTGTTTTACATCTGTCAGGCAAGGTCACATGGCTCATGAATGCCTGACCCACCGTACAAATGATCAGAAGATGGTCGAAGAACCGCCCAGGCTGAGATGGAGGTTTGACAGAGGAGGTCTACAGGGAGCGGGTGGATGTGGAAGAGGATCTAGTCATGCATATGAAAGTGGGTGAAGATTTGAGATGTTACCAACAACACCAACAGGTGGTTCACACCAACCACAGAGAGTAGGTGGAAAGTGGTGGGCTCATCTCCAGGCAGTTGAGGACTATGACCATGGAGCTCCAGAGATGATATGAGGTATGATCTATGTCCATTCCACCTCAGTGGCAGTACATATAGACACTGGTTCCAGTCATTCTTTAATTACCCTGACCCTAGTTCATTGCTTTCATATTCCAATGGAGCTGTTGGCTCGATCCTTACGGCAAGAGACTCCTACGTGAGATGATTCGACGATTACACACTTGTACCTGCAGTGTCAGATTACTCTAATAGGCAAGAGCTTAGGCTGGGATCTCCTCATAGTATCGTTGATGCCTTATGACATCATCTTAGGCATGGACTGGTTATCCACAGTCGATGCTCAGACTGACTGTATTCTGTGCAAAGTGTTGTGTGTCCACACAGATGGGACCCGTTTAACCTTCACTGGAATGAAAGAAGACTTTGTATCACTTGATTGACTTACCCGAAGGAGAGTGATGCCGATCAATCATTTGTTGGATAGCCTTACCCTCGAAGTGGTTTATGTGGAGAGTCCAAGCTATCCTGTTGTGGTGGACCAGTATGCGGATGTCTTCCCTAAAGATGTTCTCGGTCTACCTCCTCATAGAGAGGTGGATGTTTTAAATTGACATATACCTCGGGATGACACCCACATCTATAAGAGCATATCAGAAGGCTCCCTCAGAGCTGTGTGAGCTACAGGTATAGCTGGAGGACTTAAAAGGAAAAAAGTTCATCCATCCCAACATTTCTCCTTCGGAAGCCCCGATTCTGTTCACAAAGATGGAATATGGGAGCTTGAAACATTGGGTTGGATATTGGAACTTAAACCAGGTGACCATGAAGAATATGTACACACTCAGAAGGATTGACGAACTCTTTGATCAGCTGAAGGGATCACGATGGTTCTCAAAGATAATCCTCTGGTTAGGCTATCACTATCTCAGTGTACAATATGAAGATGTGCTGAAGACAGCTTTCCGATGTCGGTACGACCATTATGTGTTTTTCGTCATGTCAGTTGGCATGACCAATTCTCCAAAAGTGTTCTTGGGACTCATGAAATGGATCTTCCATCAAGGTCTTGATCACATTGTGGTGGTCTTCATTACTGACATCTTGATGTACTCGGCTACTAAGGAAGAACATACCAATCATTTGTAGGTAGTTCTGCACACACTCCAAGATCACCGGATTTATGGTAAGCTTTCAAGGTGAATGTTCTAGATCCAAGAGGCTCACTTTCTGTGACATGTCATCTTGGAGGTTGGAGTTGGGGTGGATCCAGCAAATATTGAGGTTCCACTTGCATGGGAGCCACCCAAGACTGTGATAGAGGTATGGAGTTTCATGGTTTTGGAAAGATACTACAAGAGGTTTGGGCCATATTTCTCTAGAGTTTCAGCACCATTATCATCTTTGAAAATGTAGGGGAAACTCTTCGTGTGGTCGGAGAGATGAAATTGGCGTTTTAAAGAGCTGAGGCAGAAGCTAACTAGTGCCCCTATCATGAGACTTTTGGAGGAGGGCATTGCGTACGTTGTCTACTACGACGCATCAAGGACCGGGCACAGATGTGTACAGATGCAGGAGTGAGATGTGATCACATATGGTTCGGGAAAGCTAAGACATCCTGAGCAGAATAATGCTGCCCTTGACCTAGAGTTAGCAGCGGTTGTCTTCACCTTGAAGATGAGGCGACATTACATTATGGGTGATCATTTTGCAATCTACTCTAATCAAAAGAGCCTCTGGTATATCTTCTCACACAAGTACATGAACCTAAGGCAACAACATTGGCCCGATCACCTCTAGAACTATGACATCAAGATATTCTATACTCATGAAAAAGGGAATGTTGCAGGAGATTCACTCAGTTTTAGATCTGGTATACAGCTGCTAGTTGAGGTGACAGATCAATTCGCCGCTTTGTAGATATCCTTTTTGAATCGAGATGGAGAAGATTTTCTTTAGTCTCTTAGAGTCACTCACCAACTTCTTCATTGAGATAGGGAGGCGCAGCTCAGAGACAGTAACTGTGAGGCTCGATGTGCATAGATATCCACATGACATTCCCTTGAAGGATTTTCTAAAGGTGGGGAGCATGCCTTCCTCTTCAGCAGACATACCATGGTACCTGTGATGCTTCAAGAAGAAGTGTTGAAGGTGGTACACACATCCCCTCTAGCGGTACATCAATTAGTAGGGAGGATGTACATGACCTCCGACGACAACACTGGTTGTCAGGATTGAAGAAATCAATAGCAGAGTTCATCTCTCGGTGCCTCACTTTTCAGTATGTGAAGGTAGAGAATCAGGTACCAGCATGCTTAGTTCATCCTATAGAGTTACCAGAGTGGACGTGCAATGGGATATCAATAGACTACATTATAGGACTTACACATACATCCAGGGGTCATGATTCTCTCTGGGTGATCATTGACCGATTCACCAAGTCATCCCATTTCCTACCGATCATTCAGCATGGTTCAATTGAGAGCTTGGTATGCCTATATGTGAAGAATATTGCACGACTACATGGATTACCCTCGAGGTTTGTTTCTGATAGAGATTACCGTCTCACTTCCTGGTTATGGAAGGGGTTACAGGAGGCCTTCAGGACGAAGCTTCATTTGAGCACTAACTTTCATCCCAAGACGTATAGCCAGAATGAGTAGACCATTCAGACCCTCAAGGACATGTTGTGTACTTGCGTCCTCAACTTCGATTGCAACTATGAGGATCACTTTCCCTTAGTGGTGTTTTCATACAACAACGACTATCACTCCACCATTGGGATGACACCTTTATAGGATATGTACGTCTGAACATATAGATCACCTTTGTGTTGTACTAACACTATGGAGTCCACACTCATGGGACCATATATGGTGCAGGCTACCACAGTGACAGTGAAAACCATTCGGGAGCAGATGATGACTGAAAAGTGCATGCAGAAGACTTATATTGATTAGAGATGGAGACATGTAGAGTTCAATGATACTGACCAAGTCTTTCTATTTGTCTCACCTCAGTGAGGATTGTGGTGATTTGGCCAGGGAAACAAGATATCTCTGAGATTCAATGGACTCTTTCCGGTCTTTAGCAGAGTTGGAGAGGTGGCATACCACTTATATATTCCACCTTAGTTGCATTGGGTGCACGACACCTTCCACGTATTCCAGCTGAGTAGATACATGCATGAAACATTACACATCATCGACCATAGTGAGCTAGACATAGATTATGGGGCAACGTTTACAGAGGTTCCAGTGGAGATTGAGGATCGATAGGGGACAATCCTTGTTGGGTGGCCAATAACTTCGGTGCAAGTGCGTTGGCATCACAGGAACCTCTAGGGGAGCACATGGGAGCGGCAGGCTCAAATTCGTGCTTAGTATCCCCTATTGATTTCGTAGTTTTTTTGTGATGTGGATTTCCGGGACACAACGCCATGAGTTGGGGAGAATGTAAACTCCCAGAAACTTCATGTGAATTTTATTAAATATATGGTAATTTCATGATTCCGTGAAAATTGGCGACACATTATTCTGAGGCATAGTGTACCCGAAGTGAATTTATGAACATTTTTTCGAGTACATTTAGTAAATGTGCGATCATGTTTATGTAACTTTTGAATCAAATCACGGAATTGAAATCTGAGGATACTGTGGAACTCACATCACTGTTACTCACATAAAAATACCTTCACCATGAACGTAGTAGGTCGAGGGTGGAAGTTATTTTTTCACATTTTTTGTGGATGAATGGAAAAATAGAAACACGTAACATTTTTATTTTTCTTGTAACCTTCTTTTAATTTATGTATGTGGGGTCTAATAGAGATTTAATCCTCCCAATTTGTGAATTAATAGTGGTGGGGACCACCCAAACCCCTCTTTAATATGGGGATGTCCCTTGGGAAACCTCCCATTTAATTGAACCAACATAAATTAAATGGAATGACATTCAAATACTATGTTACAACATCGTTGGAATTTAGGGAGGATTCAATTTAATGAACCATCCTAAATTCCATGAGCATTACTTACCCACCCCCTCTCCTATTTATAAGGAACTTGGGGGAGGAAGTGGCACGACTTCACCAAGTGTAGAAGATCTAGTAAAGTGTTGTGATGACCGATACCTGGAGGATGGAGCCGGTTCTGGTGGACAGTGATGAGCGACCCCATACCATGAATCGAAGAACAAGGAACCAACCTTGAGCCCGAATCGGTAGCACCTTGTATAAATGACGAATGTTGACATTCTTCAATGGTTTTGTCTTCTTTATCATGCCTCCTCTTTTGGAATATTCAAGATAGGGGTGTGATTTGGACTAATCATCATTCATATGTCATTTACATTGAATTTTTCTCCACGAGAAGCTACCTACCTCTCTAACATGGAGGGTGCGAGACAATAGAAAATGGCCCGACCACTCCGCAATCCTTGTGATTTTTTGGCGCGCTCTACTTGATGGAGGAGGATGGCGCCCAGTGCCAGCGACTAACACTGGTGAGTCTCATGAATGGTGGCCATCACTCTAGTCTTCCGCGACGAAGGTGGTGGCGCAACCGCAATGCTGGAGAAGATTTGCGGCTCATCTTCCATAGCGGAGAAAGGGGTGGCCGGCGGTGGCCGACCTCTCGAATGGGCGGCGGCACGCGTCTGCGCAGCCCGACAAAGAAGAACCGCTTCCATGAGCCACAAAGACGAGGGAAGGGAGATCGACTCAATGCCGAATATCGGTGATGGCGTGGCGCATGACTGCGCCAAGTGGAGGAGCAGCTGGCCATCAGGCCAGCCAGGTGCACCCGGTGGACCGCCTAGCACAGACCGCACATAGGGTCGCCACCAAAGGTCGGGCCAGACCCAGAGGGCCAGGTCGGACACTGAACCAAACCTGGATTGGGCAGGGTCGACCCGAACCAGGTCGAGTCGGCCAAGACCAGGTTATGTCAAGTCGGATTGACTGAGTCGGACTGGACTCAGACCAACATCGAACCGTTTTGCTCCTTCAGCATATCAGGAGCTATGAGCATCCATTTGATGAACCATCTATGGAACCAGAAACATTGAATCTAGATGGCCCATTTGGAATACTTCTCGTGATTTTAGGATAAATTTGGAGTACGTTTGGGTTAGATCGAACCCCAAATCCAACCGGGGCCCTCAGAGGGGAAACATTAATAACATACAGATCGAGCATCCCATTGATGCATCGTCATTTGTGTTGGGTCCCTTTTTATGTGACAGACATTAGGCATGCTTCTTTGTGAGCCTTCACAGATGTAGGAGTATTGACATGTGGCCTGATGAGCAGACCCTCGCGGAATCAAGCGAGCCTAGTTTGAGAAAACTAAAGCTTTCTGTATCGTGATGAAAGAACATCGATCTTATGTGGGTCAGTATCTAGTGATCCTGTGTGGGTTTGATCGATTGTGGGATAGCGCTCATCGATCCTCTATGGGTCATATCATATCAATCATGTGTGGTACATATACTATGTGGGTCAACGAGGGTTAGTTACCTATCTAGATTTCGAGGGTCAGATCCTGTGGGGGTCAGTGGGAGTTAGTTACCTATCGATCTTGTATGGGTCTGCAGCAGTGCTTCTTAACAGAATAAGAAGTTCTATCCTACAACTAATCATATGTAATTCTATAGATAAGTTATACCTGGTGTGAGTTGAGTATTTGCCTTTCTGGTTACCTTCTGTGTGGCGTACCATTGTGGTACGTAACTTTTTTGTTGATACCTTCCTGGTATTCTTCTATGTGTTGTTACCTTTTTGGTACATTCCTTTGTGGTGTAACATTACTGGTATTCTTACTTCGTGGAATAGTTGTACTTTGGATTAGGATTTGTGAATTGAGTTTCCTCATAAATGAGATTGGTATACATGATACCTTAGATATTTGTATATGTGTATCCCTATGTAGGGATGTCATAAGTTTTCATGCTTTGTGGTTTATCCTTTTTTGATTTTGTGAGACCTTTGAGGGTCTTGGGGTCCCTACTGAGTATCGTTGTACTCACCCCTACACAGGCTACGCTCGCACATTGTTGTGTTTGGTGCACACTACGGACAACGCTGACTGAGGATGAGTGTACAAGGACTGGAGGTAGCATGGATGAGGACCTACATATGGCGCACCGTAGAGACGACCATTCTAGAGCAGTACCTACCCATCAGGTAGGATCCCTGGAGGGTGTCCATAGGAGCTGTTCTAGTTTACATGTACTTTCCAGTTTTATTGTACTTTCTAGTTGTGCTTGTATTCTGGCCCCTTTTACATATTTTACACACTCATTTTACTTATCAGTTTACTTGTGTTTGTATCTTGATATGTGCTTGGATTCATTAGTTAATAGGTTATAAAGGTAATGCCTTCCCGGTTTTGTGGAAAATGCCTTTCGGTGCTAGTCCCTAGCCCATGGACTTTGGAAGGGGAGCTTGGGGTAATCCCGGCATGGGCCTTGGGGGATGAGTCATGATAGTTGTGTTTATTTATTTTTCTATAAACATTATTTTACCAATATTAGTATCAAAGAGAATATAGACGTTTTTGACTCACAAATGAGATGTTTTTGTACCTTTCCATTCTTGATTTAACATTTAAAATATTTTATAAATTCAATATTAGGAATGTGCCTTAAAACTATAGATTTATTTCATCATTATGTCCTCACAACGAATTCCAATAATGTAGAAGTGACCACACCACGGAGGTGGTACTCCCAAAGACACCTTCGTAACCTCTTGTACTTCCACATGAGGTACCTCTTGCAGATATTTCACTGTGAAACAATTATCATTTATGTGACATCATCATCCTCATTATGTTGTATCTACAATTCATTCCTATTTATTCCCTTATAATGGAATATATGACCTGTGTGTTTCAGTAGGTGCATCCTACCTCATTTTTAGGTAATGGAGGACCTCACAATAATTTGTATTGGATATAGGGAATTTTTTCTCATGTTTAGAATATATATATACATCCAGAGTGGACAGTCATGATATCCACCGATACCTTTTTGAGTATTCCAATCATTGCTGGGATGTCCTCATGTAGGATTTCCAACATCAATATATGGTCTGGGATGAGTTTTTTATCGATTTTATCTAATTTTTATTTCCTCAATTAATTCGGCCCGATTGTTCTTGATAGTTTATGAAAATTTATTGAGATGACATGTTCATGATGAAATATTCATCTTGTATCACTAAATTGAAAATTTGTTTCAAAAAATTTCCTATGATAAGATGACCACTATGAGATGATTTATGTATGGGATCACATAATTCAACCGATAACAGGTGACCATCGGTTTACAAAACACTATTTATGAGATAGTGAACAAATACCTCATGACTAAGTGGTACGTACTAGAATATGACTATGTGAACTAAGGAGGTTCAACTTTAATGAAAGTATGTGGTCTATCTTTTATAAGAAGACTTCATTTCTAGATAAAATGTTTTGGATATACAAAAAATATGTCACACATGATTGATTTGTGGGTTTTCACTTATGTGGAAGGATACTCTTTGAGAAGACCTCGTGCATGATGAACCCGATAGAGTTTCTAGAATGTGGTATGATGGGACAAAATTAATAGTTTATTAAATAAATTACACTAGAATATAGTTATATGGGATTTGTACCCACACTATTTACTGGAACTGTGTCTGTACAACACATGATGGTGAATGTTGGTCTTAAACCGGCCGATCAGGCTGGCTAGGTTGTCAAAACGATGGAATATTTTCCTCAAAGGATTAGTGTCAGTAGATTCGACCTTCATAAGATTTTCAAAAAACATATTCATATGGGGTTTTGGACAAATCTATACAGTTTAGCATACACCCACGAAGTGGAAGCTAGGGAACTCTATGGTTATAAGAACTATTTTGGTACCCACGACATTAGTTTATTCATTAATTTATATAAGTGTATCAAACTATTTTATATATTTAGAAATCATGGAATGTTTAGGCCAAATGATAGAGTTATTCAGATGAATTAAGACTCTTATAACACCATTAGGCTTTCGATAAATGAATATGTGCCCGGGAATGGAATTTCCCCTTGATATAGGTGGGTATTTTTTTTCCTATTGTGTTCTTTAATTATACAGATGACTCGAATCTATGTCATTCCCATTATTGACTAGATTTTTATTTAATGTTCATATGTGTATTTCTATCATGGGAGATGTTTCTTTTACATCACCTGATTGTAGAGGTTATATTCATATGGGGAAAGGGACTTCTGAGAGAGTCGATCTGGACTTGAGCATACATGGCTAGGAATGGTTAAAACCAATATGTAATGTCTCCTTCTGATAGACTAGGTAGTGTAGCCTGCATAATTCTATAATATTAAGGTTCATTTTTTGGAAACATTCTATAACAATTTCATCAGATTACCTCATGAGAGATAGGGTTTTCACCATTTAACTAGTACAACATGTGCCACCTGTGTATATTCCCCCTTATATGATATCATTAAAAGAGATTCAAGAACTCCAGAAGTAAAATTATTATCTAGAGTCAAAGTGTTTTACCTAAATTTTCACATCACCATGGGGTTCACAAAAAAAAAATTTATCCAAGAAGGAGGATGGTTCCATTATATTTCGTGTGTGTTATTTTCATTTCAAATAGATTATGTGAAAAAAATAGTATCCACTTCCTCATATAGATGACCTCTTCAACCCTGTCCAAGGAGCGATTATTTTCTCTAAGATCTAATTGATTTCAGGATATCATTAAAATTATGTGAGTCTATTAAACATACCATGTACATCGATCTAGAGATTTTTCAATTTTTACAGATATCTGTATATTTTAATTTTCTTAAAGAATGAGCGAGGTATCTTTATGGCTTTGATGAATCACATTTTCCACCCATACAATAAAATATATATACTATTCATAATTTATGATAACATTGTGTATTCTCACACAATCGATGACAATTATAATCATCTTTTTGTTATGATGAATACATTGATAGAGTGCCCTATATTTTTAAATATGATGAAATACAACATTTTGATATGTAATGCTCACTTATTGGTCATATTATTTCAAATGAAGGTGCATCAATTGACGTAGAGAAGTTGAGTGTTTTTTTCCTAGGATCACTACAAAAATGTGGTTGAATTACACAGATTCATGGGATTGGATGTATATTTCAGGAGATTCATCTTGGGTTTCTCCCCCATTACAACACATCTTATAGTCATGACTAGGAATGGTGACAATTTCAAAAAATTTAAATTTTATGAGAAAAATATATAAGAACTAAAACATTTTTACATCAATTCATATCCTAAATCATTATGAGCTATGAGGATTCAATACTATTTACAGTGAAGCATCATGAATCCGGATATGTGTAGTTCTGGTTCATGGAGAATGAGTTGTTGTATACGGGTACATCCATTTGAGGATTTAGGAGAAAAATTACCCTACATATGACCTCTAGAAAATAGTTGTAGATAATTATCTACATTATTTTAGTAATTACTTATCTATTAAATTTTTCATTATTTACACATACCAAAAATGTCTCAAATAAATCCTCACATAGTTAAATATGATTCTGAGAAACTAATGGAGGATTGAAAACTTATAGTCGTTTGAATTTTTTCTTTCTTATGCACTTTTTATAATTAATTCAATGGTTGATGTATTGATACAGAATTCAAAAAACACAGACCATCATGGAGGCCAGTACAGAGTGGAAGATGATGGATTTATTTTCTGAGATTGTTTTTCAGGTTTATGAATTTCCTAGGTAGTCATCTTTATAAATATTATTCATGAATTCGTCCACTACGGAATTAGTGCATATTTGACAACAATATAGTTTCAAGGGAATTTTCATGAGACCGAGAATCAAGGCTGAGAACCCACATCCAAGATGTGTTTTCCACTATAGTGGATATATGATCTTTTATTGGAGTTTTTGGGTACCGTTATACATATATGAAGAGATTATGAACTAGTACCATGCCTCTATTTGTAATGTTCATCCTCGGGGTACCAATATTAATAGAGAAATACATCATTGTTTTTTGTGACCAATTATGAAGAGGAAGAATATATGTTTCATCATATGGTTCTCTACCTATCCCCATGTGAAGGCCTACCACTATGTGCTTGATAGACTTCCAATTCCTCTATCTATTCATTAGTGGAAATGGAATGAAATCGACATGGATTTCCTTACAAGCTTGTCGATATCTCCATAAGGTAGCTATACATTATGGTTGAACATCAAAATGTTGACCAAATAACCACTCATTCATCCAAAATGATATAAATTTATTTTGATGAACATAGAAGGATTTACATATGAGAGATATTAAGAATTCATGGTCTTCCAAATTCAGTCATTTTTTGACCTAGACTCCTTGTTTTCCTCATGGTTCAGGAATGTTTTGCAAAATGGACTGGGTTCATAAGTGATCATGGGTATAGTATATCAACCTTAGAATGATGTGAAGTATGATAAAATAATATGACTAATAGAGGAGATTCTCCAATAATTTATTCATGCTTATTATATTCAATTGGTTTGAAAATACAAGTTTTTTATTTTTCATTAGTTAATATATATGAACCAATAATTTTGATGGCACATTTCGAGGACTATTATGGTAGGCAATGTCATTAAACTCTATGATGGTAGAAGGGATTCGGGGAATAAATACATGGTTATTGTATCATTAAGGATGCATCATATAATTTCTTTCAGTTTCTGAAATATATATCTACAACATAGTCCAAGAAGAAGTCTAATACTAATCATCATATTTGACAACTAGTTATTGTTGTGGTACATTTTTTATTGGTTTGTGTATCACCTAGACTGGGCTATAGAATAATTGGGAGATACTGAAATGTATCTCCTCAAGATGTCATTATTTTATAATATTGTAGAGTGTAAAGATAGTATCCTCTCAATTGTTGTTACAATATAGGTATTGTTCCAATAAATATATATTCCACCCATCATAGCAGTGATGGTTACATATATTACAGAATCAATAGGTTTAACTATAAGGTATTTTCCTGAAGTAAGATTAATCTTTTGAGCAGAATATATTATATATCATTGATTGGATCATGAAGGCTCTTTGAGGTACGTATGTTCCACTGGCTAGGGTTCAGTGGAAATAATAAAATTTAAATGAAGTTGTTGGGTTGAATAATGGTGTTGTACATGCATAGTGTTCAGAACACATCTCAGGTGATGTATTACAACCCTCCGAGGGGAAACTCAGGGAAAATTTTACTTAAGGAGGGGAGGTTGTAATTTACCATCCATTATGAATGTTACATTAATTTTTCAAATTTAATTCTATGGTATAACCCTTGTAATGTTATTTAATGGAGTTATAGAGATCACATGGGGGTCTTTTTCTTTTTCAGACCCTAGAGACCCAAAATTTGTAAAAACATAAAATAACACATATTTAGTAGATAAAATACTCATGTGAGTCTATACAACTACATTTGTATAGGCCTCTCGCATGATTAGAGAAAAATTATCACAATTGTAAACATATACTGTTATAGGTTCCCCGATGAGAAGGTTTGGTTGCATGGTTTGGAAAATTATGTTCCCCTATAATTAATGGTTAAATAAAATTTTCCCCAATTAATGTATTAATATCAATTTATATTCTCCTACCCTCATTTCTATCCAAAACCATATGACTGATGCTACTCCTCCTCCCACATTTGGTAGTTCGATTCCTCCTCCGTCTAGACTAAAAATTGTTCATCATCCTATGTGTTGAAATGTTTGTGTATAGATCTAGACTCATCATCCTTACATTTAGAGTTTCTCTTCACTTATATTTTTCTTTTTTCGTGTGACTTTATTTTCCCCATTTTCATATAATTTTATTATATCTATGATAACTCTCATTCTATCTCCATTCATGGGATGAAAATGGATGATTGACCTTCAATGATTCTGAGGTAGGTGATCTTGTTCCTTTTTCCTGGTTTTGACACATTTAATAACATGTGAACACAATAATACCTTCCAAAAAATGACTCAGATGTGTTCAATAAATTATTCTAAATGGTTTTGAAAGCATATAAGGATAATAGATAGTGGTTAATAACCTCCATGGTTGATCGTCTTAAAATACATCACCATTTTAGGTGTTCCCAGTCTTTGATGGCCTAACTGATACTTTCATAATTTGTTAAATACCACTGGAGGGGTGATTGACCTATAATATAATCCTTGAATAAATAAATATTATTGATAAGAATTGTTATCCATGAGATAATATCACAAAAATCATTCCATAATTATATTTTTTATAATTAAATTAATATTCAAAATTCATAATCATAATAAATGATTTGAATTGTTAAATTTTATTATTTTGATATCCATAAACATACACATGAATATTACAAGAGAGATAGAAATGTGTATAAACATAAGGGAGTCTTGGAAGGGCACATCATGCCTAATAGTATGTTATCAATTTATTATAAATACATCAGGTGTGATACTAGAAACTTCTAGGAGGTTCCCTCGATGCATTGTCTATTTTTATTATAGGCAAGTGTCATAGGATCCTTAGTGGATTGGTGAATGGGATTGTTGGAGAGATGGTAATACAATGAAATGATGAAGAGTTAGGCCCCTATATGAAATACCAAATATGGTATTATAGTTTTGGATCATTTTCATTTTAGACCATGACATGAGTGACACTTGGGATGTAATTTGTGTGTATCTTGTATGGAGTCACACAAAATTGGACATATAGATATCCCCTAGAGTGATACATGTGATTTCCTTGTGACCACCTCATATGAGATCAAGGTAACTTTTAAAAACGTACAATGAAATTAATTAGGTTAATGAGTTTTATTGTGGAACTAAAACCTCTGGGACATGCCTACTGATAAAAACCACATTCTTGGGGACATTATATTCATTGACAATGTAAATATAACATATCATAACATATTTCACAATTTTTTAGTTTACCACAATTTAGAGTCATTTTAATTAGTCCAGAGAAGATACTATTAGATGGGTGTCCCATGAGGATGCTAGCCCAGTGTAATATATTTAATAATTGCCTTAAATCTATTATTTTTTGACACCGTAATCATTTTATGTTGAAAAAAAAAACGAAATAAATAATGGAACCATTGGGTGTTTCCTAATGATTATATGACACAACATTATTGGTCAAACTTTGATTCCCATGAATACTTCATAGATGCTAGTATTGATAATATAAATAATCCAACTTCAGATCAATGATATTGATATTTAGGATAGAATATAGGAGCAAGGGACTGAGCCGATGCAATTGATTCTAGTAGTATCTTCCCCTATATTTTTTTAATTTCCATAGAATGTGGTATATTTCTATATTCCCGGTAACATTTAATCATTGTAATTATTTATTGTCACATGGTAATAATGTTTTATATCTATTATTTACTACTCATATTCCACAAATTTGTTATACACTACCTTTATTTAGTTATTCTATTTCCGAAAATAATCTACATTATTCTTCACTATTCTCCAGTATAATATATGAGGTCATAGTCTCCCCACAAATATATACTAGTCCATCGTTATACTTTGGTAGCATATGTTGTACGAGGAGGCATACTTGAGGTCATATGGCCCGCTATCTTGGGGCGACACAACATTTCTTCTAGGGAAGGATGATATACAACAATTTCTAAATTATAATTAAAATATTGATGATTTTATTTAATTACGTGGAAGAATATAACAACACGATATTTTAATATAATATTACCTTTATGTTTATCAATATTATTGAAAACATGAATTATATAAAAACCATGAGGATTTGAAACAATGAAATATTATTAAAAAAAGTATAAACATTATATAAGATTATTAAAACATAGTAATTGATTTTATGTGAATGAATATAAAGGAACTATTTATTGACTATTTACCAAAAATAAATAATGGATAATTTTAATATTATTAAAAATCAATTAGTATAGCTGAATATATAAAGATGACATTTTATGATTTGTTTTTTTTCTAAAATTGGATATTTATTTAAAGAATTATGTTGTATTATGACTAGATAATATAAATATATATTGATGTTATAAATAATATATTACTAAAAAATTAACAACTAACTGATTGAGAATATAAATCATGAATTATTAACAATTTAAAAATATTTTTTTCTATATGAACTATTATCCACAATATTTTCCATTGGAAATATATTTATAATGATAAATTATAATTACAACCAAAAATTTAAAATGGTAATATTGAAAGAAATTAGTTTATAAGAGTCATAATTTTTTTTTCTAAAAAACTAGATTAATAGAAAACTAGATATGACTCTAATATGATGTTAAAAAATATGATAAATATATAAATATTCACTAAATATATAATTAATTATAAAATATGTTAGGAACACTTAATAATTAAATAAAAATTTCCTTATATTTTTTCCCTTTATAATATATTATTTTTTAAAAGTTGGTTTTTCAAATTTAGTAATTAGAATTGTATAAATGGATCCAAAATTCAAATTCATACCATTGATTGTTAGTATTAAGTGTCATTTTAGTTTTTTAGAAATAAATAATTACTGTGGTTAATTTCTATTCTGTATTAATTGGGTGTAAAATGTGTAAATGCCATATTAAGAATTATTAATAATTAAATTGTTATATATATTTTAGGTAACATTTTTAGATATGATATTAATATACACATGTCTCAGCGACCATTTATCCACTTAACTCACCAAAATCCCACGAAATTACATTCATATAAATTTAATAAAATTATTCTATCATGATATTTTTCATCAGTGTCACCTATAAATGTATTTCACTTATAAACAGTTCATGCCCCACATATATTTAAAAATTCACCTAAAAATTTACAAAATTTACTTATTATATATCCTATATACATGTTTGGAATCCATTCTCTCCATAAAAAATATTCATAGACATTATTTCAAAGTGTTACATATATATAAGATATAGAACCAAAACATATGTGTTGCATACCCTTAAACTTTTATTCGTTACCCTACCAATCCTCCATCCCCAAAACATTCTAAAAATATTATTATATATAAATTATATATATATATATATATATGACTTTTTGTCTTTTTATAACCATTATATATTATTTTCCCATTCAATTGAAAAAAAAGTTTCTTCTGCATCTGTATATACTATCCGCACCGTTAGAGACTTGTTTTTTCATCTCCACAATTTAGTGATGGTTTATAGAATGTTGCTAGAAAACAATTGTGTTATTTTTATCCAAATTTATAATTTAAAATATTAATTATTCATTATATATTTATAACTATAAATAAGAGACCAGTAGAACATTATGTTTCTAAAACAATAATTCTATAAGGAAAAACCATTTATACATTTTATGTAACATTTTCATATCCATTAATTATTTAATAAATTTAATCCAATTTTTATATGTCATAGTTATAAACAATAAATAATTTCCTTATTCTTCAGCTATAGTAATATTAAATCTAATCAACTAAATAATCATTAATTAACCATGGACGGTTCATTGTTGGGAAAGTCTAACCACCGACATGAACCAAAAATGAATTTATATCATGGAAGAATATTGGAGTTGATTTCCATGTTAGATATGATATATAATAAATACATTTAAGAGGGAGGAAATCTTGTTACAAATTTTTTTATTAAAAATGTTATGTAACAAGACATAAATTACAAGGAAGCTATAAAAATGGGATTTGAAAAACTATACATGAATATGATTCAACTAGAAAAAGAAGAAAAATTCAAAAGCACAACTATTCTCCATAAGTTCCATATTGGAGAGAACATCACCAACCTGGTCATCTTCTCTATAGACATGTCCAACCTCAAGATATATAGAATCCAAGAGACGAAGAAAATTAATCCCAGATGTCAATAGTCTAAATAGAACATTCCTGAACTTGGATTTGAGAATTTTCAAAACAACATTTGAATCAGATTCAAGCCTTGATGTATTCCAACCATGATGAAGTATGTACATGATCTCCATGATCATATTGTATATTTTAGCATCAACTAAATAACAATTCCCAATTAAATTATATAACCATTCCTTAAAAAACATTATGATCTACAGAAGATACCACTACATCCTAATGGTCCACGTGCAATTGATGATTCCCCATAAACATTGACCATTATCCTTCTAGATATTGGGTGAATCAGACTAATATATGTAGCCAAAAATTTCATCATGAACCTACCATGGACACTAAAAGACTATAAAATAACCAAATTAGGGAAATAATTCTTCATTAATGGTTTATTTTCATTACAATAAAGAAAAATTCTTCAGTGATTTTTATTGAATTCATTGTGAAAATAATAAACAAGTTTATCTTAGTCCAATCCATTTTGATCGTTCTATATTTACTAAATGAGAGGACCTGTAACAACCTAGAAGAGAGAATAAATATACTCACTATAATTTGTGATTAATATAGATAACATTAATTATTCATGGAATTCAAAATTATGTGTATATCTAAATAGGTACTCTACATACTACCACATCTTGTATGTGATGTGGCATCAAATAAATAGGTGATGAAAGGATTCCTTAGCTTGTAAACATATGTGACAGGAAATGTAAAGTGAAATACCTTCATGTTGAATGAATATGTTCATGTGTAATCTCTGCTTATAGATTATTCATAAAAAAAATATGGGAAATAAAATTATTCTTAAAGGATGAAACCCACAGAATTAAAATAATAGAATAATAATTGTTGAAAAGGTAATTTTCCTAGGTGCTTAAACACAGAACCATATTTGGGGTTGAAACAAGAATATCCTGGTCATTGTATTAATATATGAGGATCCCACCCCAAGACACTAAGACTATATCCCATGGAGGTTAGTATTACACTATGAATCTACAATTGAATCATTTTTCATATGATTAGGAACTAAAAAATATTTAATTATTGGCCTATATATCCATTCAGTGTCCCAAAAATTCATGATTGACTGCCTACAAACCATTCATTTGTACCATTAAATAAAATCATGATAAACCTTATTATGAGTGGGATAAAAAGATATACCAACATACAAATAATTCCAATTCTTTAATTTATTGATATAACTATGGGAAATTAACTCCAATGTGTGCTATTTCAATGAAATACATCTCTAGGATAATTTTATGATCAATATATTATTGAAAATCCTAAGATCATTAATCCCCACCCCAGCCATATTAATTGGTTTGACAAAATACATCCAATAAACAATGTCTATTATTCCATCATGAACTAAACAAATCCATAAAACACTATAATCATTCTTTAAAACTATTGGATAATATTTCTAGTTCATCTGTATATTGAGAATGCATACACAAACTTAGTGGTACTCACTCAGTTGAAAAAAAACCTACATGCGAGAGACATTTTCTTTCCCTCCCATATTGTCATTAAAATATTAATTCTCAATTAAATATTCCATAATAATTACTATTCACCTTACCAAAAAAGGGGAACCCCATGATATATAATAGGTTGGTAACATATATTAACAGAAAGACCCATTGTGACCCATATTTTTTTATAAATATACAACCTTCTTTCAAACATCAGAGAGACATAAACTAGTTGATATCATGACTAAAAATCTCTTCAGAATTCCAAAAAATGAATTTTATATATTAAATGAGGACTCTATTAGCTTTCCAAAAAAGTAAATTGTCCTCAGTTTAAAAGAGATGTGTGGGAGAAAAGAATCCTTTTCAGACATTCATATTTTTTAAGAGCCCAACATTAACCAGATCTTTCATAACTCAAATTAAGTAATCCCCGGCTATATCAAAGAGAATACTATAAAAACGTTCGCCAAAACAATCCCCTTAGTCGATTTGGAAGAAACACATTAGGGACTCATTAAAAAATAGACGTCCAATCACTTTAGCGAATAATATTAATCATACATATTGGACAATGGTAAAACATATGTATTCATAAAATAGAAAATATATAATTCTAATTCATTATATCAAAATATATGGAAATATCAATTTCTTGAGCTATATTACCAACCTTTTCTGTTTACAACATGAGGTTAATAAACTCTGATGTAGTATAAAGGAAATTCCAATATTCCCCCCATGAAACAAACAAACTAAATTTCAGTAATAAAACCCTTTTCAATATCTCCCAAATGAAAAGTCAAAAATTTAATGATCACCATTGGTATAAAATTTTTAATAGAAAGAGGACTAAAATCTTAAATATCCAATGCATTGGAATTTTATGGAATCAATTTAATGAAATCAAAATTCTCCCATTAATAAATATATTCATGAATTATGAATTTCTTAAAATAATTGATTATATCAAGAAAAATAACATCCAAAAAGAAAATGAAGATTGTGTCGTTAAAGTCATATGTCCCCGAAACATAGTCAATATTCAATGAAAAGAGGGAATTTTAATTTCATTTTCACTTGGTTCCTCAATAAGAAACTTATTATAAAGATAATGAATACTAGAAATAACTATATTAATCAATTTATTTGAATTTTCTTTCCATATTCCCCATACAAATCATAAAAATCTAGTCAATGTATATAAAATTTTATTTTTAGAATTGAAATATTTTCCATCAATATTGAGTATGGATATCTTTTTCAAGACTTTTTATCTAAATGCATGAAATGATAAACCGTTAAATTTTATCTCCCTCATTATAAAATATATTTTCAATTAATTTCAATAAAAATTGTCCTTGGGGACCAAAATATCATCTTGATTGGAGGGAGCATTCAGCTCTTACATAGAAGAAACTTCCTGATTCTTATTTATATCCAAGAAAAGGGAAATTCGATTCTCAAATTTCTATATATCAAGATAAAATTTTGGAAAATATATTTTAGTTAACTATTTGAGTTTTTATTTTACAGTATTAATCATAATATTCATAATGTATAGAGTGTATTGAAAGGAAACAACCTTCCACGATTCCAAACTAATTTTACTAAAACATGCAAAAAGAATATATACATTATTAATAAAATTAGTTAAATATGATATAATAAATTTATTTATATAATCATAAAATAGAATTGTATTGTGATCCTAATGTTACATATAAGTGTGAGTATATATACATTAAAATCATTATTCCTATCATCCACTATCACAAATAATCTATCAAATTTTATTTCATACCTCAAATTAATAGTATACCTTCTATACGAAATATCATCTCTAACAATGATAATCTCAAACAAAACATTTTTACCAATGCAAGAGGATAAATTTGTGTCTGATTGCCTACAAATTTGTTTTTACATTTTTTTCATCATGGCTTAATATAGTATGGAAATCAACAATAATAATCCAACTCTAATAAAAATTCTTAGTGATTCATCCCATAATTCTCAAAATATCCCCACATCTCGTATATAGATTCAATGAATAAATAGAATTCATCAAAAAAATAGATCCATTCAGATTAATATAATCTATTATGATCTAAAGATCATTATATTAATAATTAATACTGATAATATCATTCATCAAACCCTGTAAAGACTAAATATCACTATCAAAATGATTGTGTAAATTAAATTAATAACCTAGGTAACAACATTTAATTTCCTTACAGTTATCAAATTTATGGCTGAAAGTTATTTTTTATTATGAAAACATTAAAAACCCGTGGATACACGTCACGGAGGATGGATATAATGAAGGCCAAGTGAGTCCTTACAGTTATCAAATTTCATTCTTGGTACATCAAAACCAATATTAATTGGTTTATTTTTCACCTTGAAATTCCCAAGGGTTGTGATTATGCGATAATTCTCGAGCCCTTAGTAATTCGTAAAATAAATAATCATTTACATTTGTATTTTAGGGATGGAATCCACTTTACCATTTCCACAACAAGATTATTATCGAATTTTGGGGGCCTCCTACGTTTTTAGTCAATGGAATGATTTTTTTAAATTACATGAATTAGAGACATTAATTTCATCCTCTTTAGGTTCAATATTTTTAATGTCCTGGACATCACTAGTGAATGGAAAAATTGAGTAATTTATTTTAGATCCCTCTATAATTAAATTAGGTCTTGTGGTGGTTTTAAACCCATAAGGATCTTTGACATTTGGATCAGATATAGAGGAATGCTTTATACCTTGAATCCCACAATGAGTCTGTGAGGAATCCAAGGAAATACCATCACCATAAATAGTAAAAGGATTCATAGAATCATCATCACAACCATTAGAAATAATTTTCTACATCTTTGTGGCCATCTAACTAATAATCAAATAATTATCCATAATAAAATTTCTTTCATACACCTCAATCTTCATCATATAGGATATCTTAAAAATATCTTTTTTGATGTCCAATATTAGATATTTATCTACCATGAATGATACTCAATTTTAGAAATGACCTAAAAATATAATTTATCAGGTGAACATGCTAGATATATAGGCTTAGCACCTCTCTCATTATCCTATGACATATTAAAAAAATACTGCCTAGAGATAGGAATAAGGATCAAGGGGCCTAAAATTTATTTATTGGGATTCAAAACCTTGATAAACTACCCCATATCAATAATAACACCCTTATTCTTCTGATTCCAATTAACCTTATTCTAGTCCATACTTTGGGGATTTTCCTTTCTATTACTCTAGATAACACTCTAATAATTTACTAAGTGACCCACAATTTCAGAAACATCATAGAAATGTGGAACTTGATCGTATTACACAATAACATAAACCATGATATCATTTTCAAGAAATGTAATGAAATTATAATTATTAATATACATGTTAATATCCACAAAACTATATCAATGATTCCAAGTTTACCATTCATAGTATACTGATCTATTCTGATAGGGGTTCTCAAACAAGATGCATGATCATTTTATGTTTTGGGATGCCAATACACCCAAGTCAAACTATGATAAATAACCCATACATGAGTAATTTGCTACTTTTAATTGAGAGGATTGATGTTAAAATCACATTCCAAGACATGAAAAACTCTTGGTCGAAGTTACAGAATACACGAATTCCATGCATTATTGAGATATTATCTATAATTAATTATTAATTGAAAATAACCAATCTAATAAGAGTGAATTTCAAATATCAATTTCTCCAACAATGTGAATACTATTATTGAGATTAACATAAGGTCGTGTATTATCACCCTTCACAAGAATGATATGAAAATGAAGAGTGATATTATATAGATTGAAGCATTGCATTAGTTCAACAAGATTATCCATTACTAAGAATACACTATCCTATATTTTCCTAATAAAAAATTATTTAGACATATAATCCATTTTATGATCAGAGTGTAGATATATAAGTTTCCCCTTGGGAGACATTAGAATATTTCTATGTATATTTTTTGTTCGAGGTTCTAAGATGATGTGTGATTCTGAGGCCTAGTGTACCCATAATTAATTTTACAAAAATATTAAAAAAATTTTTACCATGCATGTGGAGGAGACAAGATATCTCATAAATAGTATCCAGGATTGGAAAAATATGGCCACATGTGAGCCTGGGGCATGTCATTTACGCTAGGTGGTGTATAAATTTTGCAGCGGAATACCTACTCAGGTAAACGTTAATTTGAATTTAATCATAACGAACATAATTAATTATTATTATTTTATTTGGAATGTACTTATAGTAACATTTTAATCTTGATTCAGATTGGTAATGCAGAGCAGCATTGAGTTCATAGCATGATCATTAACCTAGGGGTGACATTATGTAAGAGGGCATGGGATGTATGGATTCTATGACCTCTAGATATTTCTTAAAAAGAAGAGCTTAGATAAATGATCTAGGGTTATCTCATTTCTCTCATGGATGACAGTGCTCAAGCCATAATTTTACAATATGAATTTGAGGTCTGATCTTCTTTGGATAGGAATAAAAACCTATAAATTAGTACATTAGATTGTAGAAAATACAAACATTGATCCAAAATTGAGGTAGCAAATATTTCTTCGGATTTGGATGCACACCAATTGAATCCTTTGTTGGAAATGGAAATTTCTATTAGAATTAGTTGTTTTATAATTCGTTATTGATGGCTAAACAAGAAATGAGCATCATCTATTTTCCTTCGGGATCACCCATTTCTTCACGTTCTACATCGTTCATCAATGATAATTTATCACCATGCTCAAACCACCTCGAATCAGGGGTAAAGAGACATTTTTTTGAAACTACCCAACCGAGGAGTCCCAAACTAGTGTCAAATTTGCGTTTTTGGTGCTGGTGGAGGTGCGGTAGGGATCAAATAAGATGCCAAATTTTTTTGAAGTCAAAATGATGATGATTATTCGAGAATAGACCAATGTTGTGTTGATCTAGTACCATGGATCCTAGATCTAGCCTCAGATAAATTTTATGACCACCAGATTGGTTCTAGTGGATCATGGAAGGTGGCAGCGGAACATGTCGAGTAGGGTGTGGCTCCATCAAGGTGGTGACGCTGCAGGTTTGGCAAGCAACATGAATGCTGGGTGCGGTGGTGCAAATAGGTGTAGCGGCTGGCAGGCATGAAGTTATGATTGTGGTATAACATTGTGGGACAAAGACAGCGGTAAGTGGCTAGCCACGGGAACACCCCCACACCATGGGATTTGAGAAAAAAAGAACTATAATAATAATAATATTATTTTTATTTTTATTATTTTTATTATTTTTAAAACTATTAAACACCCATATCTTATCCATGCGGTGTAAAATTCATGGATATTAATGGCAATGTGACCCTGACTTCGATGCATCCTTTTTAATGACAATGTTGAGTGCCTTCCCCTTACTCATTGGGTGGGTCAATAAAATACATTATTAATAATAATAATATTTTTTTCTAACACTAATTTGAACATAACACCTACATGGTGTGTCTAATTACCATTCCATCTAACACACCATGACCAATGCTATAATGTGGACCTTTTAAAGATATATTGGGAATATGATTTTTTCTGGTTTAGGTTTGGTGGCATGAAACATTAAATTAAAATAATAATAATATAATTTTTATTATTAGGTTATTCTTGTATCTAAGATGTATGTTGCATCTGATGTCCAATTGAGGCACAATCTGTTTTGATTCAACCATATAATTGAGGTTGATGTTCAATGATTGGTTTTGAGAACATAAACTGAAATTAAGGGATGAGGATCATGAGGCCTAGTTTTTGTGTATATGGTGAGATGGCACTTTTTTACCAGGTATCCTTTTGTGAAAAATGAATATAAAATCCTCTGTGTTTTTTTGGGATGATCACAATGGGGTGATTAGTATGACATGTTCTAGGATTGAGGTTTGGTCCCCACAATGCACCGTTCATGTATGATGCTGAGATATGATGCTTCATCGCCGAGAGTCAGTTTCATGAAAATTAATAGTCAATGCTATGCATTATTTAGCAAGGATAATTACAATATGATCTGTTTTGAAATATAGATACATTTTAAGAGGCATGTTAGTAAAATGATTTTTTATCCCTTAGAACCAATGATGAGCATCGTGCACTCATCATGTCTTTTTTCTAGAGGATCAATATACTCTAGGAGTACATGAATGTCCCTAGGGGTACTCGTGCATTGTTTATCACCCATGTAAGGGTGGGTACATGACCATGTGATGGGGGGGGGGGTCACACATCATGTGGTCCCCACATGTGCTATGTAACACATTATGAATATTCTACCTATCATATTTTTTTTCTTGACTCATATTTTGGAACATGAATGGCCTATAATGAGTCTTTTTCTATTCAGACCATGATTATTACCTCCGTAGTTACTTCAGAGTGGAATCCCCTTGATGCACAAGGGTGTGGGTCCATGATGATATAGAGTGGAGTCTCCCATTTGCATGGGCATAGGTCCCCTATTTTTACTTCTGAGTAGAATCCCGCTAACACACTAGGGTGTGGATCATAAATTTTCAAGAGTGGAATCCCCCATCAGCATGGGTGTGCTACCACTATAGTTACTTATGAGTCAGAATCCACCAAACACATTAGGTTGCAGATCCTTGACTTTGATTTTACACCATCCAGCTCTACAGATCATATATGAGACATTCCTGGACATTACCGTAGACTCATGAATTAAATGGGAGCATTCACCACTAACATATATCCTTGTGATGTGATCTAAAACCATGCAGGTGATTTAGTAAAACCCACAGTGGATGGTATAATGGTGTTTTTATTTTAGCCCCTTTGACTTGTGTGATCAGGGGAGACATGATGGATGTTGTTCATTATTAGTGGTAACATCTTTATCTTTTGGTGACTCTTTTCTTGGGCTGAGCTATGATATAGAGATCTCATTACTCTGTTATTTGTAATTATTTGACTGGGCATCTATATATATCATGTTCCAATACCCACTCCTTGAGTTTTGGTTACTCTCATTATTATAGAGGAGAAGACGCGCATGGTATGCCACATGCTTTACATGTCTATATTCCCATAGTCGGAAAAGTCTAATTTTCTACAATAGTCTTCAAAGACTCGATAACATGTTAATATTCTCCTTATTTTGATGTCTTTGTGTTTGGATGAGTCTACCATCATTATCTTGTTTGGTTGAGCTATACAATTTTATAGCAGCTGGTTCAATCTACTACTCCCCTCATCAGAATAACTTTTTCTAATCTCATGAGCCATCAAGGCATCCTAATGTGTATTTTTATACTCACCCCTACGTTGTATTTTTCTGAACTTGTTGTTACCTTATAGATAATGAAAAGGTTGATTATGACATTAGATGAGCATAGGGGCAGAGGGTGTTTGGACTGCCTGTGGTGGTCGTAGCTTGGGATCCATGAGCTGGGCTCTGTAGGATGTTTTAAATTTCCACTTATTTCTAGTTTGTGGTTCTCTTCAGGTTGGGCATGTATTTTTTCTATTTACCTTCCAGTTTACTTTATAGAAAATGTACTTGTACTATTTCTAGGTCGATGCATAATTGGGTTTTATTTATAGTTGTGTCATTTATTTTCACTTTACTAAGAACTATTTCATTAGGTTGGTGGTGTGAGTGTGTACACGTACATAGAAACAAGACTCCCAATGTTTTTTATGCCTTCATTGCTTATCCCTATCCCCTGGCCTATGGAAGTGGGCTTTGGGTAGTTCCGTATCGAGCCTTGGAAAGGGATGGGTCATGAAAATGTGGTATCGTAGGTTTTCTGACCCTTGGGACATTGTTAGGATGTTTCCCAAAAGATATCATCGATGGGTTTTGGGAAACACTTTCAAAATGTCTCAATAGAATCCCTCAGGTCAAGGAGTCTGATGACTGTGTGGTTTCCGATGTATCCATTCACTAGGACCCTGATTACCTACTTTTCGACTATGCATGCTAAGACATATTTATCAATGATCAATGGTACATGAATCATAGAGGAATGAGCCTTTGAATTTTCCTCTCAAGTCAGCTCCGAACATTTTGTATATATATATGCTCACTGTACTATAGTACTCCTTGATAACATTTTGAATGTCTCTGCTATGATAGCCAGTGAGTATTGTAGCTCTGATTTGTGATGGATATTACGTGATCGGTGATGAATTAGAATAGGATCCATGACACGATCCCCTTTCCTCCATATGGACAAGAAGAATGACCTCCACCTATTGAGCAGTACTTATTACTATTAAAGAGGGTTTATGACATGCACCAGATCAGTTCAGTCTGTTAGTCCGATCCCGAGAGATAGATGAGGTTCCATAGAGAGACAAATCCTCGGGCAGTATAGGATTTTATAGAGTTGTTGGTCCACATATTTTGGCCTTTTTAGACACATACATATCAGATTATGGATTTTTTATCTAGTCTTCTTCTTGGATCAACGGGGCATTGGTGGAACCTGGTTACTCAGATTCATGATGAGTCGACACAGTCATGGTGCGACTACCAACAACTCATTCATGAGGAGTAATAACTATCATTTTACACTTCATTTGGATTAAAGAGACTCTTCAGATTCAGTTGGAAGGGATGCCATTTTCTTGGTATGTGAATCAGTTTGTATACATTACAAGATACTCTCCAGAAATTATATGTGACAAATACTTTTGGGAACATATGTTTTGTCAGGGACTTCATAATGATATTTTTGTTGATGTAGCACTATTTTGAATTCAGATATATGTTAGGGTGATGGAGTGAGTTCTAGTGACAAAAGTATTTCTATCAATGAGATTCTGGTTAACTATGTTGGAATTGGTCATGATAGAGTTGATCCATTTTTCATAGTTAGTATATTTCAGTTGATGGGGCCTCAATATAGGAGGTCATACTATGATCATATTCAAGCACATGGTTTAGGGCATCGTATAGCGTTGGGGCCGGCCAGGGAGGGCCAGTGCGATGTCTGTAATGGTTGTGTCCACATGTGAAGAGGTTTCCTGACTAGACATGGTAAAATAATCAGGCAGTTGGTAGATATACTGCCACAACAGATATAATGTTCTGATCAGGGGTCTCCCATGTCAGGACACGGAGGACCCTATGGAGGCGTTGTTGGAAGAGGAGCTAGAGGATCACTGTGTGGTGGACGATAGTATAAGGTCCTTCCACCACCACTATGCAGTCATGTCAATCTTATGAAGCTGGCGGCTGAGGCCATGAACAACTACATGCATAGGATGTTTACGATCCTATAGCGTGCAACATCAAAATATGTATGCTCTCTCCTATTAATCCATTTTCACTATAAATAGATATATATTATTGGAGATACTATTTTCTCATTGTTTCCTGATTTAATCTTATCTAGAGGATGTGGGGCATCGTTTTAACCCATTACATGTGTTTTTCAACATACCCTTGAATGGGCTTGTAATAGGGGTTCATACCCCACCGAGACACATTTTTTTATCATTTGAAAAGTACTGGGAGGGGATGCCAGTGCCACCCAACATGGCCAGTATCTTGGTGTGGTGGATGATTCCCTCTAACTTTTTATTTCATGATAGGGTTGTGTAGTGGAGTGATGGAGCAGGTCCTGGCATTTCCAGTGGAGTTTTTATATTTTACATGCTTTTGCTAAAAATTCCACTAGTCTGTGTGGCAGAGTTCCTGGTTTATGGATTTCTCTCTTTATAAGTGTATCTAACACACATTGGATATGCCACATGATTTCATGTCTATATTCATTTGGTTAGATGAGTTTGCTCACCTACCCTATTTGTTGGTACCATTGGGTGGCCAATTTCAACATTGATTAAACAATTATCAAGTATAGGTTGAGGTGACAAAGTCCCCATGAGCATGTCTAAAAGTATCACTTCCTAGTGTCAGAAGTGGGAGTCTTATTTTTTAGGATGTGAAAATACGAACTTCTGGGAGAGTGCAATGTGGTTTGCTCAGGAAAACAAAGACTCGGGTATGTATTCACTCTGATAGACATGAACTTAAGGCAGTGATGCATGTGGAACATCCTAAGGGACTATGAAATATATATAGTATTTACTCTAGGAAAGGGAAACATTATAATAGATTCCCTTAGCAGGGAGTATTATGATATTCTAGTTAGGCAATTTTTGTAGTAGTTAGCCTCCCTGCAACTAACCCTAGTGGAGCAGGAGGGTATAATTTTTCTTCAGACAATGGTGACGACCCCTTCTCTTATCGAGCATGTGAAAGAGTCCCAGTTTTCAGACACCGATTTCACGATCAGGCATGACTATGATATCCACATTAGACAAACCAAATTTATATTTTAAAGGGAGGAATCATGAGACCTTGTTTTAGGGAAAATAGTGCTACTAATTGCAATGTGGGAGGAGGAGATGTGAGAGTTCCACAGTTCTCTCTTAGATGTACATCATGTTGTGGAGAAGGTGTATAAGGACATTAAGTGGCTATTTTGTTGGTCTAATATGAGACTAAGAGTAGCTGAGTTCGTCTTGGGATGCCTCACCAATCATTAGGTAATGATTTAGAACTTGGTTCTGGAGGGTTTTCAAGCCTCTTGAAATCCCAAAGATGAAATTGGATGACATTTAAATTGAGATAATCATAGAGATATAATGAAATATAAATTTACATGACATCATCATGGTGACAGAAAACTGGCTCATAGGTCGGTACACTCCCTTTATCTGAGAGTAGAGTTCAGTGGAAAGTTTGGGGTATTTGTATGTGTGAGAGTAGATCATATTTTATGGTTACCCTCAATATGTGTATCATATTTTGATGTGATACATTTTGTACTATCATGGAGTGTCATGCTATAGTCATTCATGACCAAATTGAGAATGAGTGTAGCTTTCCACCCCCCGGGGCATGGGGCAGACCGAGCGCTCCAATCCATGTGATGGTGGATATGTTGTGGGATTGCAGTTTAGTATTACGTAGGCTATAAAAGAACCCCCTAAGGTCTTTCAGGACATTAGATACCATAATGCTATTCGGAGAGTTCATTTACATCCATGAACTACCCCCAGAGTTGGAACTGGTGCCTGATGTTTACTAGGAGACATAGCTGAGGAGATGTGTGCATGTTTTCATACACACTTCATCGATGGGAGAAGACCCTATAAGGATGGACCATCCCCCTAGTTCAAATGTTTTGAAAACCTGAAAATGTGAAGGAGAGTATCTGGGAGTTGGAGATCTTGGTGTGAGTTAGTATATTGAGTTTCATTCCCTATTGTTTTTTTCAAGGATGAAAAACATGAAAAACGGAATGATGTAGAGACATTGTTTTTTCCATGTTATAAATTGGAATATTTCTACATATATTTTTAGATCTAGGGCCTTATATGACCTGTGATTCTGAGGCTCAGTGTGCTCATGGTTTTTTAATAAAATATTATGTCTTTTATACTATTCAGGTAGAAGTGACAAGATATCTCCCAAAAGGTTTCTTAGATTGGAAAATTGGGGCCACCGTTGAGTCCAGATTGGGCCATTTACCTTAGGTGGGGTATAAAATTTTTTGTTGCATACCATGTATGAAAAATATTTCATGTACATAACTATAAATAAAATAATAAAATAATATTATTTTATATGGATTCTACCCCAGATAACTTCTAAACGTGGATTCAAATTGGAAATTCGAGAGCACTTTTGAGTTTATAGCCTGGTGTTTAGCATATGGGAGACCTCATGTGAGAGGTAATGGGTGGTTAGTATTCCAGGACCACTGGAACTTTCCTAAAAATTAGAGTTTAGAAAATTTATCTAGGGTTAGATCATTTCTCTAGCAGATGGAAAAGCTATATCCATCTAATTCTGAGGGAAATTCAACAATTGATCTTCATTATATCATGATTAAAATGCATACATTAGTAGATCATAGTGAAATGAACAAAAAAAGATCAAAAATCAAGGTAGGTTTTCTATTTCAGATTATTTAGCTCCAAAATTAAATCATATGATTTCAATTTCAATTTATGGTTGAATTCACTAATATAAAGTCCTTTTTTTGACATCCAAACTAACAATGACAGCTATAAATTTTGTTTCAGGTTATCTAGTTCTTGGAGTTCTTCATCATTCTTCTACTGTAAAATTTATCCATTCTATAATGACCTATAATCTTGTATATGGTCACATATCATTGTATATTTTGACTTGAGGAGTCTTGATCTATGGTCAAATTCATGTTTTGAGTGTTGCAAAAGGTGCGGGGGAGAGAAAAATATCATCCAACATTGTGTCATGTCGAAATGTCGATGATTCTCAAGCAAATACCATCATTGTAGAGATAGGGTTCTGAGAATCCTGGATCTAGTTTTATATAATTTTTCATACCAATGATGTGGTTACGGTGGTCCATGGAAGGTGGTGGCGGTGTGGGTCCGGTAAAGCATGACTCCAAGAATATGTGGGTGCAACAGGCTTGGAAGGAATCATGTAGCCCGGTTGCGGCAGTGTGGCAGGGTTCTGTAGTAGAAGCGATTGGCTGGTACAAAACCATGATGGTAGTGGAACGATGTGAGAGAGTGGCAGCGGCATGCAACTGGCCGTGAGAACACCCCCTTAGATTTCCAGGAAAATGAGAATAAAATAATTATAATGATAATAATAATAATAATATTATTATTATTAAAACATTTAACACTAGTAACTTTCATGTGCAGCATCAAATTCATGTTCCATTAGTGGAAATGTAACTCTGACATTGATACGTTATTTTTAAGTCCAATGATCAGTACATTTATCCAAATCATTGATCAGGTAAATAAAATTCATTAAAAATAAAAAAAACTTTTCTTTTTTCTTATGATGATTTGAATGTAACACATATATAGAACACCATATTAATGTTCCTTCTGTAGTAACGCGACCCTTGCTCCGAGGTGGAGTTTTTGCGGCTTGTTATAAAACATTTTGTTTTAGTATCATATCTTGGTGGAATGAAATTTTTAATTAAAATAATTATAATATAATTATTATTATTTGGTGATTCATGTATCAGATGTATCTCCTAAATTCAATTTCAGATTGAGGTTCTATCAGTGTCATTTCAATCCTATAATAAATTCAAACATCTTAAGACTACTTTTTTTGAGCTTAAACTAAAATCAAGGCATAGGACCCATGAGTCCCACTTTCTGTAATGCTTTGAAATGCCACATTTTCATTGGGTATCCATTATGGAAAAATGAATAGATGATATCGGGTTTTTTCCATGAAGATTGCAATGGTGAGATCCATTTGACATGTTCCAGGATCGAGGCGTGGGACCTATAAAGAACGGTTCATGTACAATACTAAGAGATGCAACTTCTTCACCATGGGTTTTTCTCAGGTGAATGGGTCATCTATCCTAGGTGTTTTTCTACATGGATTGTGAAGATGTGATCTATAAGGATATTTGTAGTAGTTTGATGAGGCATGTCATCAAAAATATGTTTTAGCACTTCAGACCAGTAACGATAATAATGAAGCTATCTTCCTTTTGGTCCAAATGTGCCATATATTCTCAGAGTACAATAGCATGTATAAGGGTACTCATATAATGTTTATCACATGAGAATGGTGGGGTACACATCCTGATGACATGGTGGGTTCACACATTTTCTGGTCCACACATTCACTATTTATCACAATATTAATTTTGTACCCCTCGTATCTCCTTCATTTAGACTCGACTTTTGGACAATTAGTAGCCTATATTGGGTGTTATTTTGTATAGAACACGTTTATTCCTTATTGTAGTGGTTTTGAGGTACGATGAGAATGTTCAAAGAGATAACCCTACCTTAAGCGACGATAAGGGGTGACGATAATCCGATTGTAATCCCTTTTAAACACTAGGATGCGGGTCCTATAGACATAATTTAGAGTGGGATTCAACTAGCAGAGTAGGCTGTGGGTCCTCAATGATCTAGATAGGAATAACCTATGGGAATGGGAGTGGCTACTCTATAGTGAATTCCTAGTGGAAGACCCTTGATGCACTAGGGTTTTTATATTCGATGATCAAGAGTGGAATCCCTCATTAGCATGGGAAGGGGTCCTCTATAGTTACTCACGAGTGGAATCCTCCTAACAGACATGGATTCAAATCCTTGATAACGAGTTTACAGCATCGATCTATACAAATCCCCGATGAGACAAGCCTTGGTGTCACCTTGGACTCGTGATTATTAGGGGTTGTATCCCCTTGATACGAATCCTTGTGAAATGACCTCTAACCACGCGGGTGAGTTGGTTCTTCCAATAGTAGATATTATCAAGGTGTGGTGACATGATCCCCTTTTACTAGTGTGTTCAGGGAAAACATGAGGGAGATGGGAATTGTTGGTGGTCTCTTATTGAACTATTGGTGAATGTATTCTTGGGGAAAGTTATGACATTGAGATCCCCTTACTCTTTGATTTTGGCTTCATTTAATGAGCATATATATAAATATATATATATATATCATATTCTAGTAACCAATATTGGGGTTTTGGTTACTCTATTCCCCGAAGAGGAAAAGAAACTTGGGGTATGCCACATGCTTTCTATGTCAAGATTATATTTTTTTGGATGAGTCTACCTACATTATCTTGTTGGTTTGAGCTTTAGTCTTTTACTATAACAAGATCTATCTACTGAGAGCATATTTAGTACATCTTTTGTTTCTCCTTTGAGCTTTCAGGGCATCCTAACAAGTATTTTTATTCTCACCCATTATTGGGATTGCCCATATATGTCGTGACCCTACAGATGATAGTTCGTATTATCATGACATCATATGAGATTAGGGATACACGATTATTGGATCAAGTGTAGTGGATGTTGCATTGGATCCATGAATAGTAATCCCACAAATTTTTACCTTTTCCACCCTTTGTTGGGTTATGTCACTCTACTGGTTGGGTGTATATTTTTCCCCTTAAACATTATGTTACTTTACAACACTTTTACTTGTACTTTTTAGAGGTCATAAATTATTTTTGATATATATAGATATTTTTTCTATCATTTCCTTTTCATCTTCATTTTTTTGTTGAGTTGGTTTTGTGTGTCTATACCTGTACATAGTAAATGGGCTCCCCATGTTTGTTATGCCTTCCACGCTTGTCTCCTACACCTGTCCTATGGTGGTGATCTTGGAGTGGTTGCAGTTCATGCCTCGACATGGGTCAGGTCATTGAAAGAGAAACCATATAAAGCCTATATGAAGGAAACACCTTTAATCCTAACATGAGGGAGAGAAATAGAATCATAAATATATCAATAACATAAATTTTGGTGTATAAAGAATCATCCTTTACATAAAAATCCCAATATGTATGAAAATATTCCATGTGTGAGGAAAAACCATAGTTCTATAATCGTGATACCTCATCATTTCCAAAATGAAAACTTCCTACCCTCATTAAAATCATTTTTAAAATATGATATAAATATATATGTATGTGCATGTGTGACTATTTCAATATTCTTTTAAATAATGTTTTTATGTGGTTTTAGTAGGCTAATATGAGAAATTATTTAATAAATAAAAAATTACACTTCGTTAACTATAAATCACTGAAACAAGTTCATCACCGATATCAAGAACATGAAACCATAAAATAATATACCCTGAAATTATAATATATATTTACAAACTATAATGGAATATTTTTTCTATTATCTTATATTATATTATAAATTTTAGAATTTAGAAAATATGATATACAAACACAACTATTATGAATCTTCTTTAATATGATAACAATTACTAACATCCAATGTTAAATATTGGTAAAAAAAATCACATATATTTAATAGTTTTAAATTAATTATGAATACTTATATAGTTATGATTGTGTTTAAAAGGTATTTTTTTAATAAACATAACATAATTGAATTTTGGTGTAATTTCATAATGTATTAAAACCATGGTAACTCCTTTCATTATAAATACCTCTCATTATGAGGTGTTCGATATTATAATCCAAATATAATTTATATATATGAAATATTATCAATTTTTGATAAAATATCATAAAATAAAATTTAGTAATGGTACATGATTTTTTTTATATAACCACTTATTAAATTGGTTTTTGTTATGTTTGGTTCATGATGAAAAAGATTGCATGGTCTATATTTTGATTCAATGAGTCATTTTTCATGCTACAAACCATGTTTTTGTCTGTATTATTTAATTTATTTATTATACCATAATATATATAAATATAATTATTCCCTATAAATCACTGAATATAATATTACAAATCATTATCTTTTCTTCAAAATAATTTTCAATCAATTATTAACCCCGATATAAGAGTTTTAGGTTTCTCAATATTCATCCACAGAGTTATGAAAACATTATAGATAATATTTTGTAATATGTGTGTAAATTTTCTCTTTTTAATGTATTATGTTTTATTATCCAATATTTCATATTTTTACTACCTGAGACTATCATCAATTATGCCAATAATAATGTTGCAATTCCCCGATAAGGGATTATGACTTCTCAAGCCTCATTTTATAGAGAGATATTGTTTCTTCATGAAGTTATATATTACATTCATGGGTTCTTGCAGAAAATTATTTCATTAAAAAGTATTTTTCAATCCTATTTAAGAAGACTATGTTTTATAAAAAAAATATTGTTTTCAATCAATGTGATTTTTGAAAAAAATTATTTTGAAAATAATAAAAATGTGTCTTCTTTACCATTTCCTTCTTTGTTATCGTCATCAAATTTATCCATTCGAAAAAATAATGTTTTTTACGATTCATTATTGTAATAGTGTGAACTGTATTACATAATCTTATGAGGATTGAATTAGACATAATAAAGAGAGTAAATAGTTTCAGAATAAAATATCTCATTGATTAATCAATAGTTATAATAAGGAAATAAGTATGGTCTTTAGCTTATAACACTTCAAAAAAATAGAAAATTCCTTGGAAAAGGCCATGGAATATTTTTCTGATTTATAACTTTATATGTTCCATCAGTATGAGATAAATAATACCGATATCCACGTTTTCATTTACGTTCATTGATATATTATGACCTCAATTTTTTATGGTATTTGTTTATTATTTACTCATTAAATCCATAATATATATTCCAGGATTATACCATGGTTACCTTATTTTTATTTTTTCCCCATATATAGTATTTGGTGTCACCCATTATTCTTTTTGTCCCAATTGTATGATGAAAAGTATTACATATGTAATTATTTTCCAGATATAATTTCTATAGAACATACATGAGTTGTTGAATAATATTAATTGATAATGTGATTTATTATATAATCAAAAAAATACTATTTGATACAAAGAATATTGGTTATATTATTTAATGTTTTTTAAAAATTATCTAAAGCAATAGACATAAAAATATTCACTATATAAAATATATGTTTTAATATTTTTATATTTTATTTAATTAGGGTTGTTTAATTTATTTTATAATTGATATATAAGTGAGTATGTACAATATATTTTAATTTAATTTCATCCTGGTGTATAGACCTGAGGAATAAAAAAATAATTTTGAAAATTAATCTTCAATTTATGATGAATTCTATACCATTTAAGTAATGTTTCTTAAATAATAATATATATAATATTTTGAAGGATCCTTTTTTATATTATTTCTCTGTCAAATAATCATGTTTGTATATTTTATACCATTTAGAAATGATGTGAGGCCAATTTTCATCCAATAAGTTATTTAGGATAATTTTAATGATTTTATTTTTAGTGAAAATAATTTGTATGGATGGTTATGGGTTGTTTCAAACATCTCAATTCTATAAATTAGTTATGGTTTTATATCACATGAGATAATTATGTGAATAAAATAAGGAATTATCACTCCTAAATTGGAAATAGGTAGTGATTCCTGCTCCACTCTAAGAATATTTTAGTGATTCTTAATCCACTATAGAAATTTTCTAGTGATTATCGATATAAAATGAGAGTAAGGAAGTGATTAATTCTCCATTATGTTGTGGGAATATTATTGTGGTTCCTACAAAAATTTGTTATGTTTATTAATTCTTCTGGTAATGGATAAAATAGAGTATTCCTCTAATTTTAATTTATAACATATTTCATTGATTATTCCTCATATTATTTATAAAAAATAATTATTTAAATGGCATAACATGTTTTTAATGTCCCATTTGTCAATGATATTATTCTTCCTGATGATACAATTTCATGTTGATTGTTATTTAGGTTATATTATAATGATTTAATTTTCTAGTGAAAATCATTATGTCTTAAACATTTATTCCAAGACTAATAATATATATATATATATATATATATATTAATTTCACTTGTGATACCTTGTTTTTTATCATTTATGTGTCACATAAACTTATTTTCCCACATGGTTAGGATATAACAATAATGAATACATTTAAGAATCTCTTACATCTATTTCAGTCTAAAAAATTCATTATATTTTTATTCCACGTGTTATGATGATTATTATGTCATACGATATTTCCCTAATAGGCTATACATGTGTAAAATTATAGGTAAATATCACCAAGTGTTATAATATAAGATTTTCATACATCTTATCATGATGATACTAAACCATTACATCTATTGGTTATATGAATATTTTTTATTTCAATTAATTTATCTTCATAATCAATGTAATATTTATGTAAATTTAAAATAGTTAATGATAATTGGTATAAAAATAACGGCTTATTAACTCTATGAGATCATAGAATATATTTTTATAGAATGATGGTTTCTTAACCTTAGATAATGACATATAAATGAGTCTATGTATGATATGAAGTCCTATAAAACTTTTAAATTATTATGAAGGTGGTTTTCTGGTAAATATTTCTTATTATGGATTGTGACATGTGGACACGACAGTGGAACACATTATACTCTTAGTAATAACCAATTAAATTTTAGTTGATCATTGACTCGATTGTTAATACTACGAATGATGATATGGACTAAGAATACATACATGGTTCTTCAATAATGGGGATATGCTTTGGAAAATCCCATGATCATTATGAACCACAATAATGGATTTACTTCCATATTAAATTTTGGTATTAGTTATTGAGTTATAATATGACCAAATATAAATTAATACGGGATAAATTATGATTGATATTTATTTAATTATAGTAATTACATGATAAAATATTTATTTTAATGTTTAACACCCTGATATGATAATGTAAAAAACTTGTATTCAATAGAATGCATGACACTCAACACAAAAAACATAATGGAATATAATATACTGATAAATTATTATATATATACTATTTAAATTATATTCTATATATTTACATTCTTACAACACAGATTTATCATGCATTACATGGAAGAGGGACCTTCTCTGATGACTTGGGTAACACGAAAGATAGAGTTTTCACGAATAATAACAAATAATTAAAATATTATTACTTAAAAAATAGAGGTAAAATATAAATTATGAATAAATTTAACTAAATTTGGAACATTTATGGTTTATAAGAATATAAATTTAATTCATGGGTTACGGATTAATGAGAAACTAAAATAAGAACCAATTTGATATAAAAAGAAATATTATTATTTTTATGCTCCCAAAAAAATTTCTTAATAATAAAAATTAATTCCAATAAGTGAATGATTTTAATGAAATATATATTTTATATATTCCATAAATAATTTATGGTATTCATGTATTTGGTTTAATAGGCATAAGATAATAATAATCTCTTTTTTACAGATAAAAACATTTATTTTTATATAGAAAAATTTACCTCATTTTAATGGCGAAACAATTTTAAAAATAAAATTTGAAACATTATTTGATTTAGTGTTTCTTTATATCTATAATCATAGAATGAGAAACATAATAATTATATTCGTGTGAATTGATGATATTTTTCTATAATATATCATATTTAATGAATATTTATAATAATGAATTTTAGTTCAAAATTGCTTGTTCATCTGATTTATTTATAATAGAAAATACTAATTTTCATTTTTATAATTGATAAATTACAAATTATTTTTATCAATTAATAAATTCGGTGAAATTTTAATCAATTTAACATTTATATTTTTATAAAAAATATTGTTATGATTCAAAGATTTTTACATTATAAACCTACGTTGTCATCACAACTGAGGGAAAATTTTTAATTAATTTATGAAAATTATTTGAATGGAATTTGAAAAAAAAACATATTTTGAATAATAATATATTCTAATTTCTAATAATTAATTTTTTTTTACCAAATAGTTTAGTGAAATTAAATTAGATTAATTTCAACGGTTAATGTTAAATTATGCTTAATAATGAACTATACTATAACCATGGGCCCAAAAAAACCTATACACATTCTAAGAGGTATTTTATGGCCATATATGAATCATGTCCACCCATTGATATAATTAGGTCCCTTATAGGATCAAATTTTATCATGAAAACATGATAATAAGTTTTTTGTCAAAATAATACAAGATTGAAACTCCTCCATCATTATAAATCCCACAAGTTCTCCCTATTCCCCACACATCTCAAAACACATTTGATCATAAATGTTAATCCCAAATAGTTTCCCAACACCCCCTCCATTCACCTTGATGACTTTATTTTTTATAAAATCCTTCTATGGAATCCCATTAACATAATGAAAAATGTGTTACCTGATTTGTATGGTAATACTTTCCAACAACTACTTTCGATTCATTTATATATCTACATCCTAAAATACTACTCTTAATTTTTTTATAATAACCCATATATCCTAAATATACTATGGTATTTATGATAATTTTTATAATTAAACATATAGACACATCTATCTAATAGGTTAAGAACATAATGTTTATATGAATGACGAACTACTGCCTTACGAAATGATGATTTTTCATTCGTTATGTACATACTCTCGTGGTGGTAATTATGATGAAAAATATGTTTAAATATGTTATATATTATATTTAATATGTATTTAATATTTTTTAGTTGATTTACAACATATATCATAATAATTTCAATTTATTTTAAAAATTATTACATCGTTCGTGGATGTTTGGAATACCACCCCTCAAAGCAAAGTGATTTATTCAGAAGATACATGGAATGTATGATGGATAGATTTAGTTAAATATATTTTAAATTAAAATTTAAATATTATTTTATTTAATTACTTACCTTTCCATAAATATAATATTGATAATTTTATTCATTATAATTTCAACGGCTTAAAAATTAACAACATAGTTTGTGGACGTGTGTACTACCACCTCTTCAAGATGATGTCATTCATTTTAAATCAAAAAATTATATACATATTTATAAATGTAAATATGATTATTTAAAATTGTATTTTTATTATAAGTTTTATTTAGGAATTTTATAGTGTTACTTACCTTCTTTCTATAACGGTCATTGAAAATTGAGAACGTTACAAATGTGTACATACGACCCACCCTCTCCATGACTATAACACATATAGATATTTCATAATCATATTTAATTATTGATTCTAAAAGTATAATTAATATATAATAATATTCATTATGAGATTTTTATTATTTATGAGATGTTATCTAAAGACCCCGTCGAACATAATTGGCCTACCAAAGTGGTTTTTGACATATAATTCGACTTTTCTCAAAACACCCAACATAAAAATTATTGACTATGTAGATGTAAAAGATTTGGAAATAATTGAAATAAAATTAATGTCAAAAATGATAAAGGTATGTAAGAATTTATAAAATTATCATATGTTTTTCATGGAGTATGTTAATGATGTTCACCCTAAAAGAATGTCATGGTAAATGATCTTCAACTCACTTTTTACAAATGTATGAAAAATTTCATGTTCCAAAGTTATATATTTTTTGTGGTGAATCTACTGACAGTTTTGATAGTATATCATAAATTCCATTATCATAATCGAATTTAAAAATACCATTTAAAAATATCTCTTCATGAGTTTTAGGATTCAAAATGTTTCAATTTGGAATGGGAAACTTTGGAACGTTAAAAAAAAATACTCACGAATAACATTAGTTATCTTCCAATGGTATTTCCATTTGATGAAATTATATGATGAGAATTCAGTAAAAACATTAATTTTAATATCCTATTGTTATTCATGTATATTTGAAAGTACTGGTTGAATTTTACAATCATTGGTAATAAAATTTTTTAGTAAATGTTTCTTAAGAAAACATGACATTATATATTTCATTAGTTATATAACCTATTTTATTATAAATACAATGTTTTATTAAAATTATTTAGATAAATATTTAAAAATAATTTGGTAAATAAATTTTAATCATTATTTTATTGTAACATATTTTCCAATGTATTATTATTTTATTTTTCCCAAAAATAAATTTTTAAAACCTTTTAATTTTCAAAAGGATTGTTCTTTTACATCATATGGAAAGTAAGTATTTACCTCCCATCATTTCAATAAAGAGTTTATATCATGATTCAAAGAGTACATTAATTTTTTTTTCAAAAAATATTTTTAATGAAAACAATTCTCAAAAGGTTTTACAAAACAAAAGAATAACTTCGATGGGAATTATTTGAAACTACATTTTTTAGTATTTATATTCATCAATAAATACCATCGTTTATTTTTATTCCACATGGGATGTTTTATTTATACCATAATTATTCATCCTTTATTTGGTTCATTATTCATTTGTCAAAGTATATATATCCAATTAACATCAATGAATCATTTTTTATTCAACATTAAATATATAATATTCTATAATCAATAAAAAATGAATTTCTAACAAATTATAAATTTAATTTATCATGGATATTATTATTACCAAAACCGTATAACATTTTATAGATGGAGTGAAATTTGACTATTATTTGGTTAGTGGTGGAAATATTAAAATTTATGTATTGTTAATTTAATAGATATATGTGATAAAAAATATTATTTATTTTTATTATTTTATATGAGTATTGAATTATGATGTTAAAAAAAGGTGGAGGGTATAAATTATATATGTCCTCAATGAATTGATTTCATATCATGATAAAAATATGTTTCACATTAAATGAGTTTATATCAATAGTTTCAAAACATCTTTTGAATGGTATTGATGGTATATGTTTAAATTTTCCCTAGATATAGCTTCCTTTAATATATACTTTCATTTATTTTCATTGAGTTATAATTCATCCAAAATATTTATCATGAACATATCTATAGATACACATCATTTTAATTTCATTGATTAAATTTAATGTGTTTCAATTTCATACCCTACTATATTAATTTTACCTTATCATGTTATTTTAATGGAATGTTTTTCCATATTCATAAGAAATTCCTTCTTAGTTTTATAATTATATAAAATTGTTTTAAACTATTTACCTTTCCATAATTATTATTATCATTGATCCATTATTGGTTCCCCTATAATTTACACTTATTGAAAATTTTAACTCACCTATTTTAGGTTTCATTCCCTTGGATTCTATGCTGTATACTAAGAATATTTTATTGGAAAATAATAGAATGAATAAATAAATTATCCCTGTTGTAATTTTTTTATAATAAATAAATTATGTTGTAATTAGTGTATTAATTTCTAATGTATGTATCTTTTTATCAAGACTACTAAAAAATCAGTACTTTGGTATTTTATTCCCTATAATTAATGAAATTTAATATATAGTTGACATCGGCTCTGGGATCTCAAGGGCCAAGGGCCTATAGTTGGAATCAAAGGATGATAATTAGAAAACGAGGGTACTAGATTTAGAAATATATATTTTATGAACATAAACCTAACATATATTTTGAGTATATGTTGATAAGAACATCCTAGAATTTTCAAACTAAATGATTATATGGATCATCCAAGAAATATAGCTCTATATAGACACTACAAGTTGATGTGGTTTTGGAACCGAGGTACCTAAGAGTAATATCTCAGAAAAGGTATTCTGATCCTCACTCAAGAAACTGGTACATTAAAATGGTCCTTACTATGTACATGTTTTGACACTCCTTGATGTTATTCTTTGGATAATCCTCTTTTTATATGAAAACCATTATGATGAATTTGAATAAATAATGACAGTGTATATTCGAGGATATCCTTAAATATTTTTCGATTTAAAAATAAGTTCATGTGATTTAGATATTTATAGTTAATTATATGATTCTAAAACTCTAACAATTGTTTCTCAAACTATTTTTTTCTATAATTGGTCAATTGATAGAACCCTAAGAATTCATGTTAACATAAAATACCAAGAATAATGTGGTGAAAATGAGAAATCAAATGATATTTTGATATGATTAACGGATATTGTGCATATACATAATCTGTTTTTTTTAAATTGATTAACAATATATACATTTACAGACTCATGAGGAAACCAATAAATATTAGTATTGATGTTTATATGTGCTTGAGTGATGGAGAACATAAACAAATGAGGGGTCATTTTAAAACATGTGATAATTGTATATGTTGATAAATTGGAATGTGTATCAATTCATTATGTAAATGTTTTATGTATTGGAAATAAGAACATAATGTAAATGATTTCTGAGGTAAAATGGAGTGAATGATGGAAGGAGATTAAGATCATCCAACGAAAGCCTCTATAGTTATTTTTCAAAATTGTGGGAAACTTGGACATTACACAATTAATTCCCTCGACTAGAGCATAAACTATTGAATAAATAATGATCTATGTGAAAATAAGTCAATGAAGTATTTATGTACTGAGGTTATATTGAAAACATTAGATAAAAGTTTATTCATTTATTAACCTCTTTACAACGATGTCTGACATAATTATTTAAGAAATTATGTTATTTTTTTTAGAAAATGAAAATATAAAATATGGTCGACGACAAATCAATTTCTGGAAGGTCATGGGTATTGAACCCATGACTGAAGGATGATAAGTGTTTAACACCAACTAATGATCTACACAATATCCAAGATAATTTTTCATTGTCTTTTGTTAAACAATTTCAAAAAAAATTGTTAACAAAGAATCAAATGTATCACTTTGGGGATTATAGAATAATCTATTAAACATATTTTTCTTGGAATATATTTAAATAATATTCATTAGACTTGTCATTCTTTTATTGGCATTAAGATCCTTTAGAAATTATTTTTTGGGATTCATGTATCAATATTTATTTTTTAATGATGTGTAAAATAGATCAAAGAATAACCAATATTTGATGTTTTGTCTATATAAATATATCACATATGTTTACAAACACAATAAAATAATTCTGAAACATTAGGGAAAAAAATATTCCAAAAAAACTATTTCCCAAATAACTAATTTTTCAATTTAATAAATGGATTTCTAAATCATCTCTGATTAATGGACTTTAGTCCATTAATTTAATACTTTTCATTATATTGATTTTGAATTATGACCTCAATAACTCCCAAAAAATATATATTATTTTCCTCCAAGTATGTATATCTAACAAACAATAATGGTATCTTTCCTAGATACCAATTTATATGATAGACAATGTGAACTTATCAGTTCCCATTCTATATCTTCTAGATGATGTTTCATGAACCCTTATCATGATGTGGGATTCCAAAATATGAAATATAAAACAATCTATCAACAATAATGAGGTTAAATTGTGGGGATGCAATATAATTAAAGTTGGTAGAATGTAACAACATGAAATTTTAATGTATGAACCTTGTATTTAATAGCATGTAGGACACGAGACACAATGTTCATAATGGAATATAATATCTGGATACATTATAATATATTTACCATTTAATATATATTTTATTCATTTAAATTAAAGAAAAACATATTTAGAATGCATTACACTCAATGGAACCATCTTCGTTGAATTACTTTACACGAAAGAGCTAGTGTTACCGAATAATGTTATATTATTAAAATATTATTATTTAATATAATAAGATATAAAATAGGCATTATGAATATTAATAACTAAAATATGAATAAATATGTCATATATAAATATAATATTAATTAATTGGTTACCAATTATTGAGAAATGGGAATAGGAACCAATTGGATATAAAAATATATATTAGTATTCTTATGATATTAAAGAAATCATACACCAATAATCATAATTAATTACAATTAGTGAATGATATTAAGTAAATATAAATTATATATAGATTGTTTTAAATATTTTATTATTCTTCCATTAAGATTTACATGCATAAGATAAACACATTCTAAATTTTACATATAATAATCGATATTTTTATAAAGGAAATTTTACTTCCATTTAGTGAAAAACCCATTTTAAATATTTAATTGAACACATTAATTTATCAAATATGAAACACAAAATATATTTTACTAAGAAACATAATAATTAGGTTAGGTTGAATTTATAATATTTTTATGATACATTTTATTTCTTTGTAATAGTTAAAAAAATTTAATTATAGTATCAAACTCCTTTTTTGTTTAATTTATTTATGAGGATAAATTATACATATCAATGGTTTTAAAGATCAATTATACAATTTTTTTATCAATTAATAAAATTTATATAATTGGAATCCATTTCACATTGACATTGATTATAAAATACATAACAAACTTTCAGATGTTTTTACATTAAAAACCTGCATTGTCATCCCGCATGCGGAATAAAGTTTAAATTAATTTGTGCCTCTTATATTATTTTAATTTTGGAAAATTTAATAAAATTTATTATTTAGAGTATATTAAAATTAAAAAAAACATTTTTTTGAAAATAACATATTAGTGAAAGTAATTAACATTAATTAAAACAATTAAGGATAAATTAAGAATAATAAGGGACAAAACCTTAACCTTAGGGACCAAAATGACCTATAAACTTGTCCAGGAGATATTTCTTGTCAATAAATAAACCATATATGTTATTTGATATAATATATAGCAATATATTATCTATATCAAACATGAAAAAGGTAGAAATACATTATTCATGAAAATATTAAAAGAGTTCCAGTCCCATATCCATTGCTAAAAAATCATGCTATAGCCACGGTCCAAAGTCGTTGCTATATGGGTCAAATCTATGGCTATAATCTATAGCTACGGTTCTAGTTTGTCATGCAACATATTGGCATGGCTATAGGTAAAACCTATGGCCAATGTTTTTTTGTGATATAGTCACGGTTTCAAACCATGGTTATAGCACTATTACCAAAGTTTTCAATACTGTGGCTATAGCCCCCATTGGTGACCATCATGGCATTTGTACTATAGAAACAATTTTCAACTATGAATATAGCCCATGTAAACAATGGATATATCCCCAAAATAAATTTTACCTTCCAGATTTGATCATTGTACCTTCGTTACATGAACTAAACACCTTTCCACCACTCCACAGACACCTTTGTGTATATAAATATATATATTGTTATATATATTACTAAAACCCTGGCTATAACAAATAATACATGGATATAACCCTTCCGGACATTCTTTTTTAAGTTTATATTTTTCCTTTTCATGGGATAGAGACCGATATCCAAGGTTTGGAGGAACTATGGCTACATAAAATGAATGATATACTCTATAGCAACTATTTTACATAATCCATGGTTGTAGACCATGAAACAAATACTCTATAGATTCAGTTTTATCAAACCCATGGCTATGTAATTTAGAAAAACACCCTATAACCATGGTTTACCAAACCCATGGGTACATCCCATTCAATAATACCTTATTTATACAGTTTTACCCAAACTATAGCTATAGCCCTAGTAAAATGATCCTAATGCCATGATTTACCCAAACTGTGGCTGTATGCCTAAAAAAAATCTTATAGCCACAATTTTGTGAATCCCAAGATATAACATTTAAAATTATACCCAATAGCCACATATTCATGTAAAATTGTGGATATATCATTGGTATAAAAACTTATAGCCACGGTATTGGAAAACTGTGGCTATAGGTCTGTGGGTATACCCTATAACCATAAACGACCACCACATCAATCCATTCCCACACATCTAAAACCACTTAGGATTGTCAACGATCTTCCAAAATTGATTAAAAAAATATACATACCATGATATATGATGCGGATAAGCAGTTCCATGATTTCTTTTCAGGGTGATTCCCTCTAAGACTTATGTGTCATGTAATTTTCACTAAGCCTTCAGACCTTGTAATGGTTCCACCTCAACATTAGAAAGATGGATTACCCAAAATAATAAAAACATTATTTCAGTACATTCCGTATAATTACCAAAATCACAACCTTATACCTATAATACTACCTTTCAGTTGAATACCTTTCAAGGAATCCATTTAGTATAAACCAAGTGGATTTACCTGATTTTTAATGTAATTATTTCCAATACTATCATTTCATTCAATTATTTATCCATTGGCTCACATATTCTTCTTCCATGTTCATATACTAACAAAATTATCCTATCAATACTATGTTTTTTTCTGATATTGTTTGTACCTTAAATTTTATACACTTCTATCTAATGGGTAACACGCATATTTTTTATGTGAATGGCGAACTACCACCTCATGAAATGATAATGTTCCATTCCTCCATTACCACCTATCATGGTGGTTATTATGATTGGCACTTTTTTAATATATTTTATTTTTTATATTTATTATGTAACTAATATTATATATTTTTATGACACATATCTTTAAATTTTTCATTTTGTGTTAAAATGATATAATAGTTTTTTGATGTGTGGATTACCACCCCTCAAAGAGATGTAATTCATTCACAATATACAGTGAACATATATATGATGGTTTTAATTAAAAATATGTGTCATAAAAAACATTACAATATATTAATGACATAATTAAATTTAATTAAATATAATATATATCATTTTCTTCATTACCTTTTCAAACACTTAAAAACTGATAACGTCGTTCGTGGATGTGTGGACTACCGCCTCCTCAACAAAATTTGATTGCATTTACATCACATGAATTATTTATATGTATATATGATCAAATAATAGGTTATTTATGAAATAATGATCATTCAGGACAGATATAGTATTATAAACCCTCTTTCCATAATGAATGTTGAAATATTCCAATGTTACTCGAGTATATGTATGGCATATGCCTCCATGATTATAACACTAAATCATTTTTCATAACAATATTTAATGATTGATCATACAATTATAATTTATGTAAAAAAATGATAATTATCTCATGATTGTGATTATGAAGATGTTATATAATTATCACTTTGATCATTGTTTAAATAGAAATTTTTTTTCACACACAAATAAATTTTTGTACTAACACCCGATGTAAAAATAATTGTTTTGGTCATTGTTTAAAATTAGTTAATAAGTTAAATAAATGTAATGATTGACATTAAAAATTATCTTAATCATTTAAAAAATTGACAATTTATTATTGTACCGTATTTCAATGGATGTTCAACCAAAATGAAACTCGAGGTAAGGAATTGTCATCTAACTCGTTACTTTTATGTGATAAATATCTTTTTCAAAACATACTTATTTTTTGAGATGTATCTACTACTATTTTTTTAATGTATCATGAAATAATTTATCATCATGGTATTTAGAAATACAATTTAATATAATTTCACCATGATTATTATGATATAAAATGATTCAATGTGTTATGGGACACCTTGGAATGTTTAAAAAATATTTCTCCAAACAATATGTTTAAGAGTATTTTTATGGTATTTCCATTTGAGGAAATTGTATCATGGTTGTTAAATAATTTTTTTTCCTCAATGTTTATTCATGAACACATCCAATTATTAGTTCTATTTCCCCCTCTTTGGTACTCAAATAATTTTATAAAACGATTTTATGAAATCCCAACATTACTTATCAGATTAGTTGGAGAACCTATTTTTTTTAAACACATTTTTATAAAAAATGATTTCAAAAATAATATTAAAATCAATATGAAAAGAAATTTTTACCCTTTTTGTTTTTTATAAATGTTTCCAAATATATCTTCTAGTAATTTTTTGGGAAAATGCATTTTTCAAACCTGTTTACAATTAAAAATTAATGTGTTTTACCTCACATGGAAAGTACTTATTTACATAGAATATTTTCATTGAATCATCCATTTAATTTCTTAAAATTTACTTTTTAATGAAAATTAAATCAATGTGATTAAAAAATAAATTTGTTTTTAAATTTTTTTCCAAAATAGATGGATTTTTTTCTCAATACTTATTCTAAATTATATTTTATAATATTTTGATTTATAGACAAAAAACCACATTTTTTGACCACATGGGATTTTCGGTATTGATACCATCCTTACTCATACTATTTATTGGTTCATATTGATTTGTCTATGGATAGTATCCACATTAACTTTCTTGAATCATTTTTATTCCCATGGAAATATGAAATCCCATAGGATCATTGAAAATTAATTTCACCTATTTATCATTTTCATTTATCATGGATATTACTCATTCCTAAAACATATAACATTTTAAATATGATGTCTACTTTTATAGTTATTTGATTATTTTAGGAAATATTGATAATTTTATATTATTTATTCAATATGAATATATGATTAGGCATATTATATTTTTTGGATTATTCGATATGAGGAATTATTTGTTCTAGTAATGACGGGTGGATCCTAGATATTATAAAACTCTTATATGCATCGATAGGTTCTCATGAGGCAAATAAGGTTCAAAAATTAAAGTGTTTTATATTTATAGTTTGAAACCATCTAATAAAAGGCCTTGAAGGTATATTTCTATATATTCCATAGAAATGACATAAAATAGGAAATAATTGACTTTATTTAATTTTAGTTATTATTTATCCATGTTACTTTTCATCAATATATCAATGTATACACATAATTTTCCATTCATTCATTAAATATTCGGTTTTTATGTTTTTTTATTCCTTATATAATTATTTGAATGGAGTGTGATTTCATTCATTACTTTGCTATATTTTTAAGCACATCCTTCTCATTTTTTCCATTATATGATATATATGTTATATTATTTACCATTACATAATTATTATTCTCATTGATTCTTTATTAATTCCTATATACATTACCCTTATACAGCATTTGATCAAACAAATATTATGTTTCATTCCCCATGATTCCAAGAAGCAAACTAAGTATTATGTGCATAGAAATACAAGACGATATAATGTTATTATCATTGATGTAATTTATTTAGAAAGGAGAAAAAAATGTTGTAATTAAAGTATTCTATTCTAATATATATATCTAGTTTTCTACGAATACAATACTCTCAGAAATTAATTATTTAATTCCTTGTTAGGATGTTAATATAATTGATATCTGACATTGTATATGGACGCTCTAGGGTTAGGTAAGTGCCAAAAGGGTAATTTTTTTAAGTAAAAATAGACTTTAGGTTAATTATTGTGATAATTACAATATAGTGTAAATGTTTTCAACCCATATCCACACTTTTGGATTTATTAATTGATAGAAAAAAATGAACTATGATTGTGTTAGACTATATGATGATTATCCAACTAACCATCCCATCAAAATGGGATTTGGAGTTATAAACCAAATGATTTTTATAAAAATATATAACAAAATATAATTGAAATGATAATATATTCGAATAAAGAAATAACCAATGAAAAAATATGGAGTCCCATGAACTATCATTTGTTAAAATACTAGAGCTATGACCTTCTAATTTATTATATATCAATATAATAGACATATGATCAATTTTGATTACCTCAAGCAACAATAAAATTCTATACATGTGGAAGAGTGGGTCATCGAGCATCAAATATAAAAAGGAAAACAACAATGCATTTTTTCATAATCGTATTGGAAAATGTGCAGCCAAAATAACAATTAATGGTCAATATTGATAATTATTGATGACCTAAAAATTATACATTTTTTGTCCTAATTATTTGAATTATTTTTATAATCGATTGAAAACACCACATAGAACATGGAATGGGGGAAATTCCTATGTATAAACCAATATAGAAATGAATAGTAACAATTAAGAGAGGGTTAGTATAATTATTTATCACTATAAATTTTCTAATTCCAAATATATTTTCACTAACAATAAGTTGATATAACAAAATGAAGTCATTTTATAATTATTTCATATATTCAATATAAATACTATTCCAGTTATGTTCGATTATGACTTTGAATTGTATTATTTTCAAGCAATTAGAAAAACTAAATGTGAATTTTGAATTTTTTTCTCTCCACATAGAAAAAAATATCATTTATTAGAATTAAGACACCAAAATTCATTTTAACCTATATGATTTTATAAATGAATATATGATTTTTTTCCCTATTAGAAAACAAAATATACTAAATTAGTCATTATAATAAATCATTACAAGTATTTATTTAATATATTTTTCCAGATACCCTAAAAAGTGAGATTTGTGTAATTTAAATGAAATAATGACTTTACTAGACATGAAAAAGTTACTAAGGATGAAATTTATGTAAAATAAATACATTATTTACCTAGAATATAGAAATCCGAAAATATTTTCATTTAGTATGTGATAATTATCAAGAGAAAAATTTTATTTAATTATGGTGGAGAGAAAAACATCTAATGATTTAGCTATTTATCATCAAAAAATAACTGATGTATGCAACAGATCGATACAAATTAATCACTGAATAAAAGAAAGTGATGTTATTATGAATTTATTTAAATTTAATTGCATTATTTTGTATGAAATAATGAAATTGAATTAGGAAATATATTTATTTTTTAAATATATTATGATTATTTTATAAAAAAATTCTTAATTCCTTCCTAATTTTGATAATCTACCATTATATTATATTTTATTTATTAATTAAATTTAATTGAATTTGTTTTAAAAATGAGGTTAATAACTAATAATACACATTTAATAACGGTCTCAATATTTATGTTTTATATAAATTATGATTAAGTACATATAGTTAATTAAATAGATATATTTAAGATAGTTTTTTTCTATATGCTGATAATTTAATTTAATATATGTATATGATAATGAAAATATGTAAACTTATATATCATTTTTTGATTTATAAAAACCAAATTACCTTGTGTTAAATTTTATTTAGCTTTTTAAAACAATTATTTTTAACTGAATTCTACTATATGTCATTTTTACTAATATTTTTACTATTAATCCATTATTCATGTCCTTGCATGTATACAGTAATTAAAGACTCATTTTAATGAAAAATTATAATTTTAATAAATTAAATTATTCATTTAATAATATTTAATGTTGAATAAAAACCAATATATGATATTTTAGAACTGATGTGTTACTTTTTAAAAAATTATTATTTTTAAGGCATTTTAAAATTCTATGAATAAAATTTTATTTCAAATTTATAATCATTTTTTAAAAAATATTTAATATACACCAATTTATTTAAATCCATAATATTATGGTTCCATGGTAAATATTATTAACTATAGTTAAGATATATTCTTTTGAATGGTGATAAAACCATAAATATTATAACTTTTTTTATAAAGTAAATGTCTATAAATTAAAGATATACTCCAATATTTTGTTCAATTAAATTTATAAATATATTCATTATATTTTATTTAGTAAAAAATGTTAATCAAAATTAAGAAAACGTAAGGATAAAAATCATCATTTCCTCTACAAAATATTTTTTCATCACCTCAGATTTTTTAATTATAAATAAAATTATATAATATCTAGGAATTGAAATAGTTTATATGTAGTAAAATTGTTAATTCTTCACATCAATATTTGTAATGGTAGTTCATAATATATAATTTGTTATAAAATTATTACCATGGTAAAAAATTTAATCAAGATAACAAATTTAAAAAACGATAATATAATATGATTCAAATTTTACTAAAAACATATGATGCATAAAAATTATATATTTAATTTTTATGATCAAATTATGACCTACATGTTTCACCATTATTTCCTAAACTAAATCACACAACTCATAGTTAATTCATTTACTACTATCACTAATCAATTGTTTAAAATTATTAGTTCCATTTCCCCAATAAAATGATATCACTTCACCCCATTTTTATTCATGAATATTGTTCAAAATACACCTTAATATCAACCAAATTGTAATGTTATATAAGCGCCGTAAATTTTTTTTGTCGCATATCCCCATCAATGTGCCCAAAGTTATTCATTTCAAAATAGATATAGGATTATAATATCTGAATCTCCACAAATACAATTTTCACACATTCACATCCATTCTTTATACTTCAAATCCCCCATCCTCCAACGAATTATAACCATATGTATATAATTTAATCAATCTATATATTATACAAAAAATTCAATTATATTTATTGTAGAACAAACATCTATTCCATCTAATTAAACTAAAACAAATTATAACTCTTCCCATGTGCATTGCTGGATAATAGCCTAAATGAGAGAAATTCTAGGTTTTTCATTACAAGATATTCGTGGTTGGATCTATAATTTCATTTGGATAATTCATTTATTATTTAATTTTGGATTTATATTCAATAAATATTAATTATAAAAAATATATAAAATTATAAATAAACAATAATTGTGAAACTAACTTCCAAAAATGAATATAGGAATAGGGAAAGAAGATTATTTTTAAATGAAATCATCCATTTCATTAACCCAATTTTTAATGATCTTAAAAACAATTATTAATCACCCTAAAAATATATTAATAATTTAAATATAATATTTAGAAATAGATATTATAACAAAAAAAATATCTCCCAAACTATACTCACAAAAATTGGAACATATTATTATTGGTTTGGTATACCAACCTATATGAAAAATTGTAATACTTATAATTTATGGAATTTAAAAAATAATTTAGATTTAAATATGAAATTAGTATTTTTTTTATAGTAGAATGTTAAACATTAAACACAAAAAATATGATACAACCAATAATTTATCAAAAATCACAAAATTTTGATTCTAGCCAATTTCATATACAATATAGAAGACAAAAAATTAAAAATATTTTAAAATGAAGTAAAATATCACATTAATTAATTTATTTAGTCTTTTAATGATTATTTTTTTTGTAGAAGTAATAAAAAAATGTTTATTTTTAATCTACCACAAAACCATCCTGATTTCCGACACATGACACTGAAAAAAAATAATAACTGAATAAAATATTAATATCAAATGATTATAAGTAAATTATATTAAGTGTTAAAATTAATGAATAATTTAATAATATATTTTAAAAACCTAGTAAAAATTTTCAAATATATTAGCACATTCGACAAATTGATAATAATAGTGTGGAGATTTCATGAATCAAATATTTTTCTTTAGTCATAAACATTTGACCTATATTACATTATGTATGGATTGAATTATCGTACCATATGCTGTTTTTATGTTTTCGTGACACCTTCCAAAAAAACATTACCCCTCCTATATCAATAATGAGGGAAGGGATCTAATATTTCATTAGTATCACCTCTATTAGTCCTTGAGTTTCCGACTACCATTGAGGGAATATTAATAATAAGTATGGGTTGCATCTTCCAACTAGAAAAAACAATGAAGAGATATGTAAAAAAACAAAATAACATACTTATAAAAATTTAAAATTAGATAATAATAGATAAAATTAAATTCCAATGAGTACAGTATAAACTCAAATAGAAACTACATGTTGGAATTGAAATACTAACTCTAACAAAAATACCCAAACAACTCATTAAAAACTAGGAGAAATTAATACCCATCCGAATATACAACCTACATTGGATGAAAATAAAAATGTTTGAGATATACATAGTCATCCTTACATGTATCCTATTATTCGACAAGACATTACATTCCATACATCGAGTAATAAACAACATTCACTCATATCCTAAACACCTCATAAATATAATATGCATTTTGACAATTTTTATTGGTAATACATGTGTGTGAAATATCCACGAGCCATCAAAGACTACTACACACACATATATAAATAATTACTACAATTCATACAAGAACATGTAACAACATTGAGAATAAGAAGGGATAGAGGGGTGTCACGACTCGACCCCCAGGTCCCAGGCCATGACTACCCCAAGCCCGCCTTCCATAGGCCTGGGATGGCAAGTATCACCAAAAGGAGTATTCTCTAAAACCAAGAAGACATTGAATTTATAACTTGTAAACACACACAACCAAGCACACAATAAGATACGAACACGGGTAAACTATACAGTAAAAAGGGTGTGTACAATAAGAAAAAGGGGCCGGAATACAAGCCCAACTGGAAAGTACAAGAAAGCTGACCAGTACAATTAAACTGAAATGGCTCATATGAACACCCTCCATGGATCATACCTAAAGGGTAGGTACAGATCTCGAACGATCTTATCTGCTGTACGCCTCATCTAAGGTCCACCTCCGAACTGCATCCATACCTAGAACCCTCATCCTCAGTCTGCGTTGTCCATTGTCTACACCAAGCACAACAAGGTAGAGGCATAGCCCATGCTGGGGTGAGTATAACGATACTCAGTAAGGACCCCGAGTCCCTTGAATGTCTCTCAAAACCCACAAAGGTTAACCAAAAAACATGAAAACAACATGACAACCATACTTAGTTATATTCCCACACATATTCATATGTTATCAATTATACCCATATCATTCATGAGGAAACACAAGGCTGAACTCTTAGCCAAAGTACAACTCTTCCACATAAAAAAGAATACCAAGAAGGTAACACAACAATGGTAAGTACCACAAAGGTAACACCACCCATAAGACAACCATGAAGATAAGTACCTAAAATGTACACCACACAGAAGAATGCCCCAAAGTTAAGAACATAGCTCACACTAGGTATAACATATATATGGTAGTAAAGATGATTAGATGTAACGACTGAATCATCTCACTCTGTTAAGAGGAAGACCCACATAGGATCCTAAATCATCTGACGCACATATGATCCTAGTACAGCAGGCCCACGTTGGATCCCAGAGTAGTCCCATATAGATTTCCTAGAGCAAATCCAGGTGGGACTCTCAAACATAGACCCAATTATGATCCCAAATCAAAGACCCACAAAGGATCACAAAGCATAGACCCACATAGGATCCCAATGCACATACCCACATAGGATCCCTTTATCATATTACAACTAGCCACTTGGTTCACGCACAAAGCACCCTTTATTATGGGAGGGTCCTATCCCAGAGCCACGGGTTGATACTACAACAACCAGAATGTCCCATGAAGAAGTATCCCAATGGACTGCCACGTGATAGAGGTCTCAATGCAATAGATGTTGCGTCAATCGAACGCTCTGTCTGTATGTTATTTTCCTTTTATTCACGAGGGCCCGATTGGATTTGTGTCTAATCCAACCTATCCATACGAAAACCTTATCTAAAACTCAAGTGGGGTATACCAAAAGGACCTTAGCGATCCATGATTTCCAGCGCCACATACGGTTTGTCTAACAGATGCTTGTAGCTGAAGATATGGTTGAAAGAACGAAAAGGGTCGATGTTGGTCCAGGTCTGGTCTGACCTAGTCTACTGACTCAGCCCGACCCGGACTAGGCCAACCTAACCTGGTTCGGGTCGCCCCATCATGTTAGGTTCGGCCCGCGGTGCGGCCTGCACTTGGTGTCCTGTAGTGCGTGGCCCATACTCAACGGCCCTCGGCTGGTTTGTGGCTGGTCCGCAACTGGTCTGTGGCTCGTGGCTAGCCAGATGGCCGACCCTCCTATGTGGGGTGAGGTCGTGCTTCACACCATCACCGGCGGGAAACAGTGAGCCGACTGCCCTCACCTCTCTGCTACGGCACAAGGCTTCGGTTCCTGCATGCCCGACCATATGGACATGCACCACCGCCTCCCATTCATGCTGCCGGCTGTCACCGACCGCTGCCCTTGCTTCACCGCAGCGGACGTGGCACGATCCGTCTCTAGTGGCACGCTCGTGTCTCCATCTTCATCACGGCCAACTAGAGTGATGGCCACCATTCCCAAGCCCCATCACTATTGGTCATCGACACGATTGCCGAAGACGTACATCAAGTCACTAGGCGCACCCCAGTGGCTTGTTCTTCATTCCGTAGACATTTTAACTCATCTCAGGACGTCACCATTATTTCAATACCATCCAAAATCACAATGGATGCAGACAGGTCGGTCTTTGTTTGTTTGGCACGAACCCTCCATGTTAGAATGGTACCAAGTGGCATGTTTATTCATTAAATCATGATGAATTCCAGGAATGTGGCATGGTGTATAAAATTAAAAAACCCTACCTTGAAGGTTCGTTGATGTCAGTGAGGAGAGAGGAAAAACCAATGTCAGTTAGTCATCGTTGAAGATGTTCCACGTTGGTGATCCTTCGACAAAGTTATTCATTGGGGAATGTGTTTATTGTTGGAGAAAGGTGTTTCTCCAATGATCTCCCCTCTTCCAACCCTTTCCCCCCACTTCCACAAAAATTAAATACCCAACATATTAAAATATGTATTATTATTATAATTTGAGTGGGCCATTAATTATGTTGATGTTGGCCTAATAAATAAATGGAAAGTGGAACAATTAATTAAGAGAGAACCATGAGTCACCACCCTCATTAAAGAGGGTTTTCAAGGGTCGAGTTGTCCCAACAATTGAATTCAAATTAAATTTTTTCGCGTTCTGTTGGTCCACACCTCCATAACTAAAAAAGGAGGGGTTTCAAAAAAATTGATAAATATTTTATTTTTATGATTCCATGAAAAAGTAAAAAACTAACATCCACCCTCGACCTACTACATTCATGGTGAAGGTCTTTTTATGCGAATATTTGCACTTCTAGCTCAACACGCTCATCCGATCTCAATTTCAAGCACTGGTTCAATAGTTATAAAAACCCACTGCCACGTTTACTATAAATACATAAAAAATGTTCCGAAATTTATTCCAGGTACAGCAGCTGTCAGAATCCCTCGCGGTCAATTTTCACAAACTCGTAACGTTCCCATATAATAGATAATTTAATTGGATTTTATAGGTCTTTACATTCTCCCCACTTCGGGGATTTTCATCCCTGAAATCCACTTTATAAAAACTAGGAAAACAAGTGGCAATATTGAGCATGAATCTAGGCCCCCCGCTCCCATGTGCTCTCATTGAGACTCATGTGCTACCAATGTACATGCACCAATGATATCGATCACTCACAAAGGAATCACTCTTGTAGATCCTCAATCTCCATTGGAACCACCATAAACTTCAACCCATCATTTATGTCTACCTCTCCCCATTCAAAGATGCGTGAAGGGTCATGCACATATCTTCTAATCTTGGATATATGGAAGACGTCATGCACTGAGTGCACCTGAGGTAGAAGAGATAAGTGGTAGAACACATCACCAACTCTACTGAGGACCTGAAAAGGTCCAATTAACCTCATATATAACCTTCCACCCTAGCCAAAATTCTGCAAACTTCTTTGACGTGAGACCCGTAGAAATACATGGTCACCATCCTCAAACTCCAAAGGTCTATGTCTCCAGTCATCATAAGAATTATTCCTTATTTGTATAGTATTCATCCACTCCTAGATGATTTGAACCTTTTCTGTGGTAGTTTATATCATCTCTGGTCCCATATGTGTTGACTCCCTTGGGTCAGTCCATCACAAAGGCGATCTACAAGGTCGGTCATACAGATCCTTGACAGGTGACATCCCAATGGTGGAGTAATAATTTTTTATGTATGCTAACACTACCATGGGCAAGTGATCCTCCCAAATATGACTGATGTCGAGAATGCAAGTACACTACATGTCCTCGAGGTTCTGAATGGTCCGCTCAATTTTCCCATCCATATGAGGATGGAAGGAGGTTCTCAAATGATGTTGCGTCACGAAATCCTCATACCACCCCTTCAATAGCTGGGAAGTGAAACGTGCATCACAATCAGAGAAAATTTTCAAGGGTTCACAATGTAGTTCCACAATCTCCTACCCATATAGGTCTCCTAATCATTCTAATGAATCCTGCTTTTTGATCAGATGGATGAGTGCCAACATCGGGATTCTGTCGACGATCACCCAGATAGAATAATGACCCTTAGATATATGTGGATGTCCTGTCATGAAGACCATGCATATCCCATCCCACTTCCACTCTGGGACTTCTAAAGGCTGAACAAAGCCTGCCGGTACCTGATGCTCCGCTTTCAGTAGTTGACAAGTGAGGCACCAAGAGATAAACTCTACTACTCCTTTATTCATTCATTTCCACTAGTGTTGACATTGGAGGTCCTAGTACATCATTGAAACTCTTGGATTTTTCGCGAGAGGGGATGTGTGGAACTCCCTCAACACTTTCCCTTGAAGCGACACCAGTACCATGGTACTTCCTCTAAGAATGAATGATGTGCTCCCCACTTTTAGAAAATACAATAGGTGCATGTGCTGAGGATATCCGAACATGTCGACCATTGCAGTCAGGGTCACCATGTTGCGCCTCCCTGAATTACTGAAGAAGTGAGGGAGTGACTATAAGAAACTAAAGAAATCATTCTCCCTATCATTCCAAAATCGATATCCATAGAGAGGCCAACTGCTCCATCACCTCACCTAGCAGCTGTATACCAGATCTCCTAATAAGTGCATCTGCTACAATGTTCCCCTTCCCAAGAGTATAGACTATCTCGTAGTCATAATACTGGAGGAACTGTAGCCTACATCGATGTCTCATGTTTAGTTCCTTCTGAGAGACGTTATACCTGATACTCATGTGATCAGAGTAGACTGCAAAATGTTCGACCATCAAGTAATGTCTCCACATATTCATGGATAAGACCAATGCTACTAACTCTATTTCATGGGTAGTGTAGTTCTTCACATGATGTATCATTTGTCTAGAACCATATGTGATAACTACTCAATAATGCATAAGGACACCTCTGAGCCCGGTACCTGATGTGTCGCAGTAGACTATGTACCCAACGCCCTCCTCTGGGAGCCTCATGATGGAGGTACTAGTCATCCTCTACCTCAACTCCTAAAAACATTATTTACATCTCTCCGACCACAAGAATGGTTTCCCCTTATTCATCAACACTGATAAAGGTGCTGCATCTCTGATGAAATTTGGCACAAACCATCGGTAGTACCAGGACAAACCCAGGAAACTATATACCTACCTCACAATCCATGGTGGCTCTAAATTAAGTACCACCTAAATAATTGTTGTATCCAACGCAACTCCAGCATCTGAGATGATATGTCCCAGGAAGGGTACCTGTCGGATCGTGAACTACCAATTTGAGTGCTTTCCATAAATGTTGTGCTCTCATAGTGTGTCCAGAACTATCTGCAAATGATAGGCATGTGCCTCCTCAATAGCCAAGTAGATAAGAATGTCGTCGATGAAAACTACTACAAGGTGAAGAAGGTATGGCTTAAAGATCCTATTAATGACTCCCATGAACACTACTAGAGCATTGGTCTTTCCGAATGATATAACCAAGAACTTGTAGTGGCCATAACAACATCTGAAAGTTGTCTTCTGCACATCCTTGTCTCATACTCTGAGCTGGTTGTTGCTTGACTTGAGTTCTATCATCGAGAACCATTGTGCTCCTATCAGCTGATCGAAGAGTTTGTCAATCCTCCAAAGTGGGTAATTGATCTTCACATTCATCGGGTTCATCTGTCGATATTTAACACAAATTCTCAAGATCTCATCTAGTTTCTTGGCAAAAAAAGACGGTCTTACCATGGAGAAACACTACGTTGTATGAATCCCTTCCCCTGTAAGTCCTCTAGCTTCTCCCGCAGCCCACGAATATCTATGTGATCCATCTGATATGCTAGTTTAGATATCTGTTTTGTCCCGAGGTACAAGTCAATGTAAAAGCCTACCTCTCTTCGAGGAGGTAGCCTCAGAAAATAATCAGGGAAGGCATCCACATACTAGTCCACCACTACAGGACAAATCCGACACTCCACATCAACCGCTTTGCGGGTAAGGCTAGCCAACTGATGAGTGATCAGCTGCACTCTCGTCTGGGTAAGTCTTTCATGTGCATCAAAGGCTCCCTTCTCACCGGTGAAGGTAAACCTAGTACCATCCTCACAGATACACCACCCTTTTCTACAAATACACTCAATCTAAGCATGAACTATAGAAAACCAATCCATACCCATGATGACGTCATAAGGCCTCAATGCCGCTACTAGGAGATCCCAGCCGAAGCCCTCACCTCCCAGACAAAGCTCACACTACTGACACTAGTGTGTAATCATCGAGTCATCTCATGTTGGATTCTATAGCCATTAATATCGAGCCAATGTCTCTGTTAGAATTTTCGAGATTTGAACGTGTTTAGGGTCAATAATAGAATTATTGGAACCCATGTTTATAAGTTCTATAGCTAAGGTGAAGTAGAGGCAGATCATACCTCATATCTTCTCTAGAGAACCATGGTCAAAGGACTCAGTTGCCCAAGAGTTGAGCTCAACCCTTTCCACCTACTCTATGTGGTCGGGGTGGACAACGTGGTGGTGGTGGTGGTAACATATCGAATCATCACCAATTTCCACCTGCACTACCATCACCTCTTCCACATCTGCATAATCCATGCGGACCTCCTTAGTTTAACCACTATCTCTACCTATGTAGTCCATCGATCATACGATGATCATTCATATGATGGTTCGGGCAGTCACGAGCCATGTGACCCTGTTCGCTACATGTGTAACATTGCATGCTCCTCACATGTCTGGCTCGGTGTTCGTTGCCCCACACAACTAACCCTGAATCAAGCAATCGCCCACCTGTAGGTCTATTCCTCTTAGACCTCTGTGAAATCTATCTATTGTAGGCTGTAGAAGAATCTACTATGTGATAACGGACGGTTGGTCTCGCTACTGGTGACTACCCAGATAGAAAACTCTCCACTAAGAGGGATTTCTCTAACACTCATGCCTGCGTTGGGATGCATAGAGGAATCATCGATGCCCTGATCTCCTGGCTAAGAACCAACTCGAAGGTCAAGGTCCTAAAAAATGGATCCTGCAACATATCAGTGGAGTAGCATGATAGGTCGGTGAACCTCGATGTGTACTGATCCAAAGTCATGCTGCCCTACTGCAGATGAAGAAGATCTTATATGGGCACCGTGCGAAGGGTCGCTGGGATAAACTCTGCCCATTATAGGATCTCAATATCTGACTAGAGATGTTTCAGCTCGTCGTGAACCTAGAGCATCAAGCTCAACCATCTACCTGTTTTTACCTATATAATACTGGCAGTATGGATCACCATGAGATCAACTAGTGTCCCTACGAGTCAGAAGACTCTCAGCATGGCCTTCATCCTATCCTCATCCGCTTGTTGGTCCGTCTCACCCCTGAACCTAGCTGGCCTTTGGAACTGGAACTCATGAAACACACTCAAGCAGCATGCACCCTCTACTACTGGGGCTTGTGGATTTGGTGGCCCAATGGTTAATGGTACCACTGGTGCCTCTACTGACAAAGTGCCCTATAACGAGGCCTCATCAGTCTGTGGGCTATCATTGACTACTATACCTGAAACCATAGCTGGTAGTCTACGTTGAGGAATCCTATAAATAAACAGGGTCACCAAGACAATAACTTATACCTAGTCTGCTGACTCAAAGAGTTCACAGGGAAAACATTTCAAAACACACATGCATTCGGTGTTTTCATGCACTGAGTCAGAATTCAGAAGTTTGGGTCCTGGTGTGTGGATACGTCGGCCGCCGCACCAACACTAGATTCCATAAACTGATATCCACTGAAACTATACATAAAACTATTTCAATTAAAAGATCACAGTTCAATGAAATATGGTCGAAATGACTCCTTTGATATGTATTTTTTGTGCCCCATCCCCCAGGTCCCTTTCTGTGACTAACCAAAGTCCACCTTCCATTGGCCAGGGGCTAGAAACTAGCACCGAATGGCGTATTCCATAAAACCAGGAATGCATTTCCTTTTTAACTTATAGACACGCACAACCAAGTACACAACAACAAACTAACACAAGAAAAATGTATAGTATATAGGGTGTGTACATTATGAAAAAGAGTCCAGAATACAAGCCCAACCGAAAAGTACAAGAAAGATGAAAAGTACATGTAGACTGAAACAAATTTTATGAACACCTGCTGAGGATCCTACCTGATGGGTAGGTGCATCTGTCAAATGGTCTTCTCTATAGTACACCTCATCTATGGTCCACGTCCGAACGTCCTCCAAACCTAGTACACTCGTCCTCAGTCAGCTCCATCCATCTTCTGCACCAAAAACAACATGGTGCGGGCATAGCTAGTGCAGGGGTGAGTATAACGATACATAGTATGAACGTGAGACCCATCGACGGTCTCACAAAACTCACAAAGGTTGACCACAATTCATGAAAACATCTTGAAACCCTACATTGTTTTATGCCCATACATATCCATAAGTTATCAATTATACCCATCTCATTCATGAGGAAACACAAGTCCCAACTCTTAGAGAATGTACAATAGTTCCAGGTAGGATAGAATACCACGAAGGTAACACCACAAGTGTAAGAACCATGAAGGTAACACCACATAGATAAATACCATGAAGGTATCACCATGAAGGTATGTACCAATATGGTACACCACACAGATGAATACGACAATGGTAAGGACATAGCTCATACCAGGTATAACATAGGTATTGTAGTAAAGATGACAAGATGTAACTAATAAAACATCTTACTCTATTAAAAGGAAGACCCACCAAGGATCCTAAATCATCAGACCCACGTAGGATCCTAGTACAATAGACCCACGTAGGATCCATGAGTAGTCCCATTGGGATTTCCTATAGCGGATCCCAGTGGGACTCTTGATCATATACCCATGTAGGATCCCAAGGCATAGACCCACATAGGATCCCAAAACACATACCCACATAGGATCCCAAAGCACAAGCCCACATAGGATCCCAAAAAAAATGCCCACATTGGATCCCACAACACAAAAACACGTAGGATCCCTTCTTCATGTTACAGCCAGCCACAGGGTTTCCGTACTATTCTCTCTTGATTACAGGAGGTGCTGCTCCTCAAACCATAGGTCGATACTCCAACATCCACGACGTCCCATGAAGATTTTTCCCAAAGAACCACTGAGTGATAGGGGTATCAATGCAATAGATAGTGCGTGAAACGGATGGTTCGTCTATTGAGTACCTATAGCTCATGAAATGTTCGAATGAACAAAAATTGTCAATGATAATCCTGGCATTGTCTGAACCAGTATAACCGATCCGGCCCGACACGTCCTGAGATGACTTGACCTGGTTCTGGTGGACCCAACCCATCGGTGCGGCCCGGCCCGTTGGGAGGCCTGCAGTAGGTCCGCGTCACGTGGCTCGATGGACATCCTACCCTCCACTGTGCAGCATGATAACGTGTCGCGCCATCACTGGCGGCCGACAGCAAGCCAGTCACCCTTGGATCGCCACTGTGACACACCCTTGTGGCACGTGCATGCCCGGCAGCGCGGACGTTCTCTACTGTCGGCCACCACCCTTGCTCCACAGCGACTGACGAGCTATGTCCCATCTCTGGCAGGGCAGTTGCGCCACCATCTTTGTTGTGGCTGGCTGGAGTGTCGGCCGCCATTCTCGTGCCACATAGCTATCAGTCACTGGCACGGTCACTAGTGACATACTTTGGGTCACCGGGCATTAACTAGTGGCTCATTATTCATTCTGTAGACATTCGTACTCATCTCAAGACGTCACAATTGTTTCAATACCATCCAAAATCACAAATGTTGTGGACAAGTCAGGCCGTGTTCGTTTGGACCAAACCCTCTCGTTAGAATGGTAAAAACGACTAGTTTATTCTTCAATAAAGAATAACTCTATGAAAGGGGTATGGGGTAAAAAAAATAACAAAGCCTACCTCAAAGGTTCGTTGACGTTGGTGAGGAGAGAGGAAAAATATACATCGGATCATCGTTATTGAAGATGTTCCACATTGGTTAACCTTCGACAGAGTTCCTCATTGGAGTAGTCGTTCTTCGTTGTCAAAAGGCATTTCTCCAATGTTCTACCCTTTGCCAACCCTTCCCCCCAATTCCAAAAAAATGAAATAGACAACTTATTAAATTAATTATTATTAATTTAATTAGATTTGGACATTAATTTGGTTGATATTGGCATAATAAATAAATTGTGGGTGGCATAATTAATTAGGAGAGAACCAAGAGTCACCTCCCTCTTTAAAGAGGGGGTTCAAGGGTCTTGTGGTGCCCACCATCGAATTCAAATTGGGTGTTTTCTAGTTCTAGTGGTCTCCACCTCCATAAATCAAAAAGTAAGGGTTTAAAAAGAATAACAAAAATGTTAAATATTTTAGTTTTATTCATCGAAAAATTGTGAAAAACTATCTTCCACCCTTGACCTATTGAGGTCGAGCGTACGGTCTCCTTAAGAGAATATTGGCGTTGTGAGTTCAACAGTGTCCTCGAATTTCAATTCCATGCACTGGTTAAAAATGTATAAAAACCCACTCACACGTTTACTGAACGTACTTAAAAATGTTCAGAAATTCTTTCCAGGATCACCGAGCCTTGGAATCATGTGCCGTCAATTTTTACAGACTTGTAAAATTCCCATATAAAAAATACATGGAATTTCTGAGTCTTTTCTAGGGGTTCGTCATCCATCAATCCTCCCACATAGATGTTAGGGAAAACAACCAGCAAGAGTCCACTTGGTTTCAGACCCCCAATCTGTTATGGTTTGTGAAATGTATAAAATCATAAGAAATATTAGATATAATAAAAATCACAACTACAATATTTTAATATACAAGTAATAGACTCAACTTTAATTGAAATTGATTAAACTATTAGATTACAATGTTATGAACAAATATCCAATGAACCTAAAAGTATGTTAAAAGAGTTACATTAATAACTTGTTTTTTATCATATAATTTGGTAAATTTATTTATTATACATTAATTTAACATTAAATTTCCACCAGGTTATATTACATTAATTATAAGAGTATGACAATGCCCAATAGGAATAAAATAATAAATGTCTATGATTTCTCTATATTAACTAATTTTTAGAGTTTTCATTACATAAATTATAACCTTGTGGAATATTAATTCATTAACCATTTTTTATAATCATTCATAAACTAGTTTTTGTATGTAATAAACAAGAAGAAATCAAAAAGATGAAACATGAAAGAAAGAACCAATAGTTTCTTCATTTCGTGGGATATGTAATGTATATACAATATGAATCCTTTCCATAAACCATTACACAAATAAATAATGGAGAATCCCAAAAATTTGTAGCACATAAATGTGTAATCCCAACTATAGCCCATTACATCACCTAGAGGTCAACCCCCACTACATCTTTTAGATTTATATGCATCTTCCAATCATATGAATCAACTAATTCCACATTATACAGGAATACCCGATAATATACCACATCATCCCTCCCATTCTAATCCACCCCATTCTCATATAATATTCAGGTATCCCCAACCTATTTAGTATCATCCATACCTCAATCAGATATCGTAGGCACATATCACATTTGTGGAATATAAAAAAAAGTAGTGGGAAAAAAATAAGAAAACCTAAAGTGTAATCTACTCACTAAAAAGTGTATTCGTAGATCAGACATAAATGAGCTCTCATGGATCAAAACCCTAGTCACATGTCTTTCTAAAATACAATAAACTATGTCAACACAAATTTTATTTTTCAAACAATTATATTATATTCAATATTGTTTTATCGAATTTATTATTTATAGGTTCTTAGTATAAGAAAAATGATGCATCAAGATATAAAAAGATATCAAAATCTAAACATGCTCTCAAATATTTGAAAAAGTTAAATTAAACTATGTGAATTGCTAGTGTAATTTAACAGGAATTTTTGTATTATCAACTAGAATATACATTATTCACATTATTTTTCAATTTTACAAATATGATAAATGTTAAATTTCATTTAAACATACTCATTTCATCAATTTTATAATAATCATATTACAATAAAACACCACATTCGTACAAGACCCTTCAAAACATATTATTAGAAAAGCTAATGATAAATTAATTCCGAAATTATCTTATATTTAAATTTCCATCAAGAAAAAAAATTTAAATCCATAAAAACATATGTTAAGGTAATAATATTACAAAAAATGTCATACTACAGATAAAATAAATATGAAAATAATTTTTATGGTAGAAATCAAAATAATATAATCTCTTAATATTTTTTTAAATTAAGTTCTATAATTGATAGGTTATTTATATTTCCAAAAAAAGGAAAAACCAGGATTTTCTTAAAATTTATGATAAATAAAATATGATTATAAATTAATCCATTAACTCAATTTCATCATTATTCATTGTAATAAATGAAAATAATGTTATATATTCATATCACCTATCTTGCAAGAAGATGCATCCCAATAAGGATTTCAGGAAAAATCATCAACTACAAAAAACCTATAAACTTAATTAAAAAATGCAGATGAGCATACGTTAATAGGAAAGAAGATTTTAGAGGAACAAAATATTAGAAAACCATTAAAAAATATATATCATAAATCATATCACAAAAGATTGATGATATAATCATAGGAACTATCATCATTAAAGGTATCACAAAAATAGAGTGAAGGGATTCATTGGCCAGAAGAATAATGTGGGAAAGAATAGAGATCTAAGAACACTCGAGATGATGGATCATTCAAGGGAAACATTCCTAGTTATTTACACCACATGAAATCCATTTTAAAATCATGTATATGATTGGATTCAAATCATGCCAAGAATCACATTTCAGAAAAACATGTATTCTTGAAAAATTAAGCATTATATAACACCCCATTTTCTATCCATTACCAGAAAATAATTCATTTCATTGTGCAAACTATCTATATACAAGTCTTGAACTATGTACACATGATGTTATAATATTAAAAATATTTTATTCGGCCTACTTACATATTTTATATGATTAATCCATGTAGACCCACTCAATGTCTTCTATGATCACCTAAAGCCTATGAACCATGAAAATGATCATAATAAACTGATCTAACACATGTATTTGGTAACTATCAAAACATTAATATTTATTATCATAAAAAACAAAGAGATATAATGAATTGGGGTTGTCCGGACATCCAACCGTAGAGATATATCTCTAATTATCACACCATCTTATGTGTTCAAATGAAACATTAGTAGAACCAAACAAAACCATGAAACAACCACAACTAGAACATATTAAATAAATTTAAACATCCAAATTTTATAAAAATTAAAAAATAATAGATAATCGTCAAATATATTTGGGTTATGAGTTATTCTCTCTGAGATGCATTGGTAGGTACACTCCTTCACACCATCAGAACATCGCATAACAAGAACAAAGGCCCTAAGGGTGTGTCTTTAATCCAAGGGAATTCCCTTGGCCTATACTACCATAGGCCTCCTTACACCCTTTTTCGTTTTCTTGCTTGTTCCTATTTTCCTTAAATAAAATGGAATCGATGATGACGATAAGAACCAAGGGAAAAGCATGCCTCTGTAACACCTTATTCTTGTATTCCTAGATCTCTAAATGTCTCTTATCGAAGGTAGAATCACCACCAACCTTGAAATTTTCCAAATCAAGCAAATAAGAGTCTTCAAAATGAAAACAATTGAGATTAGAAATATAAATGACCTCGTTTATCAATCACATCTATATAGGACATGATATCTGATATTCCACATCTCATATATAGGACATCTCCATGAAATATGAAAAATCATTTTGGGAAAAAATATTCTAGTGGAAAAGCATCAATTCTAATAATGTGGAGTCTCCTTCATGAATAGATTATGTCAAACATAAACTATATATATCTCCTCTTTTGAATGCATTGGATTTATTATTTTATTGTGTTTCATTCATTATCATTTTAATTTTTTGAATCATTTATATCAAATTTTGTACCATTTCTATATCAATAATTTTTTCCACTCATACCCCATTACAACAAAATGGAGAAAAGAAGGGTTATTCATACAAGGAATAAAACATATCTATACCTATGATGGATTTGAATCTATTATTGTAAAATAAAATTGACTAGAAGTAGGAGAGTCACTCATGAACCTCCAAAATATGAAACAAAATAGAAAAAATGCTATTCAAAGTTTGGAAGGTCTACTATGTCTGACTATCCATTAGCAGATAAATATAGTACTATGAAAAATATACGAAACAAATTCTTGTTGGGTATATCGGTAAACAATTTTGGTAATTTGGGGATATCAATTAGAGATTATCAAATAGGAGATATATTGTGGTCAATCCAGCTACATCAAATACTACCTCGACAAAAATTAAACCAATATCTACATGACGATTTTTATAAAGAGGGATCATTTAATTAAATAATATATCATTAACTATATATCAATAAATGATACATTTTCAGAATGTGAAAATAATAACGATGTCCCATGAGATGTCATAACACATCTATTAGATAACTTCTATTTGATTAATAAAACAACTAGGAACACGGTGCTCGACCTTCACATTTTTTAAAACTAAAATAAGGGAAAATGAAAACAATATGCATCGACCCATGAATCAAAAAACGAACACTCAAGGATAAATAAATCATTTCTGCAGCGATATTTCACAAAATATTTGACCTATGTAACTCCTAAAGAATCATCTATTGCATCACCAGATGAAAAATATAATCCCCCAGAACAACACACGGTGATTTCCATCCTGAAATCCACCATTAGAAGAATAATAAAAAACAACTTTATCTCTCCATTACTCCACTTAAAAATCCCCCTACTGTGACTAATTGATATGTCACACAAATGATGAAAGTAATTTCTTGTGGAGTTTTTTCCACTAACCCCTTCAATAACTAGATGCATTACTGATATCCCTCTCACCACTCTCCATAAATCTCCAAATTGAATCATGGAATCATTATATGCCATCTTGATCTTCAAATCAGCTAAATAAATTCTATTTCCATGTTGATATGAAATAATGATGTCATAGAAATGCATGAATTCCATACATTGATTCTTATACATGTTCGATTCATGGTGATAGATGTCATTATCATGGCTTGTATGAGTGGTAAAAACAACTAAATGATAATCTAATAACTAATTTCATCACAGCATCAATGAAAAAAAATTCATCAAACTCAATATAATGGTGACAATATTATTCCAAAATTCTAGGTCCATCATAATCAACTAATCCATGATACATGATAACAAATTCCACCCCATGTCTAGAAGTATCATTTAAAACCATAAACTGATCACTTTTATCTAGAAAATAATGTTATGAGGAACTAGAAAAAGTCTCCTCAAGTACTCATATGAATCCTATAGCTATAGTCTGTAAAATAATTCATTCTCTATCTTGGGAGGGGATTTTAGTGGAGTAGTAACAAGATATAGAGTAATTACAAATCACTTTCAATAACTTATAAGACCAAATAAATACAACACCTCAACCACTATCATGGGTTTTACCTAATAAAAAAACCACTATCAGTAATGGAATCACACCTACTGCCCTTTACCACACAACATTCCCCAAGAAATTGATTTAATAACAAAAGAACTCAAAAATTAAAACCCTCCAAAAAATGAATAATGACAAAAAACACCCAAAATGGAATGTAGATGCTCTTCAGGCTCCTCCTCATACATGGTGTACACAGATATTCAATCGATGAAAACCCACAATGAAAATATCAAGTAACTATTTAAAAACATCATTAATCAACCCCTAAACATGTATAATTAATTCATCCCATTTAATGAAATCACAAATTACTCATGTTCACCAAGAAAAAAATGAAAAGGTGTCTTATGAATATTCACATATTACAACCAAATCAGATTATGTCCTGAAGGAAAATTGATTTTCGAAAACAATATTTCAATATTATAATAATGAAATAACTAATCAATCCATGAAAAATTATAGTGTTTCTTCACTGTCTCATGGTTTGAGTGATGATAATTGAATCAAATATATAAACATATATCATCATTTTTCATGAAGAATACTACTGCACCACAAGGTGACCCGCTCATCCAAACAAAGCTTCATTGAAATAGTTCACCAAACAATACACACAGATCATGAAAAATAATAATGAATCGTCATAAATAAATAAATTTATATATGAAATACATATGAATATATATTGATCCCAAAATAGATCTCTCGTCATGTTTATAACGATAGAACATTATAATGAATGAAATCAGAGTTCTGTTCTACAAGGCTATGAATCACTGATAGCTGAATCTCTAAAGACTTCATCATCATCTCAGCTGTCAATAACGATAAAGATGTATTACTCTTCAATCCCATATATGGGTCTCACTCACCAAAAAATATAAATTTGTCTCTATATATGTAATAAATAACATCCTATATTCATAAGACGTATATGGTATAATTCAATGAATAAAACCATTTCATGCCATAGATGATGTGATATGGATAAATCCATAAAAATAGGAAGTCTCCCTAAGAGTGGTTCTTCCCAATAACAAGCACACAATATACACACAAATCAAACAAGTAAGATGAACCTCCAACGATCATATTAAATTCCCATTGTAAAATAATCATATCTACATTAAGTTCAAAAGAATGGAAAAGGGTATGTGATATTGTAGATTTTGTTTACCTAAATCAAATCAATAATTATTCTTTTTATAATATAATCACATGGAACCTCAAATGACATCTACCTCATTCGGTGCTAGAGACACTAAATAATGAAGCTGAACATAATCTAATTTTTGACCTCTTTGACCCTATTGAAACCACCTCCGCGGTTTTCCTAAAAAATATGAGGATTAGGATATTATCATGGATGTATTCTAACTAACCATTACCCATATTCTGAACCCATAATGGAATTCCCTATTACTGATTCCTCAGATGAAATGGGATCAATGGAAGAACATGAAGTGGGGCACTAGGCCCACCATGATTTCTCAGAATGGTTGGGCACTATCCCTGCTGATGACCTCAACATCCATTATAAAAAAAAACATATGTTCCATAGTCATGGATCTGAAATCAACCACTATAATAAAAATTAGATGATGAGTTATAGATCTAAACTCCAAAGAATGAAGACAATTTTTGCAACATATTTGGAATCCCGAACCACAACATTAATTGAGGAGGAAAATTTTTGACTCTCATATTGATGATCCACCCGTAGCTATAATTGTTTTTAGTGACCACATCTCTCCCCAACATGTCAAGATAATTATTCACCATAAATAAGGTTTCCTGATGCTGGATCTATAGATGAAAATATTCTTAGTGATGAATCTAATTTTCCTCTTCATAAAAAATGTGTTTGAATTATATTGAAGAATGGTCTTAAAGCGGACCAAAAATCTCAAACATTGAACTCCAATATAAAAGGTTAATCAGATCTTGATAATTGGACACCACCATGGTCTAGGAAAATAACATTACATATATATTTTCATGTGAATTATCTAATGAGTACGTAGAATCCTCACTATCCCTATAAAAAACAATGAACAATCATTGACTTAATACTCAAAAATGATTTATCACATTCAATGAAGCCTAGTTTTTCATTATCATTATGAATTAAAATGAGATATATTTTGAGAACCTATATATAGACTTCTGTAACAGAATTTGAAACAAATCACTCATGAAAATTTTGAATATGGATATGAATCTCTTAGAGTTTCCTCCTCCATGTTTCATCATTTTTGACCTCTACTCTATGATGATATTCTATCAGATCCTAAAGAATATATTCAGTGAGAACCTAAGGAGTACATCATCCTAGAATCATTTAAATTTAAAGGAAAAACTGTTAGACTCATAATCCAAGAATATCATATATATAACCTTATTTAGATAAATATTTATTATCTTGTTAAGGTGTTAAGTTATCCAACAATCAACCCAATTAAAAAATTGGGGCAATAAATATTTATGAATAATCATTTACTGGTCCTCGACCCTAAAACATTTTTAATTCATTTTCTAGGCATGGTACGAAAAATGGTTTATACATCAGATCACAAGGGGCCCTAAATACCAATGTCTCAAATGGTCTCCCAATTTATCAGGATAATAACTCTTAGCTTACACAATTTTAATTCCAAACAATGAAAACATAAATGTTCCAAAAATCATAGTCCATTATATACATCAATATGATCCTTTAAACCACTATGTGAGCCCCCCCCCAAATGTGTATCAATCCTAGGATGTAAAATTCCGAAGGGGGCTTGTGACAACTCAATTCATGTCTCTCGTATACCATAGGTTGGGGACTATCACAAAGGGTATAACAATCCTATATATGGGTGGAATTATCCTCTTTTATATAATTATAATGAGATATATTGGATAGATACAACAATAAACACCTTCTCATATAAATATATAACCCATGAGAAAACATTCAATTCCATTTAATATTATAAAAACTTTTGTATAATCAAATTGTATCAAAATAAATGATTGAAATGAACATGAATCCTCAGAATCTAATGAGAAAAAATATAATAATATCCAAAATGATATCCAACCTACGTTTACCAACATGAAAAAATATTTTTTATATATTAAGTGTAGTAATAATAGTAATCTCATTGGGATCCTCCCTATATCGTTTAATGAAATAAATAAATGAACAACGAAAATTATCAAATGAAGAAGTGAAACAAACATGTCACCAAATTATGTATACTATCATAAAATTCTCACTATGGTGAAATCTCCCCATGTATCACATACTAGAGGATATATAATATAGAATTTATGCATCTGGGGAACCCATCTCCCATTTCCTTATTGGTTTTCTAGCCTTCCCTAGTGATGCATCTCCTAAGCTCTCTCTCTCTCCAAAATAATACATCCTAAAGACGCATGGAAAATTAATCCAAACATAAACATAACACAAAACATCATCCCATTGTCCAATGTCACATTACTATATAGTTACAATGTTTTTTCTTGGATCCACCACAGCTCTCATGAAATGTATCATACAACATGTATTATATTTCCAGCAAATAGTGGCTATAAACCGAGTGATGTAACATGATCTATTACATTTGAAACAAGTAATAGATAATATAATCATTTTTATATTCTATATGGTAATACATTTGTGTGAAAAATAACAAAATCCATTTATCACTCTTTATAAATATTTGGGTAAACTAATATATTTTCATAAAATCAAAAGTTTCTCCCATGAGAATGGTGTTGCGATAGATAGGGATGGCATATATCTGTCCTCCCACTGGGATGTTGGGGATAACACCCACCAAGTGTATAGTGGGGTTCAGTATCCCAAACTGACAAGATCATGGTAGAATATGAAATCAAAAAACAAAAAAATATGTAATATCGATCACAACAAAACAATGGTAATAACCTAGTATTATACTAAATTGAATATAATGTCTCTCGGACTCCCAGGTACCACTACAAACACTAAATGTCATGTAAAAGCAAAAGAATTTAACAATAGATACATCAATTAATTATTTTAATTTTTATAATTCACTTATGTTGATTAATTTATTATCCGTTAACTAACTAATAGATTAATCTACAGTATATTAAAATAATAGTAATTATAATTCTCATTCCCTCTGAGAATAATAAAAATTGATCCTTTAGTTTCTCAGGATTGAAATCCATTCAATTTCTTAATTCCAACAACACCAACCCTATGGGATAATAATTATTTCTTCATTATTTACAGAATTTTATAAAAAAGGTACTCTATGAAATACTTAGTATAATACCACAATGAAGAATATTGGAACCAAGAACATCCAACAACATCTTGTATAGGATAATGGAATATATGTAAAACAATATAGAAAACCATTTCCCATTAAATTGATTCCTAATTAAGAATCCCATCTCTCTAAACTATATTACGAGGTAAGCCTATCATATATGTGTTTCATCACCTCTAGTTCTAATCATGACATCCTCATGCATATCATGATGTGTCTTTCTATCACAAGCATCATATACATCCACATTATCCTTCCCTCCCTCCCTAAACAACACATCCATCATCCCAGGATCATCCTTACCTGGCTTATATTACATCCAAGGCTCCCCACCCAAAATCACTTCAGTTATATTTGGATCATCCAACCTATGCTCATATAACATTATTGGAACATCACAAATGTCATGGAAAATAAAAAATCACATCCAATCAGGGAAACCTGTAACTAAAACAAGGATTATAGTATTTACACATATATGAGAACTCATGTCTTCAAATTCAATGAAATTAACCTTCATAGAAAAATAGGTATCATAAGCCTGAATTATTATAAATATTAAACCATAATTTTTTCCCATATTGAATTAAACAAATAAATCATAACCGGTTCCAACTATGAAGACCTATGTTGTCTATATATAACCATATATTTAAATCTAAATATACACTATAGAATTTAAACAAGTGTCAATAGAATTTGGGAATTACGATTCCAATTTAACATTGTATATTATAATTATCAAACAAAAAAACATTATTTAAATTATTTATCAATTCATTAATCACATGGAATATCATTTCAATTTAACAAGACAGTTTCATTAACATGATCATTATAAAATTAAAAGAAAACAATAGATTAAAAAATGAATATTCAACAAATATTCTTAAAATAATTAATTATCAATTATTTATGGATTTATATTATTTTACAATTAAAAAAACATAATGATAATACATATCATCACAAAACATGTTATCATGAATAGCATGGATATCACACAATCTAGAAAATTGTGTCAAATTATTATAACTGTACAAATCATAATCATGAGATCGCTAAAAAAATTATTTATTCAACATTTTCATTAATTATTATGTCAATTCGTTTAACATTAAATGGTATAAACCATGTTAAATTAAATTTTGAAAATCAATAAAATATGAGAATCAATGAATTATTTACGTAGAAGGAATATGCGTTCTTCACTGAAAAACACACTAATGATGTGGATCCTAATATAAAATCCCGAATGTATCTCCATCCATCCTAGTACACTTAGTAACAACCATTAAAACAAGAAACCAACAAAAACTCCAACAATAAATTCAGAGGAACTACCATCACACGTAAGGATTGTTTGGGAGAATAATATTAATGAACCATGTGAATGTGGTAGAAAGTACCATAGATCACCATAGATTGAATAATGATGCCAAATATTGACCCCCGTTGAAGGGATCTCAAAACTCCAAGGATGATGGTCATTATCCCTTTCCAAAATGAGGGAAAATATGTTAATTTTATTACTCTTGGGTCGCTGCATCAAAGAAAGGAATACATTTAATGGGAATTATACGGAATTAATCCTTATTTCAAGTCATTTAAATGTCAATAATGAGACATTGAAATAAATGTCATGGTAATGGATGTATTACCTAAAATGTACTAACCATGTAACACCTATTGAAATTACCTCATCAAAAAATAAATATATTTCAGTCTATGAATCATCCTTAAAGAATCCATGAATTATGAATATAGGTCGTGGAACAATTTCACCAGGTACTTGACAAAGTATCCAAACCCCTCCAGACCAACTCTAGGCCTCCACTGATAACATTACGTTGTGGAAACATTAAAAGTGTTGGAATAAATTATAATAGATCAATTAATATGTTTCATTTCAATAATTATTCTTTATGATTTCATGTTTCATTGAAAATAATTCATTATTTATGAATACATAATTTCATATAAATTTAATTTTTGAAAGAGTATGTCACATCTCTTTTATTATATTTATTCTACATATCCATGATTTCAAATACAACCAACATTCTGTTTACAAAGTGGAAATTCAGAATTTTTATTTCTAATAGTCATTCTATTTAATTTTAATCATTTTAATAAAAAAAATTAAATATCTATTTTAAGGATTTTTTATTATAGTAACAGTGTTTTAAAATACTTAAAACTATTTTCCATAACAAATAATTATTTCCTCTTATTCCTCTTAACATTTTTATAAATTTTTTATATTTTATAATGGAAAATTTAATATGATTTTTTATGAATAAAGATTTTAATATGTTTTTTCTTCATCATAAATGAATAGTTTTATTGAATTTTCCATAAAAATAATGTCTTTTTGGAGTTGTTAAAAATTTAATTTTATTATTTTATTATTGATTTCCTTATAATTTCAATAAATTATTCTAAAATTAATTAAATTCAAATTAATCCCCCTATATGATATATTTTTTATATAACCAATTTTCTATAATTTTATTTTTTATATTATACCATTTTTAGATGTAATGAGAGCAATTTTATTAATATGCAATTTTTGATAAGTTGGATGATTAAATTTAATGTAATACATAAATATATTTTTAATTTGTAAGTTAATATATTTCCCTCCAATACATTCGTTAATTTTTAATATCTCATAATAAAAACCTGTGAATTTACTAAGGTATTCTATCTCTTTGTTTGTAATCATATAGTGACACTTTTCCCACTATGGAAATCTGTTAGTGTATCTTGTTCCAATATTGGAAGGAAGTCATGATTCATGTTCCACTATATAATGTGTATCATGGTGAAGACTTCTCATGTATGTTTTTTTACCTATCCATAGTGTTTTTCCAAAACTATATTGTGTCACAAATTTCAAGTGTTCCACATTTCCTCATTTATAGGATTCTTTTTCCCTCAGTTTTGGTTTAGATCCATTATTTCCCAAATTTCTATTATGCTGCATGTTCATATTATATTCCTCTTTCTTACATTATGATTTCATTTTTTGTGTGATTTCTTAGATATTTATATGAATTTGATATGATGAAATTGTATGAGAATTATTTTTCTATGCTATTTTCCATAATGATAACTAATTTTTTATGTATGTCACTTTTGATCCCTATAAATTTTTATTTGATATTTATCCCTTACTCTTGGTTTACCTCATGATTATGATCATAAAAACTAGATTTGATTATATAATTACCACAATGATCATTTAAGATCACCCAATTCTACTACTTCTATTCAATTATTTATGAATTGGAATATATCATATGATTTGAATAGAAGAGGGTTTAGTGGTGTATAATTATTTTGAAATACAATACTTTTTGGTAAAATAAGATGTTGTTTTATCATGTCTTTAAGGCAGTAGGCTATTAATTCCTCATATTGGGTGATTGTTTAAATGATTTATTTATTTGACCGTGGATATAGGTGATAAATTTAATTTTAATATCCTGAGCTAATATAGTTCATATTTGAAGATTATTTTTTCTATTATTTTACAATAAATAAGATCTTTTTTAGAATTAATATTATATTGAATTTGTGAAAGCAGAATAGATGATTCAAAATATGTGATGATATCCCAATATATTACTAATTACTTGAGAAGGTGAAATTACTAGATTTATATCCTTGTATGGATATATGCATCTGGATATGATTATAGAACTGATAAGCATAGAAGTAATCACCATAACATTATTTGGTTGAGCATTGAATTGATCATCTCTCATATGCATGATTACTTTACCTATAATGTAACACCAATAATTACACGACATTATGATATTCTTATACTTATCCCTTGATATTTATTAGAGAATATGAATGATTTATTTACTATTATCATTGACGGATTATATTGAGAATTAAAAGAAAACATCACATAAATTAAACTAGCATAATCTAAGATTGATATGTACTGAACTAGTTGAAATATAATCTAATTTAATATAAAACATTTTCAAAATATATTAATATTGAATCCCTTGTGTATATGATAATTATCCTTTGTTATTATTATTTCTTCAGTCATTTAAACAATTTTTTAATAATTTAATGAATCAGAAGGAACCCTAGGATTGAGGGATAATTTGGTTGTTACCTAAATGAATAACCCATTAAAATTAGAGATAGAGTGAGAAATAAATTTATGACCCTATAACAAATAAAAATAAATTTTATTATAAATTTTAAGATATATTTTAAACCAAAAACACCACATATGAAAAATATTGAGTCTTGTGAATGATAAAGTGAAAAATATGATATTGGAATGGGGGGTTTTGTTTAATTTATTTTAGAGACATAGATATAAAAACCAATGGGGTTTCCTAAAGATGACTCTTTGATTCTTTAATTAATGAAGAGTGGTTAAAACAGAATAAAACAACTATACGAAAATTTCAATTCCATTTTTCATGGAGAAGAAATCAAAATTTCTAATTCTCCAATATGAGTCCAATAGAACAATTATGGGGAATATGGTACTTATAAAATTCATTTTTATAATCCATGGGAATACTATTAAATTATAAACTAGTGACCACATAGAACATGGATTAAAAATTCACAAAATGATATGATTTATATTAATTAGGATAGTGATAATTAAGTTGTGTAGGTAAAATTCTTCTTATGTCTATATTTTATGTTTTCTTATATTTTTTTATTATCTGTTATTTTTTCCAGTAAAAATAAAATGTTTTATTATTATTTTATTAATTCTATATTAATTATAAACATGTTTTCTAGGAATATAATTCATGTATAAATTTTTATACTTCCTTTATAAAAAAAATAATGTGATTTAAAAATGGATTTTCCCATCTTCATAAAAAATATATATTATTATATATTATAATATGGAAATAACAATTTATATCAACCAATGAAATAACTATAATGTAATGAATACTAAAATTTAACGTGGAATAATAATTCTTTTGTAAGATTCATAATACCTAAATATATGTGATATACAGATCAAATGGTTAGGAATAAACCCCATATCAAGACATGTCAATTATAAATAATGTGATGAGATTCTTAGTCATACATATATAAATATGGGTGGATCCTTTTTTGAAATAAAATTAAGAGATTATACTAAATTATGACCATTCTGAACTATGTTCCATTGGTAATTGGTTATTAAAAGTATTCATAAAATTTTAATTTAAGGTGGATAGAATGTAGTGACACTACATTACATTGTACAAGTCCATTAAATAAAAAATGTATTTTATAGCTTGCAAAAAACATAATATAAAACTAAAAGGAAATTATGATATTTTTCGATTGATAAAAACTATATGTTGAAATTTTATTCTAGAATAGATGTATCCAAAATATGAATTATTTTAATATTTATATTCATATGAAATTGATTTTTGTCTAGTTTAATTAATTCATTATTATATTTAACATTTGATCATTTCTTGTTATATAGTATAAATTAAGTTAAAGAAATTAAATTATTATTAAATGAATAATTTAACAAAATATAACATTAATTAATTAATTATGTCTTTAATAATTTTTAAAAAAATTAATAATTAAAAACAACTTTTAAATTAATAAGGATTCCCATAAAATATTTTTTCCCTCCATAAAATATAATGTCATGTAATTTTTTTTATTTTAAAATAATATATAAAAACATATAATTAATTGTTTATTTACTGTTAAAATAGTATATTATGATTTTGTTTAATATTTTTCGATAAAAATTTACTTGTAGATGTATAGTAAAAATGTCATTATTTATAATACGATGAATTTTATCAAAGAATTAGTATAAAAGTATGAAATTAGAAGTTATTAAAAAAATTTATTGAAGAAATATTAATTTTATAATATTTATTATAAATTTTTAAATATTTATTATTGTTTATAAAAATATATTTTATATTTTAGAACATATGTGATATATTTCACAATTTTATTTTATTACAGTATACATTTATTATATTTAAATTATTTTTACTACTTTTATAACTTACCCTGAAAAATTTGATTTGAAATTTAGAATGAATAGTTAAAAAAAATATAAAAATGATCACTTTATTATAATGCATAATGTTTTTTAAAGGTAATTTTTAGTTATTGTTGCAAGAATGTTTTTTAAAATAATGAAACCTTTCATAATATTGGTATATTCTAAAACAAATGGAAATATATTGATGTTTGTGTATATTATTATTTTTATAAATTAATAATTATTTAATAATAGTTATATAATTATTAATAATCTTTAAATATGTCTAAGAACGCATAATTATTAATATAACATTTTTCGACAAATTTTTTTATACAAAAAATAAAATTATTTTATAAAATTGAATATTTTACCATATTTTGAATTTGAATTAGATTAAATGGAATCTATATCCATATTTTACATCTTCAAATTTTCATTAATGTGTGATAATATATATTTAGTGAAAAGGTAATTTCTACTATCAAAACATATTCTCCATTAATAATTTTTAATCAAAGTGTGGTAATGCGGCTAAAATGTTTCTATTACAATATGGCACAAGATCCGTATATTAAAAAAATTTATTTTGGAAATACACACCAAAAATTTATTTCACAAAATTTCCCATCTATGATAAAAAATATGATGAAAATCCATTTTTACCGATCACCCATAATTTATTTCTAAATTTTTCCCACTTTTCACCTACATGTGGATCTCACTTCAACAGTTTTTTGAAAACACAGGTAGAATGAGAATTTCAGAAAAACCATCCCAATTTACTTATTTTAAATCCCCTATAAAATTTTGGTTCACTATATCTTCATGAAGGTCCATTATGTCTATCCTTTCCATAGGATTCTTTAAGTGAAGAGTTGAATCTAAAATGAATGTATTAGTCACCCATTCACCTCATGTATTTATCATTATCATCCACAAACATCGAAAATATTCTAACCATATATATATAATTCTATGAATATAATTAATATAAAAAAAGATTATTATATTTTGGGTTTAACTTATATATATCCACATCCTATTGGAATTAAAAAATAAATGTTTCCTTATGTTGTTGTGCGGACTACTACCGCCATAACAAAATGTAACATTTTATATCACAACATTTACAATAAAGCTTATTTAAATGAATTATGTCAATAGATATGTTATTTATTTAATGGTTAATATTTTTCAAATATAATTTATTTATAAATTTTTTGACAATATAACATAACGATCATTGTAAAACTTCATTCCTAAAATGAATTCAATAAGAGGGGTCTATGTTTATTTATAAGTGACAAAATATTTTTCTATTTTTCATATTTTTTTATATATTTCAAATTTTCATTCATCACCAAATTAAATTATAAAATTTATGAAGACTCTAATATAGTACATTTTTTATCATATATAACTATATATATATATATATACTCAAAAATATAATAATTCATATTCTTATTGTGTCATTCTAGAATCCCACATTAAAAAATTTAAAAAAATTAATCAAACATGGAATTTAAAATTTATTATTGTGCATTAATATGTAAATAATGATTTAATTTTCATCCATGTTTTCTATTACAAAAATTGATGTAATTATTCGAGATCAAAATGTTCATTGACACAAATCATTTAAAAATGAATATTCCCAAATTATATATATAATAAAAATGTTCATGAGGCACTAGAGCCTACTCCTACAAGATTAATTCGGAAAATAATGGTATAAATAAATATAATACATGTGAGTTCACAATGATAGGTATCAACCTCTCTATAAGAAATTACTTCAATTAAATGTGAAAAATGTTGAAACACAATTGTCCATATTGAGTTTGTCTCTATAACATTTCTCTAGGATATAGAATAAATAACCCAATTTTCTTCCCTATAATTTTATGTAATAACAGAGTAAATATATTTCATATGACTAATTTAATCAATCAAGAATTGAATCATTCTCAAAGGGATATTTTTGTAATGTTCTTTATTGATTTCGATAGCCAAACTGGAATTATAGTTCTTCCATAAGAACCAAAAATCACAATCAACATAATATTGGAGCACATTGATAATAACCTACAAATCCTGTTCAATTTCATGTCCATACCCAATAAAATAATGAAAACATCCCTTATTGACACCCTGAATTGTAAAAAATATACCACCACAACCGAAGGGTCCTGGTGAATAATTAGTTATCCCATCGTTATTAACATTAAAATACCCATAATATTAAAGAATATATCATATATATTTCCCCACTAAGGGTTTCATAGACTTTCCTCTAAAACCAATAGATCCTGAAATATATAAACCTGATAAGTCATTATTCATTGATAATGATTGGATTTTGGAGGTAGTCATTGTTTCCCTGTGAATTTTATTAAAACCATCATAATAAAGCGTAAAATAATTCCCAAAATATTAACCATTTATTTCCCTCCAAACATAATATATGGTACAAGGTGTAGTTGTGAATAGGGGAGACTGAATCCTCTCCATAAAATACAAATTAAAGATGGATGTCATCATCACCACAAATTCCCCACTATCAAATTTGTAACCATTAATGAACTGAACCTTTCTCCCGCAACCTTCTATTGAATTTATAGAGAATGAACAAGTGATCAATTTAATCCTCAGCATGAAGACATCAGTAGAAGAAAGAGGAAATAAGTATTTATTAACGTTATATGAGCCTTTCCAGGGGTAGTCTTGTCCTACAGATTCTATAGACTAGCAAAAGTTGAGTAAGTGGTATATTGGGCTTCCTCAATCCCAATATCCCAAAAAGTATATTGATAGAACCATTACACAAATATTAGTGACAATATCTTGTCGTAGATACAAAATTCAGATTTTATTTATAGAAAAGTGTGTCTAAGTCAGTGTTTTTAATATAATGAGCTCTATATTGAGATTAGGAGGACGTATCATTGGAACATTTATATTAAATAGAAAGGTAGAATTGGTTTCATCATTCATAAATGGAAGAATAAGTAACTCCACATTTATTTTCATTGAATATAATAATGTACTCCAAATATTAAAAGAAGACTTCTTACAAACATACCCCTTCAGAGAAGAATTATTTCAGGATGATCTTTCTTAATATATGACTAAGAAGTGAAAGGAACATAAATTGAATAAAAATTCTACAATATAGGAATAAATATAATTGTATGAAACAATAATGAAGGATCATTAGATGAAATAAAAATATAATTGATTTTTTTTAATTTTGGTCGCGTTGAAAATCATGAGATCCGTGATTCCAATCCCTCCCATATCAAAATTTCTAATAGAATATTTCCACAAAACTATTATAACATTCCTTTCAAGAGATAATCTCATCAAAATAAAATTCTGAATCTTGTTTTTAAACTCATTAATGAGTGTTATTTGACAATATAATAAATAAAGTGTATAGAAAAAAATAGAAGTTATCACTAAATTGACAAAATATTGATGCATACATTTCATATTGTCATCCCTTTTTAGTGATGGAATTTTGTTAAAAATATTCAATTATATAACCTTTATATTACATATTCTCACAATTCCCTATAAATGTGGAACCCCAAGATATATAATATAAATGGAACCTCTCCTAACACCAATACCCCACATCATGTTGTTAATTTTATAAATTGGAACTCCTTCCCAAAACAATAGAGATGACTTGTTCGAGCTAACAACAAAAACGAAAACATCCTCATAATTCACACATTTTAATTCTATAGAAGATATGGTAATTTTATAAGAATTCACAAATATAAGACTATCATCATTATATAAAATATATGAGGGTTAGAATAATTCTCATCCAAATAGTATTTACTTATAAGGCCCAATCTAATTAAGATCAATGATATAAAAACATTAGTAATCCAAAAAACCAATAAGATACCTAGATAATGTATCAACTATTATAACCCACCAATAAGATACCTAGATAATGTATCAACTATTATAACCCCTATAGATCACCTTATATAACCCCTTAGGATAACATTATAAATATTAGAATTCCTTCAAATCTTTAGGATACACCTGACTATGTTGACATATTTTAATTGAAACCCATTCATTATCAGAATAGGAAATTTAAAATCACACAAAGTTGTATAAAAGGCCATATAGTTGTAAATTATCAAATATATATTACTTCCCCTATCTTATTTTATCATGATGTTGACACATTATGAATTAGTATAAAGACAATTCTAAATGGTCTTACCATGGAAATATCCCAAATTGATTAATAGTAATAAAACCCATGGAAATATAACCATTTTATTAGTCATGAATTTTATGAAAACTTTTGGAATTGAATTCCCAATAGAAACCTATAAAATACATTATTTCCCCAAAAAATTCATTTATTTCTAATAAATAAATAATTCTTTTATTAAATCCATATGGAATATAAGCATGATTTAATAATTCCCTCACTACATTGATAACATTCAAAAGAACAATATCCCTGTTAAACCTAAAGAATTTATTAGTAATGACATAAGGTCCATAGACACTATCAAAATTGGAGAGGTAAATAGAGGATATTATTTCATTTTCATTAGGTACATAAATAAAAAGCATACTATGAATGTCTTAAAATTTCATAAAAATATTATTGAATAATTTTGAGTGTTTACAACTCCTTTCTCCTTACTAAATTCCTAAAAATATATGCTTCCCAATTTGGAAATATAAATTTCTGAAATGTACTGAGTCCCGTTAACATTTAGAGAGGTAAGGAATATTTTTTCCATCTTCACTGTGTACAATAATTAAATCATCATTTAGTATATGTCCCCTTACATAATCCATTTTACATATAATCAATTGTGAGAAAGTTTCTTCTTAAGGGAAAGAAGATCATCAAGATTGAATAAAGCATCGAACTACTCCCTTGAGGGAATATAATGAGTCTCATTAACTTATTGAAAATGAACCAAGGTATATACATTATATTTGATACAATATTTTTTTTAAATTAATCTTTGGTCCATTCTTATATAATTTCTTTAACACATTTTAGTATTTTGGACAATTATTTTAATGGACTGTCACAAAATCAATATTCCAAAAATATATATAAGTTTATTTATATCCAGGTATTATAATAAAAGCATTGTTAAAAATAATTGTTAATGATAATGGCATTGATATATTAAAAAACATCATTCAACAGAGGATGGTGATCAGAATTTATCAATGGTTGTGTAATTGAAGATAAATCAAAAGAAGAATTCCTATCATTCACTTTGACATTGAATATATCCTTTTTGATGGCCTCCCTCCAATTCAGAGTATATATTCTCTTTGTAAAATCATTTCCAGCCATGGGGTCTTTAACTAAGTAACATTTATCAATAAAAGATTGAAATTCATAGGCTGATTTCTTAAAAATGTTACTAACAGTTTTTTCATCTCGATGTAACACAACATTAAATTCACCCATTATAATATAATTAGGACACAAACATTAAAATATGCATCAAAAAATTATAAAATGATAATTTGTTCTTGTATATAGGTTGAAATCATAGATAAATGTCAATTTAAAATCAGAACCATTCATGTTAATGGAAATATTTGTGGTTTGATTATCTTCATTGCATGAATTAATAATGACACTATCATGATATAAAATGAATAATGGCCCTATACAATATTCATATTAATTATTATAAATAAAATTATAGCATAATTAAAACCATTAAGAGTTCTTCCAATGATAAAATTTCATTATTTATGGTTCCATACAAATATGCATGTTTTTTTGTAAAATAATTAGCCCACAACTATGGTCATAGTTGAATTTCCAAGGCCATAAAAATTCCAAAAAGGAATCTTCCTTTGGATTTGGGTATCAGGTTAGAGTCGTGTTTTCTATTCCCCATACATGCTTCATTTCAGGTTTTTGGGGTTGAAAATATTTTTTTATATGTTGTAGCATATTTTATTTGATTGTAATCATCAAGGGATATTATATCATTATATTTAGACCCATCACTACTAATTTACCCAACATAACACTTCTGAGGACATGGAAAATTTGATGGACCAACAAGAGCACACTCCTTGAGGGAAAAATTTCAAATATAGGGGTATAAATCAATGTGATTGATGATACTCATATTTATAACAATGGAATTCATACATACTTGAAAATCACATAGATTGTTTAAGGGAGACAACTAAATCTCATCACCATCAAATGGTAACTCATTCATTGGTTTATAATCACATTACAAAATAAGTGATTTCTCCTACACCATGATGAAAATTTCCCTGATTTCTGTAGAAATATACAAAAACATATTATTTTCTTCCACCTCACTTTGTTGAATGTTAAAAACCTAAAAAATACCCTTTTATATGTCCAATTTATATGATTTATCATCAATAAATTATGCTCCAATAACAATAGTGTCTCCCGAACCCAACATATTTGGAGTCTTGATACCATCTTCTATTCCTTAGTGATATGAGCCCAATGTTTCGTCAAGGGATGTAAGGAGATTGTGGGACATGCATGTTTTCAAGTGTGCTATATATCCTTTAGGAAAAATAAAATCTCACTAATAAAACAATTTTTATTCGAATTTAAATTAATCTGATTCCTGTCCCAATAATTGAAAACCTCATTTATCTTACTTTGGATATCCCTAAAATATTAATGAAAGGACCCAAAATTGTGAAAACTTATAGAAAAGGAGGAATAGACTCATATTCAAACATGAAATCAGTATTTTTATAATTATAAAGAATGATAATAATACGAAGAACATGAACTTGTATATTAATATGTACCAACTTTTTTCTAAAATAATTCAGGATCACCATCTGGAGTATAATGTTCCATTCATGTTGGGTTATCGAAATAACAGGAAACATCATTTAGAATATTGGGATGCCAATAATCCCATGTCATACCATGAATCATAACACATACATTAGAATTGGTCTAGTAATTATTTAGAGTATTAATGTTTATATCCCATTCAAAATACTAAAAAACTCATTTTCATAGTTGAAGATTACCCATATTCCATGTTGTATTGATATCCTCTCTGGGAGGGAACATTATATAAAAATACCCCTTCCAATAAGAATGAATTTCCAATACTAATAACCAAAAAATGAAAAATTTTGTTAATGAGATCTGCATAAGACCATGGACTATCACCCTTCGTGTAAATGACATGATGAAGGTTCAAGAACATACACTGGATGAGCCTTTCCAACAGAAAAAATGATCTTCCACAATAGTGAATAAAACATCATATAATATTCTGATAGAAAAATATCTTGATGTAACCACACATTTTATAAGAAATAATCCATGTAATTCCTCTAAAAAATAAAAACATTTCTTAGGCACATTATAGAGATCTAGAAATCCCACAATCATTTTCTAATAGTTTTATGAGCATGGAGAATTAACGATGAAGGAAAACACTTGATCTAGAAGAAGTGATTTCTTGTATTAAATATCATGTAAAATTCTAGTGTGTCATTATAATATTTCTTAAAAAATCACTTCTAAAATAATATATAATATAGGAATGTTTTCCTTTATGATTATACAAAATTAGAATACCATGACTATGGTAGTAGTCCTAAATGGTCATTATTACTAACACCCGATATCAAAAATGAATAATAACTAACTATTATATATAAAAAATTAATAATAAATAAAATATATAAAAGGGTAATTTATATGAATAATATTACTAAGTAACTTATTATTATTGGAATTTTTTTACTTTTGGGTAGGGGACATTATACTATTATTAAAAAGTAATTTATATTAATTGTACAAATGTATTCCAATTGTCATAATCATTACTATTCTATAATAATATTTAATGTTTTAATTATAATACCCTATGATGTAATTATATTTTATTTATAACATATTTTTTTTAAACCATGTTTAACAATAAATTATTCTACATTGAAGAATTAATAATTACATAAAGAAAATTTATTTTTATGATTTATTTTGAAATCATTTAATAAAATTTTTCAACATATATATATTTTTTACAACAATTAATTTTTATAAAATACCTAGTGGAAGTGTTAATATTTTTTTGTCTTATTTTACATATATTTTGTATTAATAAATTTAAAATAGTGATTTTTTTACCATTTAATGATATGATTTATCATTTAGGGAGTATTAAAATATATAATGGGTATTTTTATACAATGATATAATGTTATTCTCATTGATATAATATTTTTACATATGTTATATATAATATAAATGATTATTTTTTAGAATTCATTTTTATATGATGTTATAATAGTTTTCCCTTCATCTGTTAAATTTTAATTGTTCAATGTCAATTAAATAATAATAATTTCAATATGATTTTATGAATTATTTTAAAAATTACTGATTTAGGATTTTAATTCAATTTTAACTGTTTATTATTTAATGAAGTAATGGTTCATAAATAATGCTATATTTATTAATTTTAAATAATATTTTTTATGTAATTTTTTAGCAAAATATCATTTTTATATTTGATAAAATTTAGTTCTTCATTAAAACCTAATTAAAGAGCATGGGTTATTCATTATTAGTCAAATTGTTTAAATTTACTTGTAACTCATATACATGTATAATAATTGGTGGGGTCATATGTCTCCGCCTAATTATTGTGTTAGGGATGTATATTTAATTACATAACAGTGGGAGATAGTTAATGAATAATTAATATAAAATGGAAATAAGGTGGTGTTTCTTTCATTACATTGGGAATCATGTATTTTTGTATATAGCCAATTAATAAATAATATAGTGATGACTAATCAAAATTTCCTTTGAATATGGTGGTGAATTAATCTACATAGTATCATTTTTATCGATCCATATAGTTGTTCCCCAAATATATGATGCCTCTAATTTCATAATATTCCATTTTTCATTTATTATACCACATAATTTTCTAAATTCGTGATTTTTTCATTAATATGGTAATTTATTATGATGTTCCATGTTCTATAAAAATCATTCATATAATTTTATGATTTCATGTTTCTCTATTTACACAATATGATTATGAACCTTGTTTTTTGTCACCATAATTTTTCTTATATTTTCATTTCATTACCCATATAGAAGAATCATTTATTATGATTGTTACGTATAATACCATTTCATGTTTATCTATGATCCTACTCTAAATCATGATTCCACTCATGGTTATGATCCAAATGTTATGAATTGTATATTTTTTCCTTACAGTGATATCAATCTCAAAATATTAATATGATATTAATACACATTTAGTAAGTATTGATATATCATTGGTTCTATCTATAATAGGGTCTGTAAGAGAATGGTTAGAGAGAAATGTCAATTAGGTGACGGAATATTATTTTATTCATACATATTTTTATGATGATTATTTCCACACAATGATTTATATTATTAGAAAAACATTTTTTAAAAAATTCGTTATATATAATAACATCTTGTTAGGGGTGTTTATTTATAATAATTTAAATTATTGTTCTTGTTGATGTAAAATTTATTAATATACTACTATTTATATTATTTATGGACTTGTGGTTTCTTCGTATCAGTTATCAAATTTTTTTATGACCACTTATATATCACCCGTATACATGAATCAAATATAGTGAACCATATAATAATTAACTTTCTCTTCAAATTGGTTTAATGCTATTCAAAGGATTGAAAAGTAATATATAGGAAATGATAAACAAATAAAGATCAATATTGATAAAATTTCATTTTATTTAAAATAATGTAATGTAATTTGTATTTAAAATTAAATTTATTATAATATATTTATTTTAAACCATTGAAGTGAAATATTAACTTTTTATAAACCAAAATATAGTGAAATTATGAAAAAATTTACAAAACTGGATCGTGTACCAAGACAACCAATATCATTATACCGCATCACAATCAAAGATATATAACCCCAACTATTGATTAATGATTTCATCCTTTAAATTATATATTTTCTAGAATATCTTCATGTCTATTAAAGTACACATGTACTATTGGGTATCATTTTGAATATTTTTGTAAATGTCACTAATATCAAAAAAAAATTATTATAATCCATGAAAATAAATTATAATACATTATTTCAACATATTAAATAAATTTCGTTGTCAATATATTTTAATAGATATCTTTTTTTCCAAATGGTTTTAAGGAATGAATCATTTAAAACATCAATTGACATTCAATTAAATATTAATGCTTTAATCTTCATGGAATGGATAATTATTTAAAAAATATAATTCAACAATATAACACGTTATAATAACATAAAATATTTAATTCAATATTATGGAAACCATTTTTTTTTTCAAAATCCTATTTTCAAATAATATTGTTCTCATGTATACTCATCAATGTTTTTATGTCCTAATACAATTGGGTTTTCTGTAATAAACCATGTAAATGGATTTACATTATTTAACCCTTAAGAATAATCATTTTATGAATCAAATCCCATTAGAAAACTTATGGGATTAGATTTCATAATATTATATATCAAATTAATTTACATCGATTAAAATAATCCACAAATTTAGTGAAATATATTAAATATTTTTATTTATTTATTCTGAAATAGTAAAATTATATAATAAAATATAAAACAATATAATTCATTAAAATAACCTCATTTTAATCATAAAATTACCAAATAATTATATTTTATTTAAATAAAATCATCAATAATTATTTTATCAAATTATTTTAATGATAATCATTTTTATAAATAATAAAAATGATACAAAAATAATTAATTTTTCAAGAAAAAAATTAAAATAATTATTCTTGTCCCACATATAGTGGATTACAAAATAATAATTAACTTAAATAATTACATGGAATTTATATTATTTATTCATATAGTAATTATTATTAAGTAGAAATAATCAATACAAAGATAAATATTTCATTTTGTTGGAAAATATTCATTAAATATCATTACAATCCTTGCATTGAGATTAATGTTTAATTTTTTTATCATAATATAAAAAATTAAAATTAAGAAATTATAATATATAAAACATCTCCCCATACATTACTCATTATAGGACCCATTTTAGAAAAACCATACTAATGTGAATTCCTCACATCCTAAGTAAAATGAAATATAATAAAGTGTGGTCTTCATGGTTTGTAATGTTAAGAAATTAATATATCATTTATTATAAAATCATATCATGATCCTAAAGGTATTGAAGCATGAGAATAACATTTGAAAATATGACCCAGTAAATCATAGTTCATAATAATGAGTAATAATTAAATATTTTTAATTCATATGATAGGGAAAAAATTAATTCAAAAAACATTAGTTGTTACAACATATCATTGGCATTAGATTTTGTTAGAAAAAAGTGATATAAAATATGAAATCATTGTAATCATATAATATTTATGTCAGGGCTACATACCGACACATTTACCATATGGTGGTTTTGGGATAACCACCCATGAATGAGCATCACTGTTAGGATATCCTCTCATGTACCTAATTTTATGAATCGATAACAACTAGTTTTCTAATATTTTTTGCTTGGGATAACTAACAATTTATATTTTTAAATCAAAAAAAGAATAATATTTTCCAAAATAATAGGAGGTAAATAAAATACACAGAAATCACATAACCATGATCTATTCATAAATATTCCAATACCTTTTTAAAACACTTATAATTCCATCGCAACATATCCCATGAGAAAGGAGAATGATATAAATTAATATTTCATATTTATAACTATAAACCATCTAGTGAAGGAATAGGGTTGGAATCATTGAATCTTATCTCCAATAAATCATAAGTAACATTAATTGATGTTATTATATATGTAAAATGACATAAAATTACATGTGAAATATTTCATTTATATAATTCCCTATGAGTTTTGAAATCATGTATTTAAATATAAAAAATGATCAAAATTTTTTTTTATAGGAAACAATAATGGAATATTTAAATGATTTATTTAATAAATAAATTTTCTTAACTATGGGATATTCTTTTTCATGACATGTATATTAAAGAAATGAATCCTTGGACATGATAATAAAAAGTCATATGTACCTTTATTTAGAAAAGTAGATTACATTAAAAATAATTCATTGAATGTGAAAATTAGATTGAAATGTTTCTTAAATTTCATTGAATAATATTAACAAAATTATTCAAAAATATTTTAAATAATATATGGACATGGATGAAATCATTTTCTACTAAAAATTAATATGCAGTTTTTTATATTAATAACATTATTCTTGACCCCTTAGTACTTTAATAAATAAAAATAAATTTATATACTTGTTCTCCTAGAATATATAAGGGATTAAAAAATAAATATTTTTTTGGAAAAATTATTTATATTTTAATCAGAGTAAAAGTAAGAATTACATTCCATATAAAAATAATATTTTAACATAAACCCCATAATACCTGCTTGAAATGAATTTTATGCACACTACACTATTATTAAATAAATTTAAATTTTATTTATTAAATAAATGAAACATATTAACACTTAAAATTTCATATAATAACATATTATATCATTTCAAAACCCATTTATAAAAAAATATTTATTTAAATAATCTATTTCAAGTGTTAATTTTGGGATTTTTCAAGAATTTTTATTAAATAAATTCTGATCTTTTACATCAATCCAAGTATTCTAATTTCCATAATTTTATTCATGAAAGTAATTACATATATATATATATATTTGTCATTTAAAATTTTAAAATCTTCCTTATAATGTATATATTAAAAAATTAATTGCAATGTTCATATTTACAATAATTTGTGTCTACACATTACTGGTGTTTTAATTTTCTAATGATTAGATGGAAATAAAAACACATATTAATTTTTAATTTTTACATGATAAATATAATATAAACTTCATTATTCCATTTATATAAACAACTATTTAAGTGTGTGATTGGAAATAAATTATATCATTACATGGAGAATATAGTCTACATGTACACATGAAGGAATCATTAATTTCCAATTTTTTTTAAATGAGATGGTAGATAGTTGTGAAACCATAAATACCTAAATAATATTTATGAAACATGATTCTTCGTTTCATGATGGGTAAAAAAAGTTTTATTTAATTTTTTATAATAAATAAAATTGAATGTTCTCGGTTAAGAGTTATACTAATTCTTTGAGGAACCAATTTTTGATTACACATTAATACTTCAAATGGTGGTGTAATAATCATCTGAGGACGACTATGATGTGTAAAATGATTTTATAATGCTATTAGGGTATGTATTTTGAATGATATATTTTATGCAATTATGGAATAACTAATAATAGATTGATCTTATTTAACAGTGAGGGGATGAGTTTCCATTGAATTAAATAATATATTATATTAGTATTAAATATTTTTCATAATGATGATTCCCGAAAATTATATAAATTTAATCTATGTTGAAATTAATTTGAAAATATAGTCCTCTAATAAAATATATCATATATTAGGTGATTTTTGAACACTTATCTATTAGTTTTAACCCCATGATAATTGTCTTGATAATTACTGTGATATTAATGTGTTTTACTCTTTAGTTGTTATGAAATAAAAATAAATGTTAAACTAACCCATAAGTGGAATTTTTTTAACAATATCTACCATATTCCATAAACATATAAAAGGAGAATATATTTATGAATATTTGTAATTTCAATAATGTAATACTAAAAATAATATACCAAAAAGTCATTTTCTGGATTGCTCATATATCATTAATTTATGGTTAAAAAGATTAAAATTAAATTTTAATAAGAAAATCTTTCACATTAATAATATGATACATTTTTCTAACACATCCTATAATAGAATAAATTATTAAAATTGTATTAAATGTAATATTATTTAAATTTTCTATTAAATTAATATATTACTTTATTAGTTATTATATCATCACTACGTAAGAAAAGAAGTTGTTTATTTCATTAATAATATTTTGTATTAAAGAATTACCATGAAAAATAAATTCATTGAGAATTCAGATAATTACTTATAAAAAAATGAACTAATTTTATCCGTATAAAAATATGACACGTATTAGAACAAATACATCAACATTTTGTATTTATTTTTTACATAAAATAATTTTATTTTCATTAACAATGAAAAATGTTGAAAAATTTCGATATAATTGAATATTAAATGATTTTGCTCTAAAAATGAAATATATAGATATAATTATAATGTCATATAGACATTAAATTCTTTTTCACAATGTTTTTACCATTAAATACTAGATTTTCTCTTATGGATTTGAAAAATATGTACCAATGTTATAATTAACACAGAAAGAATATTTGATAAATATGAAAATTTTCACAAGAAATATGGAATCCAAAATCCAATATTACATTCATATAAGTTACATAAATATTTTTAAAAAAAATTATACCAATGACAATGAAAACTGCTCTAAAAAACATAATTTAAGAAAAACATGTTTTTATTATTATTCAATGGCCAATAAAAAATAATTTTAAAATTTAAAAAATTTATAGAAAACATTGTTTATAAATTTAATAGAATTAATTATTTAATAATGAATATTTTAAACTATTAATATAATGAAATTACACATATAAATATTATTTTTCATTAAATATCTCTTTTTTTAATTATATCCATTTTTACATTGATATCCAATGAATTTTTTTATATGTATTTTAAAATTATTTTTTCCAATATCAATATGTGTATTTATACCCTCTAATCCAATTAATTGTAATTAAATTTCAAAATAAATAACAATAATTAAATATAACAAAAAATATCCATTAGACATTGTATTTTGTAGAAATCTATCTATAATGTAAAACATGCTCATTAAAAAATAAATACATAAATATATCAACATTTGTTACATTATAAAACTATTATATTGAATTTATCTAAAAAATAATCCAATATAATACAATCAATTTATGATATATCTATTTCATATCATCATCGGATTCCCAAAAAGAATCTTCATATTTCTATTTACATTGGAGAGCATCGAAAATATTTTTATACGTATTATATAGTACATTATATATACAATCCATTGTATTTAATGGTTTATATTATTATAATGTTGAATGATATACATGTAAAACCTCTATGTTTAGTTGTTTCGATGGATACAGTATGTTCTTCGATGGCAAGCATAAATGGAACACATTAGGATTGTGAGAGAGGTTCCCTGAAAACTCCAAGGGATATGTAACAATCCCTTCACAAAAAAAGAATGTTGAAGGTACTCATATTCCTATTGATATATATTTCATATATTATAAATTTTTTGAAATTATACAATGTAGATAAAAATATAAATAACTTCTTGAAATATTTTTATACCAGATGCCACATGTGATTGTAATCATTATTCATCTATTGAATATGAGATTCCAGGATGTGCTTAAAGATACCTATAACCTTGTCATCCATTTTATCTTATTCAACAGATAACAATATATTTCATTCAATAAATATATCCAACTACAGTAGATATATTCCCTAGTGATTCATATGAAACCATATAAATTCTCCAGTGCATTAAAATATTGTATGAAAATTATATGAGAGTAATGTAATAATCCCAACCAGAATTTAAATCCAAATAATACGTTCTGAAAATATACTATAGGGTTTTAGTTTTCCTCCCTTAATCACCATCTCTATATGTATGAATGAAAATATTGAAAAAAAACTTCATTTATAAACCTTGGTGATGACATAATCTAACCATTCAGGTATAAATAGAATAAAAAATAGATATAATAGATTGTGGTTATCAATGAAACTGAAGAAATTCATTGATGTATATATGGAAGGATAATAAATATATTAATTTTACCTAAAAGAAATTAAAAGAGAATATTAAATATTGTGATGGAATTCAACTCAAATTAAAGTGTGGACATTATATATGTTTTGTGGAGATTGATAACAGAATACATAATGGTTATTTGTAATGTCCCACCTCCCCGATCTAGTAAACTATTCCTAGAATGATCTTCACCTTGTATATGATAAAAAATATCTAACAAACTAAATTTAAATTAATTCATTGAATGTTCATTAATCCTAAATAGTAATTTCTGCCATGATCCACTCTAACATATCCATAAGAACCACATGCAATGGTCTATTTCCCCAATACATGTAACATATGATTATTAATTTTGTTTAAAAGTAATTGAGTTCCATAGAGGACATAATAAGTTGTTAATATATCCCATTAGGCCGCCAACAGTGATTATCATAATACAACCAGTATAATATAAATGTGGATGTGTTAGTGTATAAAATTATTCGTATAATATTTATGGAATAATATTTATAATATCATTAAATGAACCAATAAATACCTATGTACAAAAATACACAAGGTGTTAGTTATACCATTATTTATCTCTTTCCATGTTACCATGATTGACTATACCAAATTTTTTTAGGTCCAAAGTGTCTAATAGAACACTATGAAATCATTCCAACTAATAACTATTGAACCAAAATATGGTATGTTCCATAATAGTATCCCAATCCTCCCATATGTTATTATTCTATAAATCAAAACTCCTATACCCATGGTGTATGATTGTTATTTCAAACCACATTGGGTATTATTATTTTTCTATATAAAACCACTACCTAGGGAGTATTTTGGTAATAAAAATATTACATATGTAGTATTTAAAAGTTGGCATAAGAATCCACCCATTTATTATTATAGTTATTACAACATCCAATTAAAGTACTCAATAGTTATCATAATCCATCAACCAGAGAACATTTTATTTACCAAAAACCGCTATATATAGTATTATAATGTTTTAAAAGGCCTTCAACTATGGAATATTCCTGTTATAAAATACCATATAAATCTAAGTGTTTTATCATTATATTTTTTTGATAAATGTATGAAAAAACAAAAAATTAATTGTATTTACCAAATCTAATAAACCACACCTTCCCATATAATAATTCTCAATATAATTTAATATATATAAGACAGTATGGATATACTGAAAATCAATTAAAATATATCTTACAATATGGGAATATACAATTTGAGAAAAAAATCAATAAATCCCTTATTATATTTCAAAAAATAGATTTAGCATTTTTTGACCCATTTATAATAATTGATGTTTTAATTCTATTAAAAATGAAATATTTATTTAAAATAAATTCCAAAATTTATAATTTAAATAATATATTCTTATAATATATTCCAATATAAATCAAATTACATATGATAATTATAAATTCAATAAAAAACATTCTTTTTAAAAAAAATCAAAGGCCGAACTCACACATTGGGTTTTACAATATGTTGTATCTATATATTCTACATGAATATAAATAATATTCTCTATAATTTTAAATAAATTAGTAAAATATTAAATTTAATCATAACCATGTAATGTAATTTCTGAATGATCATTCAAACAAAACACATAAAACAAATCATGTATTTGGAAACATTTAGGGAACCACAAAGCTGAACCATATTTGAGTCCTCACATAAAATTCTGTTTTATTGTTACTAATTAATCAAGAGGAAATATAGATCCATAAAAATAGAATAAAATAGGTAATATTATTGAAAACCAATGAAATGTAACTTGATTAAAGTAAACCCAAATGTGTGGGGACATGAGCCACAACCTCCCATAGTTCTTTTTATTTCAATTAACAATGATCAAACCTGACACTAATAAGAGGTGATATCACATTTGGTAATAGATAATAATTGACAATCATTTGAGAGGATACTGTATGAATAGGGAAGAATAATATTGTAGAAAAAATTGAATTTAAAATTGAATTTTTTTTATTTTCATTCATCTAATGAGGCTGAAGATTAGGCTTCAAAGATTGGTAAACCATGTTCCAAATTTATATGCGTTACTATAAAAGTCACACCACAAAACTCATGTAGAATTCATTATTTTATAAAGTACTCACCTACCACTAAATTTTATTTCAATGGTTTCAGGGATTCTTAAGTTCCTTATGATAGATTTAAAAAATCATATTTCCTAAAATACTACACTGCATAGTTGTTGCGCATGATTAACACAAACTTTCTGTGAACACTTCACCCAATACCATATCCTCTGAAACAAAAAATCCAAACCATGATGCTCTTAATAAATATTGAAACTTTTTATGTACCTATTATTTTCTAAGGCACATCCAAAAATACCCCTTTAACGTGTTTTTTATTTTAAAGGTCAATTTTAAATCTCTGATCCCAAATATAACCTTCTAATAATTGAATATTAAAAATTATTTTGAATCATTTATTCTGAAGGGATGAAATATGTTAATATCTCTTAAAAATAACATGTATCATCCCTTAGATGCCCAGATGGTGATTCAATCCATTTTCTTGTCCAATGATGGTCATCTAATTGTTGAAAATGGATGCAATGAACTCGATATTCAAAATTTTACACTATAAACAACCACCACCCCCATGAAAACTTGCATTCTATTAATTGAAATTTGAGTCATTAACATATTTGTATTTAAAAACACCAGGAATTTTTTTATCCTGGAACATCTACACTGAAACTTGATTGTGTCATTTATCTAACAATTGTCATATCTATGGTAGTCACATCATAGAATATAATTCACATTACTGGTTCAAATCTGTGTTTCCTTGTGATAATGAAGTTTATAACAAATAACATGCTTTATGTGTTATACCCTGAACAATTTCCTTGTTACTAAAAGACTATAATGTATGAAACCTAATATGACCCACAGATAAAGGTCCCAATTCTCACATTCCACTTTCAATAGAATAATGTGTGTGCCTCCAACATTCATGATCTACAAGATCATGTTTGATAATCTATGAAAATATATAGAAAACATATAAACAAGGTCCAATACAAATCAAAAATTAATAAAAATTAATTTATAACCCACTAAATTAAGTTCCATTAAAAAAATGGTATGATGAATTTAGGAAAAACAACCACATGGACACCTGAATTATTCTTCACTATTTTCTTAAAATTAATGAAGATGATACCCTCATCACTCTAGGTCTCCCATTATTATATCAACCAAATTTTTTTCCTTCTGATAATTAATCATACTTAAAATAAAATCCTCATAAATTCATTAAGAAATATATGTTGTTTAAAAAGCACAAGGGAACTAATTTTCACTAAAATCATGACCATTCCATTTCAAGTCCTACACTCAAATAACCAATTCCATCATTAGGTCTATATGCCCAAAAAATATTCAATTTTCATAACTATTGGAGCCCCAACTTAATCTTCTCAATTGGTAAAATGTAGATCTCATGGTCATCAACCCCTGTTCCACTAAACATAATATTCAGATGTGACCAAACACACTCATTCCCAAGAACTATCCTACAAGTTAATTGCTAATCACTTTCAACTTATGGAACACCATCATCAATTTTCACCCAGACTAATTATAAATGAGGGTCTCACCCTACACATTTTATTGTGATCTATAATATATATTTCCTTCCTTACATGCCTTCATAACCAATAAATCCAATTGGTGAAAATGTAAAAATATGTATACCACTAAATTATTTTATCATTCAGCAGTACACAGATAGAATGTCACGTAAGCTAAATATGATAGGATACATGATACTCTTTTTTCAGTACCAAAATATACTAAATTAAACACACATAGAATTGTTTCACTACTCTGTCAAGTAGTGAAACAAAAACACTCAAGATTCACATTTAATCTTTGCTATCCCCTATGCAAAAACCCTTGGTCGTGCTCATGAGGAGGCTATCCATAATTAACCAATACATACATCTACAGTTTCTTAAAAATTTGTCCCATCAATTGTTCAAATTATAAAAACATGAAATCATACCAACTATAACCTATAAAAAATTGGAAGAATCCATGTGTATATGTATTAGGTTTATAGAAACACATATCAACCATGAATGTTCCGGGATCTCGACCTATCATACAATAAATACATAACATTATCATAGGGAAACAACACCCCATGCACATTCACATTAAAGAAATATGATGTATAAATTTGTATATTATATTCACCTAATTTATCATCACATATAATCATATATTCTTAGGAAATTTTTGGGTTCCCACACACCCCAATTATATATTCATATAAATAGACTCGTTATCATGTTTGGTAAGAACCACTTATCCATGGCTCAAGAGGATACCCATGAAGTGAACCATTCTATATTTATGTCAATTCCATTTATATAAATTACACGTATAAAGTAACATAAAATTGGTTGATCCCAATACCTATTTCATATAAAACATAATGAATAACCATCTTCTCAGGGTCCATTTGATTACAAGAATCCCCATCTATATAGAAGAAACATACCAAAAGCACAACCAACAAAAAAAGGTCAATCTTCTAATTAAACCATCCCTATTTAAAACAAGATAAGGAATAATTCCCTATAACTAAGGGTGCTCACCCACAAACCCATAAACTAAAAGTACTTAGCATAAACTGATTACATAATCCAATTCCTGTAACATTTTTCATATCACTTAGGTGTCTCAAAAAAAATAGTTTAAATCCTTTAATTAGTAATAATCAAATGTAAAAATTTACGAACTCAATCAACGGACATAAAAACAAAATGTCACTTGAGGCTACTATGTTTACATTAATAAATACTCACAAAATTAAATCTTTCATAATGAACATTCCCATATCTTAAGGTCCCACTACATATACTAAAATAAACATCTATTTTAGGGTTCAGAAAGACCAATATTTCTATATATCTATACACAAAACCACAAAAATGGGTTCAGAAATATCATCAAACATTTTATAAACATACCACCCTCATGTCATCAGGAAAAATAATTTGCTAACTCCTTGAAACAACACTTATAGTACATAAGGTTAATCATAACATATATGGCCTCTACATCACAACATTTAACAAGACATCAAATTATGATTTAACCCATATTGTTCAAAATTTTAGAGTATTTACATTCATTTTAACATGAAAACATTTATTTTTAAAAACTAAAATATATAATGTTTTAAATGTTTTATAATTAATTATAGAAATTACCAAATTAAAATTATATTATATTAATATTAATAAAAAATACTAAATTATCAAATTAAATAAATCATGAAGGTTCTGTTAAATCAAATACAATTTCAAAACACTAGAAGAAATAAAATTATATGGTTTTAATAGAATTTTATTTGAGAAATTACCTCATTTATAAATTAATATCTTATTATTAATAGGTATATTTTCATTGGTATTAGTCAGGTAAGATTTCATAATAGATTTATATAGAAAAAATATTATACTATATTTTCATTTTAAATACTAAATCATAAGAATAAGTAAATTCATTATGAGATTTGATAATACTAATAGTAATAGACCTATATTAGAATAAATATATGATCATGATAATCATATATCGTTACTAATTAAATTTATTTTGTAGTTAAGATATAAACTATAATCCCTAGTGTGATGCATGTCATGTGAAAACCAACATGAAATAAATGATGAATGAATACTCCCACAACATATATATATATATACTAGACCAAGAGTGTAAATCTCATAAACAAATAAAAACAGCCATGACATTTCTTACTCAAGGTGTACAACAAACACACCAATAACGATTAAAATATATTAAGAATAAGTCACATCAATCAAAAATTGGTGTTTCCAACACGAATTGATTGATCACTCTTAGGGATAAGCTTCTCTCTATGTCCTGGAATATTTTTAACATGAAGAATATAATTTAAAAATAGTTAGTTGAAATAAAATTAATGCGTTGATACAATATTTTATCAGTCCAACTCTTCATGCCATTAGACAGTTCTTGAATCCATTGTTTCTATAGAGAACAAAATTCATCAAAGTTTTTTATATTATAGTGACTAGCATTGAGGTCTAATAAGAATAGTATGAGGATAAAATTCCAAGAATATCTAATTGTAATTGAAATGGAAATAACATATTCTATGATAATCAGTAACTAGTATCCATCATAAATAAATAGGGAATTTTCCAAATAAATACAGTATAAAAGCGAGATCAAAAGGGTTTTCTATACATTTTGATTATTACGCATGAGAGGATCATATATAAAATATAACATTATAAATAAATCAAACTTAACCACATCCCTTGAATTGTCTCGTGTGATTCATTTTCCCATGTCTCGTTCTTCACAATAATATGAAACTAATATATTCATAAAATTGACCATTTCCCTGAAAACATTTTCCAATGAAAAATAATAGTGCATGTATAGGTGCATATGTTCAATAGAGGTATAATTATGGTATGAATAAACCTATATATTTCAACAGCAACAGCATCACAAGAATAACTAGTATGATATATATTAAGATGTGTTTCTTCCCAATAGATAAATATTAAATATTATTAAAAAATATAAAAACATTAAATAACCTACTAAATACAAGTGTTTATAATGACACATGAGGTCAAATATATCATTTTCTAAATCATTTTTCACCATAATGATTAGTAATACATGACACAAATAGTTAAAGGGTGTATTTAAACATATCAAAAAATTGTTTCGACCATATCCTCTTAATCAACCTAAGGAATCAATATATAACAATAATGACAACCCTCTATAATGGTGTATTATTTTTATTGAAAACAACACTATGGGAGTATTCATGTTATCAAAAACATCCAAATGGGGTATCCAATAGTTTTCAAAATCTCCACCAATATAGTATTCATGTTATCAAAAACCTCCATGTGGATTATTTTTTATTTAACACATATTGACACCAAAACAATTAATAAAATATGTTTCTTTTTAAATATCCATATTTATAAATTTGATAATAAAAACAAAATAGTCTATCCTGGTTCACATAAATTAATTTTTTCATGTAAATCAATAATCACATTACCTCTTGTTTATCATAGTGGAAATATTTTTAATATCATGGGCTGTTAAAATCCATGTGTATGTATTGATTAAATTCCAGAAAAATGTTATTGATTGTTTGGTATTAATTATTATCATGATTAGATATCATACTATGTCAAAATACCTCCAACTATAAAATTTAATATTTAAAAAATATGTAAATATAAAAAAATTAAATCAATTCCATTTTAAACGATTTGGTTTATAAAATAATAATTCTTGGAATGAACCTATGTAATTTTAAATCTGTCAATGATATATAGAAATGGTTTCTAAAATACATCACATAAAATATTACATTGCCTCTAATGTGTTTTTTACTCATAATAAAAAAAGAACAAACCATGTGTAATTCATCAACCTCATAGAATAGAAAAAATTATTACATGATAAATCTATTTTAATGTACGGTCAATTTGATAATTCTGAATAAACCTATATAAATATTAAAATAAATTACAGAGATAAATATTTTAACATTCATGATCTGTTGTTTCATTACATGAGACAATCTGTGATATAGTAAAGAAATTTATATATGTTATATATTCTAAATTTTTATTTAGATTCATTGATAGTTATAACTCATTCAGGAATCAAAAATATCATTTTCTAATAATGAATGTCAAAGTTAAGGTAATAGATAATAATATATGATGAAAATATAGGAATAAATAATACATCAAGAAATATATTTTTCTATATTTGAGTTCAAATACAATTATCCACATAATATATTGAATTTTTTTTTGAAAAATTACCCCATAAATGGAGTCAATTTAATAGATCCCATTAACATTCCATATTGACAAATATATTATAAAACTTTTTACCTTATAAGATTTTAATGGTGGTCCTTGTATAGTATTCCTATTTTATTTCAGCATATACTTCTAGAATTTTATTCAATTTTCATTTTTAAATCTAATTTGACATGTTAAATAAAATTATAATAATTATTTATCCTTGCATCATTCGTATTAAAATTTGTATCAATTAAAAATTTAATATATATATATATATATTTGTTAAATTGTCTTATATAATCACATTCCACATCAATATGACCCTATTAAAATCCCCTAATATATTATTCATATTTTAAAAAATAAAAAATAAAAAAATTTATTCCAGAAAGAATTATTTGATAATAAATGAAATGAAAATTTATATGTACAATTATATTGTCCAATAGATTTATATTATTAAGATAATTTTTGTGTCCATATTATAAAATATACCCTAAATCAGAGAAGTAATAATTTTCGTTTTCAAATATTTGAAACTAAATTGTATTATTTGTTATCATGATATTATTTCATAACTTATTATTAGTTTTACTGCATGTTAGTGAGGATTTATTCAGATTCTATTACATGAAAATTCATATGTTAGGCAAAAATCAATGTAATAATAGCAACAATTCATAGAGTATCACCCTTAATGTTACATTCATCAATAATGTTCAGGGGATATATTATGTTTTATTTAAAATTTATGGTATATATTTATTTGGACTATAGTGACCGTAATGAAATAAAATCAATATTCAAATATTTATGAATTATATTAATTTATTTTACTTTCTATTGATGGGTTCAAATGTAAGAACATTTTAAATTTACTATTTGTATCCCAAACTCAGTTATTAAACCTAATCATGGATGATAAAATAATTAATAAAAAACTGACATATGGGTAGCCATTTATATATGAAAAAACGATATTTTACAATTTTTTTACGATTTATCATCATAGACATATTGAAATAAAAATAAAATAATTAAAATTTGTCAAATATTTATAATTTATTTAATACCATACTATGATTATCAGTTATATAAGTTTTATTATTTCCCTTATCAATGTGGTGATTCTCTTAATTATTCTCACACATAATAAAATTTTTCAAAATTAAAAACATAAGTATATATGATAATTATTATTCATCAATAATAGGGGTTATACAGAAATGAGCATGTATAATATAAATAAAATTAGAAAAAATCATACTGTATCACTATTTATAAATTTAAATAAATGACATAAAAAATCAATAATCAAAAGGAAAAAATAAATTTGATCATTAAGAACATTAATTAATTTAAATATATAGTGGTTCGATAAGATTGGGAAAATTCGTATACATTAATTTTATTTTTCATGAATTGGTTTCTTTTTGATCTAAAAGTTTCTCCATGTATGACTCCTTAATTAGTAGGATTTATTTCATATAAGACCATAGATTTTAAATATATTATATGACTTGTAATTTTCTTTTTTTTTTAAATTAATGTTGTATAATTAATAATTATAATAACACATAGGATAAAAGATTTTATATATTAATCAAGAATAAATAATCCATATGATCATATGTTTAAAATATGTTATAAGTATAATACATAAAAATATTATGTATCATTTTGGTATATATAATGGTAGAATCCATGTAAAAAATGAAAAATTGGTATTGGGGAAATAATATAAATCCTATAGGATATATTATAAATGGTTTTGTAGATTAGGTATAGAATATATTATGTCATTACTAAACAAATATATATTTTTTGTATGAAATGAAATGATTACCAGTGATTTTATACATAGAAGAAATTAATCAATTTTAAAAGAAAAATAATATGGTTAATCGAATATCATCAAGGGATAATGTATATTTTCATATTAGTTTCATTGATTTATTTTCATTAAAAAATAGAAAAAATTGTTTATTTAAATATTTTTCATGAAAACACCTTTAAAATCATATTGGAAAGAAACCCTATGAATGCCACATGTTTCAGCCATGTCACTCTTATTCCCATGTGATGGCCGGAAATCATTGATTCTGGGATACTTTATTTCCAAATAAATTTTCAGTCATTATACAAATATAACAAAAAACTATTTACAACTAAAGTTTATTTTCATAAAAAAAAAATTTAATCAACAAAAAAATCAACAAAAAAAATTTAAAAATGGTTTACAATTTATGCCACGTGTAATGGAATCAAAATCTGACAAATATTAAAAAATATTTAATTAATTATTTTCAATTTTATTATGATATTACCAATTAATTTTTATATTTTTTACTAATATTAACTCTAAACAAATTAAATGTGATATAAGAAACATATGAATTTTATCTATTAGATATATAGAGAATTATGTGAATATTAAATACAAACATATTTAGTTGTATTTTTACTTCCTTATAAAACATTGTTTATCAAATATGTGTTATTGAGTTTTACTATATAATTTCATAAATGAAATATCCTCTATGAGTCTCATAAATAATTGACACTTTATGTTAATGTGTTCTGGGTTATATTTTGAGAATATACATATACTGAGTGAATAAAATATTTAATAATCAATCAAAAAGGATGTAATGTATTATCACATGTGTATTGAGTAAATATCCACTCATAAAATGAGTGTATAAAATCATATAATTTCATTAATCCAAATATTTATATATGACTGTTATGAATTTAAAATTGGTTCTAAGAGATGACATCAATAATCCTATATGACATTGACTATGGGTTTGATATAATGATTCAAATTATTTTAATATTATATTTTATTCATGTATAGAAAAAAAATTAACGCTTATATTGCATAATCATTGACATTGTTGAACTCAATTAAAATATTTTCACCGCATTCAATATACTGCTTGGTTTATGTGTCTTTAAAGTGTGTTTTTTATTTTTAACATCACAATTTATGGTTTATATATCTAGATATACATGTCAATGTGGATTCTAACACACTCATAAAATATATATATATATATATATTATCAAAATAATGAGACAATAGTTTTTATCACGAGATATGGTTTACATGATTAGCGTTGTAATCTATTATTTCTCCAATTTATTTAGAATTACTTATTCTATATAATATATTTCGTAAGATAATATATATTTATAATTCTTCAATGATAGTGTATATAATTATTGGAAAAGGATGGTATTTGTATAGTAAATTATTAATATGAATATATTATATATAGTAATGTTATAACAATATCATGTAATTTGTTATTAAAATTTTATTATATTACATTTAACTATTTATTATTAATATATTTCATATATTGTAAATACCATATAGATTTATTTACTCCACAATATCATATATGTTTTGTATTATTATTCCATAAATTTCATTATATCATATTTTCTACAATATCTATGCTGTATTTTATACATGTTTTGTGCTTTAGACTAATAAAAAATTAGATATGTGTGATTGCACGATAATGATATATATTAATATAAAAATATTACATTATTGATTGTTTTATTTTTAGGGGATTCAATGTTAAATGTAATGGGTTTTTAAATATTTTATATCTAATACATTAGATAAATAAAATACAATTTATGCTATATAATTATTACAAAATATGTCGAAATATGGAAATTAAATATTACATTTTATTTAATCTATGATAATTTTAGTTTTTAATGTTATATAAATATCAACAATTATATTTTACTACACTGACTGAAAATCATTTTTTTTTTCATTTTCTGCAGCCGGTTTAAGGGGTTGCCGGTACCCAAGGTACAAAAAAAAACCCCCAAAACAGACATACCAGGATAAGGAAACTTAACAACACAAACTTACATATCATCCAAGTCAAAGTCGTCACCGCTTCTCCATCCTGACTCCTCTTCTCCGGTAGCCGTGGCTGTTTCCCATCCTGGATCCCTCCAGTAGTGAACACTATTGACACGGTTCCTGAGCTGATCTAAGACATGATAATCTGATGTTGACTACTTAATCTCACTATTCTTTGCACACTTTAAATACAACAATTCCTTCTTCTTTGAGGCGGAGCAAGTCCGCATCGGCTGCGGGAGACCTGAGTAATCCTTCCTTTGTTGACGCTTAGAAATGATAGGAAAAGGTCCTTCCCCTGAAGCGGACCCCTGCTTCCCATGTTGAAGCACTTCACTGAAGGAACGTTTCTCCCCTCCTTTACCAGCCTGTTCCCCCGAGCCCAATACAGGAGAACATGCAGAATGTACCCTTTCAAGAGACACAGTCCCCTCAACAGTATCATCCACCAGCAGAGGCAATGGGATACCCTCTGCCACGTCCTCAGTCACCGCATGATTCAGCACCAAATGGGGTGGGACACCCTCTGCAATCGTCTCACTCATAGGCACCGCGGGAAGCTCCTTCACACTACCCTCGACCTGGACACTTCTGGAGGCCCCCAAACTAGGACCCCCATCTTCCGAGACATCACGCAAAACAGGATCAGAATCAACGTTACCATGGCAATCAAACCTATTGCTTAAAGACACAAAGGGTCTGGCCTTAGGATTCAGGCCTCCATTCTCTTCTGTACAGTTCTGAGATGGACTAATTTTCGCAACCCCCAGTGAGTGAACCAAAGCAGGTGTTTCCTCAGCCCTCACCCTATTATATAAGTTCTTACCACCTTGACCATCCGCATCCAGAGTATTGTTAGGACCCACCAAATTGTTTTCCATCACTGAGGATTGAACAAACTTCTCCTTTCCCTTTGTACTCTTCTCCACAGGGATAGAAGACTTCCTTTGGGTTGAGTACTGGGGCTCCTGACGCCGAGACATCATCTCCTGAGGTGAGGCACGCCGACATCTCTTAGAATTGTGTCCAAACCGATTACAATTCGAACAAAAAACAGGCCATGATTCATAGATCACCTGTTTTGTACACCTATAATCCTCTCCAATTGTAATCCAGACAAAATCGAAAGGGGCCCTAGAGGGATCAATTTCAACGCAGACCCTAGGATTGATCGGATGGAAAACTGCTCCAGTCTGAGAGTCCGAACACAAAAATCTACCCACTAGATTACCCAACATTCTAATAATAGCGGGGTTTTGAAAAGGTAAGGGAAGCTTGGGGAAACTGACCCATACTGCTGCTGAAGGTGGGTCGCGATTCATGTGGAAATCGAACGACCAACGAAGGAGGAAGAAACGACTTCCATTGCAACTCTGAGGAGCTCTTGACCAAGCTTTGATAAGATCCTCTTCCGATGCAAAACGAATCATAATGTGGTACCTGTCGAGTAAACCAACAGTCGCCCGTTCCTGAAGGTCCCAAGCGGAGAAGACGAACCTGTCGAAGGAGTCGACGGATGGTCTCCTTTGTCTAAAATGAGCAACCAAGGTAAGCTTCAACAGCGAAGCCGATTCCGTGAACTCAGCTGACGAAATATGAAGATTAGGGGTTCCATCCACAAGATCTGGCACTTTAGGGCTCACGAACACCTTTGGAAATGGCGGAAGAAAATCAGGGTTTGAGAAAGGTTGAAACGAGGGCCTTGCCATCCCGGGAGACGATGAACTCCCCTCCCCCGTAAATATATTGAACTTTATTGGGATTCAATAAATATGTTTATTTTATAACAATTCATAACCATTACCATTTTTAGAGGTAAACATTCCAGAAACATATAATATATAGAATATAATATTTTTATTTTTTAATTTGATTATAAATTGAGTCTTATAATGATATTTCAAATAATCTACATGCATCAGGTGAGGCTTATATTCAACTATATCATGGAAATTATATCATTATTTAGACTAAACAAATAAGATATGTGGGGTATGTAAACTAACACATACAACTAATGGTATAACCTATTGGGATTAGAATACCCAACAACCGTCACTACCAAATCATTTTCTAAAATAATAAACAATACATTTCTAGAATTGATGCCGATAATTTCAAAACATTTATTTCTATTAAAACAATACAAAATCAAAAGGAAAAATTGGATCAATTTTATTCTTGATATGATTTTTGGTTTATAGTTTTATATAAATAGGAAAACTATGACATTAACAAAACCAAGTTATAAAATGAAAATTTCTTCTACTTAACCAACTATTTCAAATAATACATTTAGTCAACATATTCAAATTTATAAAATACCTTTTAATAATATTTTTATTAAGATTATTATTTATAACCTATGGAAAATGAATCATATGAAGGTAGAGAACAACCAAATAGTAAGGGTAAACATAATAAATAACAATATAATTTCATAAAATATCATTATAATTTACTAAGGGCAAGATGAAATAATCAGTGTGTATACATGAACTACAAGATAACTTATACCCATCAATACATGGTTCATTATGTATGAAAACCTAGAAAATGAATGATTCCTCAGAATCACTAATCCTGAGCCATGTTATATAAATATAGATCTTAATAAAATATTATAAACACATAGAATGCATGAATAAAATAGTGTGGTAACATGGTAAATTTAACATCACAACTCATGTCAAAACTGTGTTAGAAAGAACTATATATTAATTAAATCCTTATGATAAAAACTGAAGTACTCCCTCCTAGCCTCTCAAGATAATGTATATATATCCCAATATTGTAGTTTTTTGTATAGTTGCACCCCTAATTTAAACTATAACATGCTAACCTTACATTATCTAGACCATCCAATCATATAATTTTTAGTGGGATAACATAGTTCAATCTAGGCGACCCAATCATATATAACATTTCCATGAACAACAACATGAATAAATTAAAAATAACATTCATATCATCATAAAAAACATATAAACAATAATTTCCCCATTAATAACATGGTTAAACCATGGTGAAGAATATTTATCCAAAATAATTTATTTGTAAAATAATTAACCCTTAGAGAGTTAATGGGATTCATAATAATATCGTCAGAAAAAACAGAAAACATCTAGATAAAGATTATGGGTGGTATCATTACATAATATCCACAGTAGATCATAAATAACAATAATGTTTTATGATTTTTATGAATATATATACCATTAAATGATCATTAAAAATCTACTTGAGGAATATAGTAATTTAATTTTGAAAATAATTTGTTTGACATGAGTTTTTTTTTCAGAATCCTTTTTTTGAAAACAACTTTATAATGAAATGAATTTTCTGATTATTATAAATATATATTCTTGAAATAAAATCATTTATAATATTAATGTGATCTTCAAAGATATCAAATTCATGTCGGTATATAAATTATAATAATTAAATATATGGGCACAATTTTTTTTAACTTTGATTAATAGTAGTGTAAAATTTGAATTTAATACTAGTCTCATCGATTAATTGGAATAATTATTTTTAAATTGAAAAATGATCAAAGATTTCTATATAATTTTATCTAATTTCAAAATGTAATTAACTTTTATTATTTTAATTGTATAACAAGATGTTTCAATTGAACTAGTTATACATAAAAATTAAAATATAATTTTACTTTATAAATAATCAAAATAGAAAAGTTTTTTCAATAAAAAATTACATATTTTCATAGTTCATTGAAAAAAGAATTATTGAAAAAAATAAAAAAAATATTTAAAAATATTATATTTTCATTATGATTTATAAATTATGTCTATTTAATGAAATTAATTTTCAAAATGTGTTTTTTAATAATTTTATAAAAACAAGAAAATAGATTAAAAAAATAAAAATTTATAATTAAAGTTGATTGATTATGATTTCATCAAAGAAAACAAAAAATATGAATATTAAATTTCTAGATGAATATATTATATATAAATTTCATTCAATTAATTAATTAAAAGTATCTTGGTGAATTTATCGATATAAAAAACTTGTGATCCTCAAAATGTATTTTTAGTGAAGGATTTCCTTTTTTTAACCAAAGGGATTTACAGACATTTATAATTGATTTTTCACCAAATAAATCAATTTATATAAATTTCTAAACCATAGTTTTATAATTTTGTTAATCTTTTTCATAACATTCATTCAAATGGAGAAGTGAAAACTATCATAATAATATATTTATAATATTTCATGATTCATATAAACTTAGTATTATGTCTAATAAATGTAAAATTAGAGTCACATCAATGAAAAATATCAAAAAGATTAAATTTAAATGAAATTAAGTAAATTATAAATTATCATGGTGTTAGATTCATGTTTATGATCAATGTTTTATGCCATCTATGATATTGAAAATAGTTTTATTCTATTAATAACGTAGGGTGTTACATCATCCCCCAAATAATAAACTTCATCCTCAAAAGTTTATCATTATCTATACATTCAAATGATGGAAATTAGAAAAATATTTTCTTTTAAAACAAAAACATAACAAGGGATAATAAATTATCCCAAACATTAAAATGTAATTGAATTTCAAAAGTCATTTTGAATTACATGTCAAAAGGATTTGTAATGGGAGGAAAATTTTGATAATCAAGGTAATGTGAAAATAATTATAGTTAATGATAGAGTTCATTGATCACATGAAATTAAAAGATCAATGGAATATTAATGTCCCAAAAATAAAATGTCTGATTGTTGAGAAGACCATCATTTCATCAAAATTTATGGTACTATGAAAGTATATTGTTTCGGTATGAGTTGTCTAAATTATTCAAAATAGTTTTCTATTACGTTGATCTTATGATCAACCTTAAACATATATAAAAATTATAGTATAAATAATTATTAATATAATGTTACATTAAAACATCATAATCTCCATCGTTATCTACACAGACATCTAATACCAACTATAACGTTCCAGATCCTGAACTCCAAATTCCTAATCTGAAATTTTAAAATTACATTCCCAACATTGATGTTGATAATTTTAAGCTATTTAATTCCATTAAAACCAAACATACTAAAATAAATATTTGATTCAAACACATTTTAATGGAAATTTTTAGTTTATATTTTTATATAATTAGGAGGACTACTTCAATAATAATACCCATTATTTATATTATCATTTCTCTAACATCACATAGTATTTATTATTTTATATTAAACTATACACTTTATTGATATGAAATCCATTATATAAATAATTTTTTCGACCGAAATTATATATAACAAGTGAAAAAAGAAATAAACCAACGGTGATATCAACATCATAGTAAGTTTAAACAGAAGAATTAGCAATTTAATTTAATCATTGCACATAATATGTCCCATAGGGTATGGTGACAAAATCAAAGGGCAAGAGAAAATCTTAAAATAACGAATATCCACCAATACAATGATCATCAAATATGAAAACACGTAAAAGTAAAGAGTAAATATTACTACTAATCACGAGCCATTGGATATATATTTTTATTCATAAGAAACATTATAACCATATAGAAATCATTAAAAATGATTCAATATCGTGGATAAATTTTCTTAATAAATCATTTTAATCAAATTCCAGAAATAACTCAAATATAGTTAATTCTATATAATAAACCATCATGTAATCTCAAATTTGTGGATCTTATGATTAGAAACATTTCATTATTTATTAGAGTTTTTTCATTTCATGCCAATAATTTAATCTATAATGTGAAAAAATTGACCAATATGGGCCCCCTGAATGATTTTGATAAATTGAGATCATCCAACACTATTATAGATTCCCCATCATGTAGTTAATTTAAAAGATCCACAACATGATTAATTTAAAAAATATAGATCATATTATCAGAAAACTAATACAACCCCCATAATTTATTTCATAACCTTCTAAACCAATGTAAACAAAATGAGTTCCATAATAACTTCCTTTAATCATATTTAACATGTAGAAATTAAACAATATTGATAACAGTATATTTTTAATAATATTAATTCATCTAATCAATTAATGATGATGGTATCTTTAAAAAAATATCCCCATTATAACATAAATAAAAAAGGGTATTTCTAATTGTTGAATGAACAAAAAAAATATTATTAAATACATTATGAAATAAATATACATTTCATTTTTAAAATAAATATTTAAATGTTAAAATATATTAAAATAATTTTCTTATCAAACCACACTACTAGAAATATGATCTATACCAACAGTATTGGGAAAACCTTTGGTATAGATCACTAATTTGGACCTATACCAATGGTTTGGCCAAACTGTTGGTATAGGTCCCCCTATACCAACGTTTTGTCCAAAACCGTTGGTATAGGTCCCAATATCAAAGAACCTATACTAAGGGTTCTAAAAACTATTGGTATAGGTCTATACCAACGGTTTGGTGACACTTTGGTATAGGTTCATGTATTTTTAATGGAATCATCTTACAGAGGACACTAAATAAATCAAAATTTAAAATTATTATTATAATACATATATATATATATTTAGGAAATTAGGTTCACAAAACTATATTGGGTTGGTGGTTAGGTCTTTTGATCACAAACGTGAGGTGTTGGGATCAAAACCAACTGAATGATTATTTTTTGAATTACATATACTAATGGTTTTATGGAACTATTGGTATTTATTTTCATGATACTTATACCAACGGTTTTCAAAACGTTTTTTATAGGTCTATAAAAAAGGTTTTCCCAAAACCGTTGGTATAGTCCTAGTCCCACGACTTACATGGTAACGGTTCTCTAAAATGTTGGTATAGGCTACACAAATGTTTTTGTGGACTATACCAACTGTTACAAACCATTGGTATATGGATTTTTTACAGTAGTGACACATTTTAAAACAATGAATTTCATGTATTTTATGAATTCTTTTTTTAAAAAATAATCTTGTAAACTGTCAATGGTAACTCAAAGGAAAATAAGGTCATGTTAGTGGGTAATTCTATTAATGAAGTAAAGAATAACGCCTTTTCCTGTAAAAAGGATTGAAAAGAACCTTGTTTAGCAATTTAAAAGCTTATTCCATTGAATAAATATAAAAAAATAAAACATTATGGGAAAAATATTATTAATAAATTTGTTTAAAATTATAATAATTTTTTAAAATACATTTTTGAGTCAATATTTTGGAAGAAAATATATTTCTTACCAAGTGAATAAATAATGATAAATATTTTTAAAAACATTTTTTAAAAAATATTATGTACCAAAAAATTAAAAATTGTACTATATTAGGTAAAAATATATTATATATAAAGTAGAATAGAAATAATTATTTTCATGATAGGTGGACATTATGGTCTCATCAATGGATGCATATTCATTAACTATCCTAATGAACTATGGAATTGAATTAATGCACTCTTAGGACAATTTTAACACTTAATCATGATACCCGCGAATAAATTTAATGAAACCAATATTTTCATACATATAAATTACATTTATTATGTATAATGCTTAATAAATGACACAGAAAGACACACAATGACTGTATTAGTTTAGTGACTTTGGAAACATGGAACATAATCTTCTAACATGGTGAAAGGTCTTCAACAGCTCCCGTAAATATCATAACCATTAGTTGTCCTTCTTAAATTCATTTTTATATCCTTGGGAAAAGAAAAAATAAAAAAGTTTTAGGTAAAATTATCATTAAAGGGAAAATATGGAGAATATACCATAAACATAATAATTAAAAAACATGAACATAATGTTTAAATATCAAAATATAGAATAATGAAATAAATATTCGCAGTACCTAGGTTATAGATCATAATAGAATATAACATCCTAGGTAAGTAAAGAATATTAATTTTTCATATTTATTAATATTTTTGAATAAAATATTAATATTACTTTAAAGGGGATTCTATGTTCGATGGCATACCCAATACGCAACAACGAGTTTCGTTGAAATCTTACGATGCACACTAATAATATAATAATATTATTTCAAATGGTAGTTAACACGTAGCCATTTTATTGGTGTTAGTGAATAGAAATAACTAAAATATGATTATATATGTTTGTTAAATTTTTGTACATTTATCCAATAAAAGAAAAAGTCTTAAAAAAAGAAAAGAATTCAATTTTAAGCATAAATGTTCTAATATTCATTAAAATGTCGACTAACCTCATTTTGATGGTGAACCCTTTTTGAATCTATGTTTTTTCAATTTTATATTCTATATTTGAAAAAATAAAATCCTTCTTTAGAATCAAGATATCAAAATTTACTTTCTGTAAATTTTTGGTATTTTTCTAATAAAGTTCATTTTTTATTGAATAGTGAAAAATGTTGTATTTTAATTCAAAAACTATTTTTAATATAATTTATATATATGGTTAGATCATATTTTTAATTGGTAATTATGTGAAATTAGAATATACTTTTACCATTTAATCCAATGGTGGTTGTTGGAATTAATTTCACATTGAAATTGGACTTAAACTAGTGTCAATCTTTTAATAGATATTATTTCATAAAAACACGCTATTTGTTTTGACAGCGGGAATTAATTATTAAACTAATTAACGAAACTTATATGGTTTGAATTTTTTAAAATATCCATCATTTTCGAATTCAGAATATCAAATATAGCTTAAGGTGGTTTATTGGTATTTTTCTGAAAAACATCAATTTCTGTTGAATAGTGAAACCACTAAGTGGTAGTTAAAAAACTGATTTTTCGTTTAAACCAAACATTACCACTTATGTGATTTGAATTTAAGAAATCCGACATACATGGTTTTCATTAAGATTTAAAATGTGGTTCAATGGGATTAAAATAATATTTTGGTGAATAGTAACTTTTGAGTTTTGTTAACTGTGATTAGAGGTAATTAGTGTAATTTAAGATAAAAATGATATTATAAAACTATTAAAATATCATGAAAAATGTTATAACCTCATTTTTTGAGTCATGGCCTACCATTAAAAAACATGGGTCAATTTTTGGGACCCCATGGATCCACCTGGGGTGATAATGACATTAATACCTTTTATTTAAAGTAAAAATAAAAATATCACAAACATGTATTGTTTTACTAAATCAATTTTTACATGGTGTTATATATGTTATATGTTCTACTATAAATACTCATTAGGAATATAAAAATATTTCCTACAACATGGTTATTTTTTTATAATTTTTTAGACATCAAAAAAAAATTTATGACACAATGATAATGCGGTGTTTACGTCATTAATGAATGATTTAAATAAATAAGAAGATAATGTTGAAAATAATATCCAAAACTTGTCCAATTATTATTGGATGATCTTATTTCGAACATGGACCACATTATCTTCTATGTTAATTAATTTTGGAGCATTAGAAACCGAATTTCATTTTATAATAAAATAATAATTTCAAGATTTCAAGAATAGCCCCTCCTCTCCCTTATAAAAAGACCCCACTTACTACCAATATCTCATCCTTATCAAGCCCTTTTTCACTACCAAACTCTAATCAAATTATCTCCCAATATCCCTCTCTTCATCCTACAAGCCTCACATTGTGTAGAATTCTTTCCAAGGTAGCCTTTGGGATCAAACAAAAAAGAGTTACCCGATTTATTGGTAATGTCCTCTATTATGTTATTTTGTTTTATTTTGCTTATCAAACCCCATAAAAACTTTTCATTATTTTATTTTTTAACAAAACCAGTATCTTAAATATACTAGGATGTTTTTATAAGAGGTATTCGAGCTACACTTACACACACCTACGTCTAATGGTTAAAGAACATAATGTTTCTGTGGATGGAGAATTTCTGCCTCACGAAATGATGATTGTTCAATATTCTTTTAACAACTTCAAAGGTGGCCATTAAGATGTAACTATATTTATATATGATATATAATATTTTTATGTTTTCCTTAAGCTTCTGTATTTTCTATTTATGGAATACCATTATGATTTCCATTATGGGTAAACATGATATCATCATTTTAGGAAGTTTGGACTACCGCCCCCTCAAAGTGATTTGATTCGTTAATAACATATGTCGGATGTGAAAAGGATGGATTTAATAATATTAAATATGATATTATACTATAATTATAATATACCTTTATATCATTATTATTTCATTCCATTAAATACGAAATAGAAATGAAAGTAGCGTTCATGCGGATGTACGTCTTACCGTCTCTATGAACAGTGCATTTCATTTCATACCTCTAAATGTTATGTAATATTATAAATGCATGTATATACTGGATATATATGAAAAATATGATATCTAAAGAATGAATATATTTCTGGATATAATTGATATTTTACCACATGAACAACTTGTAATTATAATGAGTTTATTTTTGACTCAAGTAATAATGATCGACAAAACAACCATTATTAACTTAAATAATTACAAAGTGTTCATAACATGTTAATAAGTCAAATAAAATGAATAATGATCTTTAAAAAGGTTCTTAATCAAGTAGAAATTAACTCAAGTTCTTTATTAAGGATATTAAATAACGATCGAGTCAAGTCGGACATGAGGTAATGGATCCTACCTCCCTCTTTCATTTTTAGTACTCTACCTTATGTCATTTCTTTTAAGATCATATTTATCATGTTTGGGGATATTATTTTATATTCCTAGTTCATTAAATTTTATGTTCATATTTTTAGAGACCCTATTTGTTCTCATAAATCCATTTTTTGGATGTTTTAAGTGTTGTCATTGGGCTGGTGGGTTTTCGTAAGGGATTTTTCATCTCACTTTTATTCCCGCGGGATTTATGATACATTTCCCACCATTTCCTTTGAGTGGTGTATGTACTGACCATTATTATACTCTTTTTCTTAATATAAATTCATTTATGAGTATTTACATAAATTTTGTGTAGTACTTCTTTCTTGGGATGTACGTTTCGAAGGATACCCAAGTCGGTAAGGAGACCATTCACCCTCTTCTTTTTAAAAGACTTCTTTTCATAGGTATTTTAATTTACATCTTATTATGTTGGGATATGTTATTATATATCCTTATTGATGTAAAATTTATTTCCAAGTGTTTAGATACCATTTTTTTCGCATCATCTCATTTTATTTGAATTTTTATGTGACATCGTTAGGCAGTCAGGGGAACTTCTTAACCCAATTTCGATTTCTTTGGGTTCAACTTGTAGTTATTGAATATGTCATTCTATGAATATGTGTGAAACACTATGATAGTTTTACACTTAATACCCACTTATATTGGGTGTATTTATATTTGTCACACATAATTATGTAATTGATTTATCCTTAATCTAAGGATACCATCTTTGTACGGAACTTCATCTCAATCACCTTTCATTGGGGCATATTTTTTTTATACACAACTTTCTTTTAATATGGTGTATAAACCACTTTGAATTTTAAATTTATTCAAAAAGAATATTTTAATACTAATAATTTTACTAAATGATAAAAGGAGATGTTTTTATATTCCGTATGCGGCGACAACAACTCCTCCGCCGTCGTGACCATTATTTGAGTTTCAGCTTCCTCTACAAGCCATAACTTTTGAAATGAAAAATAAATAACATATACACTTTTATGTATTTAGACATTAAAAATGTATTTTGATAATGTTTTTATTATATCAATGTGTTGTATTGATATCTTGTGATTGAAATGTGGAAATGTTATGTTTCCTTTAAGCATTTTTATGAGATACGATTATGTTATGGTTCTTGGGCATTATTTATGTAATCAGGTGGTTCCATGATAGACTAAGGGTGGGTGAGCCCGAGATAGCTCTCCAATTCATTTGGTAACATGACAGAGGTAAACGTTAATTTTTATGCTATGAGATTTAGGGAATATACTGTGATGGGTATTCCAAATGTGACTCCCTATGCAGATGTGATAGCTACAATGTATGTATGTTATGTATGCCTCCAGATACCTTCATGTCTTATGATTTCAATGAGTTATTCATAAATATTATGATTTCAAGAGGTATGTTAATGTGATTATGTTTTATGAGTAATGTATGATTTCATTTATTCTTATTTATACATGGACTAGTGTTTTCTTTCAGTATTTTTATATGCCTTACGGAGCCTTTTATGCGCATCCCATGTTTTTGAAATGTTTTCCGCATGACATAAAGGTGAATAGGGTCAAGGATGGGATCAAGGAAAGACATTCAACAAAAAATATGGAACTATACATGTTTCTTTTTAAGAGTTTTTATTTAATGGAAAATGTGTAGAAGTGTCTACTTGGTAATCTTGTGAGCTGTAATAGTTATGCCCCAATTCTATGAAACTATAAACTTGAAGAGATCTTCAATGTGAATTATTCATTTAATTCAAGATTATGTAATGTTTTAATGCTGGGTCTTTATAGTTGGTATCAAAGGTCGGTTTAGATAACTTTAGACGTTATGGCATTATTTAAGAATAAGTGACATTTCCATAATGGATAGGATTTTAGAAAGAGTCATAGTTTTTATATAAAGTGAATGAGTATGTATATCTTAGTTTTTATCTTCCTCATTAGTGCATGATGATTTTTTTGATATACTCACACTAAAATTTTTGGTTTTATAAAATGGATGGATCTATCATGCACCAAAGTGATAATGGGATTGAAGAAACTATGGTGGTTCTCTGATTAGGAGACAGGATGAAATGGGGGATTTAATGAGGAATATGATGGTTATTCTAAAATAACTATCAAGGAGTCATGATTAACCACTTGAACCTTGGTGAGTTCTCTGATGCATCGTGTACGAGAGAACCAACTCGATGTGGAAGTTACGGTTATAATTATTAAAGTAACCATTATGGTTTTTATGATCCTTACTTTTGAGGTAATTATGGTTTACTATATGTTATGATAGAAAATGAAAGGCATGAGATAAAATTGAGGTTAAATTATGTGGATGTTATTTTTGAATATTTTATCACATTTTTTGGAATGTTGTAAGAATTTGGTAGTTTTGGAAAAAGGACAACACACAGACCATGTGACAACCTGTCGTGTCAGACAAAGCTGCAGGAATCGAACCCACAACCAATGTGAAACTGGTCTTTATCGCCTACCACTAGACTACATAAAGTCCCTGGTTAGTTTGATTAATTCTTTTTAGTTATATGATTTTATTAATAAAAAGTAGGTTGATTTTGGGTTATCTATGGAAATGATTAACCTATCATGGAAGATATGTCATTAGGGTAAATACTTTTCAATACGAGACTTTAAGAGAAGCGGGTTTTATTTGGAGATAAATGTTAAGATTTATCTTGGAAGACTATGTGATTAAATCCTTCAGAGACTTGGCATTCAATATTAGTTTTGGTTACTTTCAAGAATTTTATGGATAGATGTTTATTTAATGGTCTTTGTTGAACTTTGGTTATCATTTGACAAATTTTGGATATTAAGAATATTTTTTTACATAAAGAATTATCCGTTTTGGGGATTATCTGATATTGTACAAACCCTTTCGGTATTGGTTTTGGTTTAGGTCTAAAGACATAAGAAATATATAGTTCTCTTTTTTGGATTAGTTTATTCTCAAGAAGTTGATTATAGTTCTCTTAATGTGAGAAATTCTTCCTAAATACTCGTCTTTTGGAGAAAATATGAGTTTGTGTATGAAATATTGTAAAAGTTGAAAGTCAGCATGATAAGTAATTATGTTTCATTATGTTTTATATAAGCTCATAAATTAATTCCACAATTATAAGTAACTTTAAAAAAATGTTGTCTATTAATTTGTCCTACTTGGGAATCAAATACCGTTTAACCCATCACAAGTTTGTAATTTTCTGGTGGTTAACTTTATCTTAAACATGTTTTCTATCACTCTCCATCAGAACATGACCCTTTGTTTTCTCTTCCATTTCCATGTTTTCCTAAATTTAATACTAGTATGGGTTAACTCGGAAGACCATTGTACTTCTCTATCTTTATTTTAAAGTCATAGTTTTACTGACTCTTGTCCTGATGTTGGACTTTCAATGAAGTTTCCGAGCCCAATTATAAAATTGTAAGGATGAAATTCCCAAAGGGGGGAAGGATGTGACATCCCAGATAAATAATGAATTTTACTTTTTCATATTTATTAATATTTTTGAATAAAATATTAATATTACTTTAAAGGGAATGTTATGTTCGATGGCGTACCCAATACGCAACAACGAGTTTCACTGAAATCATATGATGCACACTAATAATATAATAATATTATTTCAAATGGTAGTTAACATGTAGCCATTGTATTGACAGGAATGAATAGAAATAACTAAAATATTATTATATATGTTTGTTAATTTTTTTTACATTTATCCAATAAAAGATAAAGGCTTAAAAAAGAATAGAATTCAATTTTAAGCATAATTGTTCTAATATTCTTTAAATGGGCGATTAACCGCCTTTTGATGTAGAACCCTTTTTTAATCCATATTTTTTCAAATTTATATTCTATATCTGAATAAATAAAACCCTTATTTATAATCAAGACATCAAAATTTACTTTCTATAAATTTTTGGTATTCTTCCGATAAAGTTCATTTTTTATTAAATAGTGAAAAATGTTGTATTTTAATTCAAAACTTCTTTTGAATATAATTCATTTATATAATTATATTGTATTTTGAATTGGTTTTAAATTTAAATTAGAATATATTTTTTTCATTTAATCTAATGGTGGTTATTGGAATTAATTTCACATTGAAATTGGACTTAAACTAGTGTCAATCTTTTAATTGATATTGTTTAATAAAAACACGCAATTTGTTTTGACAGCGGGAATTTATTATTAAATTAATTAATGAAACTTATATGTTTTGAATTTTTTAAAATATCCATCATTTTTGAATTAGGAATATCACAAAATTCTTAGGGTAAATCTTTGGTATTTTTCTGAAAAACATCAATTTTTGATGAATAGTGAAACCACTAAGTGGTAGCTAAAAAAAGATTTTTCGTTTAAACAAAACATTACCACTTATGTGATTTTAATTTCAAAAATCCAACATACATCATTTTCATTAGTATGTAAAATTTTTTTCAATGGGATTAAACTTTTTATTTGGTGAATAGTAACTTTAGAGTTTTGTTAACCGCGATTAGAGGTAATTAGTGTAATTTAAGATAAAAATGATATTATAAAAATATAATAATATCTTTACACATGTCCTAAACTTGTTTTTTGAGTCATGGACGATCAATACAAATCATGGGTCAATTTGGGGGACCCCATGGAGCCACTTGGGGTGATAATGACATTAATACCTTTTACTTAAAGTAAAAATAAAAATATCACAAACATGTCTTGTTTTACTAAAACAAATTTTACATGGAGTTATATATATATATTATTTTTTACTATAAATAATAATTAGAAATATAAAAATATTTCCTACAACATGGTCATTGTTTTATATTTTTTTAGATATCAAAATAATAAAAAAATTCATGACACAATGATGATGTAGTGTTTACGTCATTAATGAATGATTTAAACAAATATGAAGATAATCATTAAAATAATATCCAACATTTGTCCAAATCTTATTGGATGATTTTATTTAGAACATGGACCACTATATCTTCGACTATAATGAATTTTGGAGCTTTAGAAACCGAATTTCATTTTATAATAAAATAATAATTTCAAGATTTCCAAAAGTGCCCCTCCTCTCCCTTATAAAAAGACCCCACTTCCTACCCATCTCTCACACTTATCAAGCCCTTTGGCTCGTCCAAAATCTACTCAAATAAACTCCCAATATCTCTCTATTCATCCTAGAAGCATCAATTTTGGCAGAATCCTATCCACGGAAGCCTTTGGGCTCAAATAAAAAAGAGTTACCCGATTTAAAGGTAATGTCATCTCTTATGTTCTTTTGTTTTATTTCTCTTCTCCAACCCCATAAAATATATTATTACTTTATTTTGTAACTACAAAAGTATATTAATTATATTAGGATGTTTTTATAAGTAGGATTCGAGCTACACATACACACACCTACATCTAATCGTTAAAGAACATACTGTTTCTGTGGATGGTGAATTTCTGCCTCACGAAACAATGATTGTTCAATATTCTTTTAACACCTTCAAAGGTGGCCATTAAGATGTCAATATATATATATGATATATAATATGTTTATATTTTCCTTAAGATTCTTTATTTTTCATTTATGTAATACCTTTATGGTTTTCATTACTGGTTAACGCGGTATCTTCATTTTAGGAAGTGCGGACTACCACCCCCTCAAAGTGATTTGATTCGTTAATGTCGTATCTGGGATGTGTAAAGGATGGAGTTAATAATATTAAATATGATATTATACTAGAATTAAAATATAACTTTATATAATTAAGATTCAATTCCATTAAATATGAAATAGAAATTAAAGTAACGTTCATTAGTACGTACGTCTTATTGTCTCCTTGAACAATGCATTTCATTTATTACCTCTAAATGTTATGTAATATTATAAATGAATGTATATACTGGATATATATGATATATATGATTTCAAAATAATGAATATAAATCTGGATATAATGGTTATTTTACCACATGAACAACTTGTAATTATAAGACGTTTATTTTTGACTCAAGTTCCAATGATCGACAAAACGACCGTTATTAACTTAAAAAATTACAAAGTGTTCATAACATAGTAATAAGTGAAATAAAAAAAATAATAAACTTGAAAAAGTATCTTAAGAATTTATAAATTAACTCATTTTATTATTCAGGAGATTAAAGAACGATCGAGTCAAGTCGGTCACGAGATAAGGGATCCTGCCTCCCTCTTTCTTTTTAAGTACTCTCCTTTATGTCATTTCTTTTATGATCATCTTTCTTATGGTTGGGGATGTTATTTTATATTCCTCAATATTTAATTTTTATGTTAACATTATGATAGACCCTATTTGATCTCATAAATCCATTTTTGGAAGTTTTAAGTGGCATCGTTAGTCTGGCATGTTTTCGTAAGGGATTTTTCATCTCACTTTTATTCCTGTGGGATTTATGCTACATTTGCCACCATTTCCATTGAGTGGTGTTTGTACTTCCCATTATTCTACTCTTTGTGTAATATAATTTCTTTTATGAGTATTTAAATCAATTTTGTATAGTCCTTCTTTCATGGGGTGTATGTTTCGAACGATACCAAAGTCGGTAAGGGAACCTTTCACCCTCCACTTTTTAATATACTTGTTTTGTTAGGTCTTTTAATTTACATCTTATTATGTTGGGATATATATTATATATCCTTATTGATGTAAAATTTATTTCCGAGTGATGATATAACCTTTTTTTCTCATCAAATCATTTTCTTTGAATTTTAATGTGACGTCGTTAGGCTGTCAAGGGAACCTCTAAACCAAATTTTGATTTCTTTGGGTTGAACTTGTAGATATTGAATATGTCATTATATGAATATGTGTTAATGACTCTGATAGTTTTACACTTAATATCCACATATATTGAGTGTATTTATATTTTTCACACATAATTATGTAATTGATTTATCCTTAATCTAAGGATACCATCATTGTACGGAACATCGTCTCAATCTCCATTCATTGAGGCATATTTTGTTTTATACACAACTTTCTTTTATACGGTGTATAAACCCCTTTTAATTTTACTTTTATTCAAAAGAAATATTTATATACGAAGCATTTTACTAAACGATATAAGGGAATGTATTTATCTTATGTATGCGTCGAAAACGACTTCTCCACCGACGTGACCATTATTTGAGTTTTGGCTTCCACTACAAGCCATAACTTTTTAAATGAAAAATAAATATTATATACTCTTTTATGTATTTTGGTATTGAAAATGGATTTTGATAATGTTTAGATTATACCAATTTGTTTTATTGATATCTTGTGATTGAAAAGTGGATATCATATGTTTTATTTTAAGCTTTTTTATGTGATACGATTATGTTATAGTTCTTGGGAATTGTTTATGAAATCTGGTGGTTCCGTGATAGACTATGGGCATGTGAGCCCAAGATAGCTCTCCAATGCATTGGGTAACGTGACGGAGGTAAAAGTTAATGTTTCTCCTAATAGATTTAGGGAATATACAATGATGGGTATTCCAATTGTGACTACCTATGTACCTATGATTGCTACATTGTATGTATGTTATGTATTCCTCATGTTACCTTCATCTCTTATGATTTCTATGAGTTGTTCATAAATCATATGACTGCATGAGGTATGTTAAAGTGATTATGATTTCTGAGTAAAGTCTGATTTCATTGATTCATTTTTATACATGGACTAGTGTTTTCTTTCCGTATTTTTATATACCTTACTGAGCCTTTAATGCTTATCCCAAGTTTTTGAAATGTTTTCCACAGGACTTTAAGGTGAATAGGGTCAAGGATGGGATCAAGGAAAGACATGCGATCTAAAACATGGAATTTGACATGTTTCTTTTTAAGAGTTTTTATTTTATGGAAACTGAGTAGAAGTGTCTACATTGTAATCTTGTGAGATGTAATAGTTATGTCCTAATTCTCTAAAACTCTAAACCTTAAAAGATCCTCAATGTGAATTATTCATTTAATTAAATATTATGTAATGTTTTAAAGCTGGGTTGTTGTATAGAACATTAACCATGATAGCATTGACATAAAACATGGAATTGGGGCAAAAAATAGAAGATTGTAATATGATTTTTATAGTAGCCCATGTACTTCCTCTAAGACCATCATAGTGAACAATGTCCATTACTGAACTAGATTTACTTGTCATTCCCTCCATTCATTGCTTAATGAAATTTATATGATGTTATAGTCATGTATATAACATGATATATAAGTCTTTACCAAATTCATTTTATGTAGATATATGTCCCACCCATATCAAAATGAAATAATTCTCACATGTGCCAAAAAACAATAATCTTTCACTATAGTAAAACAAAAGGAACAGAACATGGGTTTCATAAAAATAATTCTTTAATAGCATAATCCATATAATTTGAGTGGAATTCAAAAAAAATCCAACAGTATCACTATAAAGTAAAATTAATAATAGGGATAGAAAAATAACCCTATTTCATCTCAGATGAAAACTAGTTTTGATATAACACATGAGCTTAAATCATTTGGAAAATATCATTTCTTCTAAAATTGTGTTTTCTATTCCAAAAATGTCATGCAACTTTAAAAGAAAATTACACAGTTTAAAATATAATTATAAAATTTAAGATTAATCTTCATGGAAATAAAGAATTATAAACACATAAAAATCTATTCATCCAATATATGTTAAAAACATTCTTCTCGTACACTTTCAGTAAAAGTCAAATTGTAAATCGTATAGAAAACAAAAGAAACATTCCTTCTATAAATTTTAATAAAAATTCACCAATGGGTAAAATTGAATTTAAATAATAGGATAAAGAAATAAATAATATTATATTTTTAGTAAACATTGACTTGTTTGATAAATTTACACCAGTAATTTCTTACTTATAAACAATATTGGTAAATAATGAGATAACAGAATTATCCATTTTGTTAGGTCTGATTTCAACAATATGGGTCCAAAAATCTTGAATAGTAGGTTTAAACACATTATTAACTTGAAAAAGAACAATAATAACATTTATGACGTCAAATATGATTCACTTCTGACTTTATATTACACAATCATTTATCAATTACGAGTTAATGTAGCGTTTTGGGAAATAATCATTTATTAATCATATGTGTTTTGATATGTTATTCTTGAAATTATTAAAGAGATAATTATTTAATTACTTATATAATTTAATCCATGATTACTATATCATATATAATATTTATATAAATATATATAATTGTCATAAAAATTAAATGGAATACCCCATTCTAGGAGACGGTAGGCCATACATACGCGGGAACAATATTTTACTTTCCTTATTGAATTGAATAGAAAAAAATAAATTTAATATATATATATTTATATTAATTAATACATTATAATAGTTATGTCATAAATTCCATGCTTCTTTGTTATATGTATTTTATAATCATTCGTTAATGGATAATGTGGGGAATGAATCTCATCACGTCATGGAAAGGGTAAGTCATATATACCCATGAGAGACGATATCATTACCTTTATGGTTATATAGCTTGAAATCATAAGGAATTTATATTTTAAAGAATAATTATTATGTTATAATAGTAATTTAAATCTGTTATACTAATCAAGATATCCATCCAAATTATGTATTTTTGAATAGCAATTACACCACAACGTGATGATGGAAAATTGTACGTATGCACGCATGGTGAAATTGTTTTTCATAGGATGAATAAAATGATTTATAAGGATGTATCATTAATAAAATAAAATATCATCATGTACAAGATATTTTAGTTATTAATATTCTGTAAAAAAACATAAGAAGTGGAAGTAGAAAAAATGATTTTTAAAGATGTGATAAAACAATTACATCTTTTTTGGGTATCCTCTTTTGGTATAGACAAAAGTACATCATAAGAAGGATTTATATCCAATTATTTGATTCTAAGATTAAGAGTGGTATGTTATAAGGAAATGTTTGTAGGGTTGGTCCGATAAAAAGGGGTTTAGAGGTCTTATAAAATAGATGTATAAGTGCCCTTTTATTAGAGAGGGAAGGGGAACCATCAGAAGGTGTGGAAAGAATAATTTATTATAAGTTCATTTTTTATTTATAATGATACCAAAAACATTTATTTCCATGATAAGTTAAATATAGTTCTAAATCATCTCATCCAATAAAATTTTGACATCTATTGATTTTATTTTAATCCTTATAATTTTTATTTATCCGTATTTAATCTATTTATTTTTTTTTGTGGTAAAAATATTCTAAATATTAAGTAGTTATAAATATTTACTTATGAGTTTTCAATTGTATATAATTTTATACTTTATGAAATTTTAGAACATTTAATTTTACATATATAATTTTTAAGTATTTTTTTTATTTTTAATTATTTTAATATTATGTCATTTCTATAAAATACCAATAATTTCAGTTTCGTCAATATCCATTTATTTGACATTAAATAAAATCAACACCAAATATAAATTCTAAAAAAATTTATTAATAAACTTATATCATGTCATGGTGACCTATAAATTTCTTGGGAAACATTAATTAGTTAATATGATATTTATTTTAATAAATTTGAACCATTTAATTGATATTTCTATCAATAAAATAATCTCAAACTGACCATTGTGTCATCAATAATGGTAATTATTTAATATATATAATTTATAAATAAATTTATATAATTTATATAATTCAAATATATTTATTATGAATATTTATTCTGTATGTTTTATCATAATTATCACTATATTAAAATTATTGTACATACAAGATTTATGGGAGTGACATGTTGTCACCTTATTTTGTTTTATATATAATTACATCAATTTCATGGAAATAATCCATTAAATGAATAAATTAATACCCATAACTAATATTGGTCGACATTAATTAATCTTATATTATTTTTTCAGTGATTAGGGAAATCTTACTATCTTTATCATATTTTTAGTTACCACAATTAACTCAAATTTCCTTTAATTGTGATAAATATAAATGTTTATAGTTACTATTCCCAATATCCAAAAAAATAAAAGTAACATATTATCATAATATGGACACAAGGAATCCATATATAGAATCCATTTTTCCTAATTCAAAATATAAAAATTGCTTACATTAATTTAAAATTATTTTCTGTTGTCAAAAACAAAAAAGCTGGTCTTTATGAAGTAAAATCATATCAACAGATTGTCATGTATTTATGTCCAACTAAAATATGAAACTATATCAAATGAAAAAATTTTATTAAACTATAAAAAAATATTCCAATTACACATTAAATTAAATTTAAATTATAATCTAACTATATAAATAAATTAGATGAAAATTTAGTTTTGAATTAAAATGCATTATTTTTCACTATTCTTCCAGATATGAATTTTATTGGAAAAATAACCAAATTTCGCCCAACTAAAATTTTTATGACCCACATCCAATGAAGATATTTATTTATTCAAATATATTATATAAAAGGGTTATAAACAAGATTTAAAATTACTGAGTCATCGAAAAGGCGGTAAAGCTACATTTTATTGAAAAATACTTCTTTTATCTGAAAAATTCAATTAGTTCTTATATAATGTTATAGAAAATACATAACATGAATGTTAATGTTATATATAATTAAAAAATCTGTTAGTAATATCCTTAATGACTAGTTTATATCCAATTAAATAATAATATTTTAATAAAATATCATTGTTTAGTGAAACATGGTATTGCGTACAACACAAGCTATCGAGGAAGGACGCGCTTGTATGTAACAGAAGATATGTTAATGTTGTGTGTAGTGAAAGATTAAATAGGTTTTTGTATAAAATTATCCAAAAAATATTTCATTTATAATTTAAAAAAATCTATACTCACTATTATGTGTATCATACACCAACACAGTGTTGTCTGTAACATATGACAAGACGGTTTAGTGTGAAAGGAATTCATGACATAGAGCATTGCAAGATATAAATTGAAATTTTAAATTATTCGAAAAAATAGTAGATAAAATACTGCGGTGTTACATTATACCTCCATTGCAATTAATTTCACCCTAAAAATTTATTGGGGTAAGAAAAGTTTTACTATTTGAATGCTTCTTTCATAGAAACCCTTATTGTAAAAATGAACAGTAATAATTCATTTTAAAAAGGAATGATAAACCTAACAGTTACCAAAAATAAATCATCACTTGGTTTATAAATTAGAGAACATTGTCTGGAATTAAAAACATGGACATGGAAGAGAAATATAACCATCATGTTTAGATAGATAGTGATTGAGAACAAGGTCGGAGAATGTAAACCACTATAAAGCCATAAATTTGTATTTATTTAAGAAAACATCTGATTAAATGGATAAGAATGTACTAAGATAAAAAAATTTATATTAAATATTCTTTCATTAATTTTGATGAATATAACAAGAAATAATTACATTATTTTAGAAAAAAATATCATTATTGGCAGTTACTTGAACAATTTATACTTCATATCTTATTTGAAGAAATGATACTGAATTTTACATTTTTAAATGTTAGTAGACCGTGCAATAGAATAAGATTATACATTAATCTAACAAACATCAATTGGAATATATCATTTAATATTCATAAATGGAAAAAATTACAATCATTCAAAAAATTAAAAAAACATAAAACATTAGAATTAGGTGAAATAAATCGGCTCAAAATTAATATCTCATATATCATTAAGTATATATATTTTATCATTCCAAAAATGTACAAAAACTAATCATTTGATAATATGAATTATCACGGAACATTTTTGAAAACATGCATTCTATCAAAAATTACACTTTCCAAACATCAAAAAATACCAAAAATTATATATACTCAAGCCATGGTATCACTTTGTCCATATATATGGCCTGAAGTCATTAATTCTATCCAACAACTCATTATTTCCATATCCCATAATTAGACACAAATCATGTGATTTCCCAAAATATTTTAATCAATTCTCATGGTTACCAGTATTATATTTTTATGGAAAACCAAAATGGACCAATACATAGATATTCTAATATTCCATAATACTATAAAAGAGATTCTATAACACTATTTTGTAATCCCATTACATAATCACTTAATCATTCCAACACATCGTTATCATACTCAACATCATCAATAGTGATCTCATGTGATTTTCCTTTGTCATTGTTCTTAAGAGGTTGTGGCATCGATCATCATCATTAACCATTGGATTTGGGCATTGGTTATCATAATTTCCCATTTTTTCACATGTAGAATTTAAGTGTGGGTGGTGCATTTTCTGTATTATTTTCGATATTCAAATCATTATCATCCATTTTTCCATTACTTTAGCACTCAACAACTTGATGAACTTATTTTACACAGTAAAAACAATTTCTAGTCCCTTTAAGACAATCTCTTACATATGTTTTCTACACTTTGAGAATAAGGAAGCATTCATCTTATTTACTCCATTATTTTGAGATTTTACCTTGAACTCCATATTTTATTCATTTTTTAATCCATCAGATTGAAATGAGACACCATATTCAATTTCTACCTTAATATAACAACACAAAAATCATTCATAGCTTCTAAAGTCTTTTATAGATACTTACATTCGAATACATGGTTTTATGTAACTAATGAATCAATCATCTTTAATTTAATATTGAATGAGAAATCCAAAATCATACCTAGAAAGTATTGTAAAATTTTCCTCATAGGTACCAACAGATTCATCGTCCTTTTTTCATAAGCTCCAGAAACTCTGTTTCCATCATCATCTCAATATTATGTGGGATGTTCAATTTCAAAAATATGTTCTTGAATGTGTCCTATTCAAAAGATTCAACTTCATCTTGCTACCATGTATTCTTGGTTGGAGTCCACCACATGTTTGTTTCAACCTATAAAAGATAAAAATATGAAATTACTATTTCATCATCCAAAAAGTGATGGATGGAAAATATGTTTTCACTCATATTAATCCACTATTCAGAAACATGTGAATCAGAAGACATAAGGAAAGAAGGTGGACATTGCTTCATGAAGGACTCAACAGAGTATTATTCCCTTTTCTGATCATTTCGAAGTCTATAATTATTAACATATTTTGTAAGTATGAAAATTATATTTTTCATTCAATATACCATAACATTTGTTTGATCATTAAGTCAATCATTTCATTTCCTATTGCAATTATCATTAACATAATTCATTTGGGTTATATCCATTATCTAAAACCCAAAAAGGATAGTGGAGAGGCAAAATCATACTAGGAAAACAACATAATAAAGGGGGAGTGCAATCAATATCTAACATCACAGGTTTAATCATTGTTTATTCATGACCGTTAATATAATTATAGGACTGTAACAAATAGTTATACATTCTTTTAGGAACATTCCTTGACATAACATATAAATTTCTCTAGGGATCCTAATAAGTTTTTCTCATCCTAGTTTCCAACGGTTAAATAAAACTTTCCACTTATACCAAAATTAAAAAACCAAGATTGACGTATTTAGACAAAACATTTCATTTGTGGAATACATTATATATGTCACGAAAATATTCCAAAAGACTACATTAGTTTAGTGTCTTTGGAAAACTAGACCATAATCTAATAACTTGGTGAAAGATCTTCTACATCACATACAATGATATTCCCCATTATTTTTCCAACCAAAAACCATTATTTATATCACAGGGAAACAAAAAATAAAAAAAGGTGAGCTTAAATTCTCATTAAGGGTAATCAAGGAGAACAAACCATAAACATCTGAATGTATAAACATGAAGATAATGTTTTATTATAAAAATAACGAGTCATGATAAAATTTGGGGTAATACATATGGTATAAATCATAAAGGAAAAAGAATAGTGATATCATTGGAATAAAACATATAATTGTGGATAACAAATAAGAACAAAATATGATTTCTATAGTAGCCAAGGCATTTCTGCCAAGACCATCATAGTGGACAATGTCCATTACTGAATCGGCTTACTTGACGTTCTACGCATGAATTATTTTACCAGATTTTTATACAATTTATTAATGTATATCATGAAATATAAATCATTATCCAATGTATTATATAGATATATATCTCCCACCCATTTCATAATGAAATCATTCTCTTATGTTCTACAAAACATAAACCATTCACTATATCATAACTCAAGGAAAAATGGGGTTCATTAACAACATTCCATTATAACATAATCGATATAATATAAATGAATTTCATAAAAATAATTCCATAATAAATTCAATAAAATAAAAGTACTAATATGAACAGGAATAAAACCCTATGTTATCTTAGATGGAAAATAATTTTGGAAAAACAATTAATCTTAATTCCTGAGGAAAATATTCTTTCTTCAACAAAAACTTGTTTTATTGTCAATGTGGATAAACTGTTTAAAATAAAATAATTAATTTAAGAATAAAAATTCATATAGTTTAGAGGATTCTACATAGAAATGAGAAATTATGAATATCTAAAACATTGATCATTCCATCTATGTTAAAAAACATTTTTCTCATAACATTTCTAGAAAGGTCAGAAAATACCTCCAATGCAAAATCAAAGAGATATTCGTTCCATACCATTTAATTACAATTCACCAATGTGTAAAATTAAATTTAAAAAATAGAATAAGGAAAATAATTATACCAATATTTTTGAAACATTGATGTTGATGATAAATATTACCCAATAAAATTTTATGTATAAACAATCTCAGTAAATAATGACATTGCAAAAATATCGCTCACCATCGGTTCGATTTCATCCTTATGGGTCTTAAAATTCTTTATAGTTGGTTTAAAATTATTTTTATCTTTTAAAAATATCATAATAATATTGATTAAATCATATATTTGTCACTAATGACTTTATATTACTAGTTCATTTATCAATTCCAAGATACTGTAACGTTTTTTGTAATAATAGTTTTATTTATCGTACAGGTTTTGACATTTTATTCTTGATATTTTTACACAGATCATAATTTAATTATAAATATAATGTAAAAATGATTTATATATAATATATATTGTGTATATAAATGTATATAATAGATATATAAATGATATAATATACACTGGTCAGGTAGATGGTAGGCCATATGTACGCATCAGTGATGTTTCTGTTTCCTTATTGAATTTAATAGAAACACATAAATGAAATATATATATGTGAATAAGTCAATAAGAATTGTTTTTTCATTCACTTAATTATTATTTATTATATATACTTTATAATCAATCTTTAATGGTTAATGTGGTGGATGATTCTCATTGCGTCGTGGAGACTGTAAGTTGCATACTCACACAAGGAACAATTCCATTTCCTTGATGGTTAAATAGTATAGAATTTGATGGAATATAAATTTTAAATAAAAATTATTATCTTATATTAATTATTTAAATCCAGTATACTCATCAATATACCAATCCAAATTATTTATTTTTTAATAACAATTACAGCACGACGTTGAGACAACAATCGGTGCATACACACGCAAATTGATATTGTAATTCATAAGATAGATGAAAGGAGGTATAACAATGTAAAATAGTTATAATAAAATTTCAGAGTTTATAATATACTGGGGTAATTACTTTATTATGGACCTAACATAAGAAGATGATGTAGAATAAGAAAATAATTTTAAAGAGGTGATTAAACAATTACATCCTTTTCATGTATCTCTTTTTGGAATGCATAAAAATTCTCTTTAAGAGGGATTTAATCACAATTTATATCCTCTATGAGTAAGGGAGTGATGTTGGGAGGTCATTTGGGCTAGGTTTGGTTGATCCAAAGTGCCATGGAGGTGTGACTGAATAAGATGTATATGTGACCTTTTATAAGTGGGGGGATGGGCACCATTGGATGGTCTTAAAATATTAATTTATGATAAATTAATTTCCAATTTATAATTATACCAAACTAATTTATTTAGAAACTATGATGTGTATGGGTATGAATCATATCAACAAATAATATTTAGAAATTTTTTTATTTTAATTTAACACTTATCATTTGGATTTATTCTTAATAAATTTTTTTTATTTGTGGTAATAATATTATAAATATTAAGGGGTTATAAATATTTACATATATAAATTAAATTATACATAATTGGATAATTTATGACATTATAGACCATATAAATTTCACTTTATAATTTTTAAATATGTTTTTGATTTTAAAATAATTGAATAATATTTTATTTTCACAAAAAATCAATACTGTCCATTTTTAAACTATTTATTTATTTGAATTTATATAAAGTCCACACAAAATATAAACTCAATCAAAAATGTTTAATACACTCGTAAAATGTAATATTCTCCAATAAAATTCATTTAACACATTAATTTTTTATATGTTATTTATTTCAATATTTTTTAAACCATTTATTTGATATTTCTATCAATAAAATAATTTCTACATTTCTATTGTGTCATCAATAATGATAATTATTTAATGAATAAAATTTATAAATAAATTCACATGATATATATAACGTAATTATATTTCACTATACTATTAATGTTTAATGTTTTATCATGTTTATCACCATATTAAAATTATTATACATATATGTTATATAAGAGTTAAATGTTGTCACCTTATTTTTTTAAATTATAATACATCATTTTATTGAAAATAAGTACATCAAATTAATAAATTGAAACTCATAGGAGATATTGGTAGAATTTAATTCATCAAATAATATTTTATCATCTCTTAGTATAATTTTATTATCTTTATCATATTCTTAGTTTCCATAATTTACCTGATTTACCTTTATTTATGGTAAATAAAAATACCGTAGTTTTTATTCATAAAATCAATAAAAACAAATGTAACATAATAAAATAATATATACCCACTTATTCCAAATATAGAATCCATTTTCTAAAATTCAAAAAATATAATTGGATGAAAATAATATAATATTAATACCAATAGTCAAAAACTAAAAAATGGGTTTTTAAGAAGTAATAACATATCAAAAGATTGTCAGGTATTTATGTCCAATTTAAATGTGAAATTACATAGAATTAAAAACATCAGATTAAATGAAAAAAAATCCAATTACAATTAAAAAAAATATAAATACAATCAAACAATAAAAATAAATTAGGAGACAAGGTAGTTCTAAATTAAAATGTAGTATTTTCACTATTCATCAAAATATAAATTTTATCACCAAAATTCCAAAATTTCAATCTTGTTAAATATTGATGTAGTGATTCCAAATAAATATTTTATTTTTAAAAATATGATATATATGTGTCTTAAAAATTACTTTTCAAATTGGTGCTCCATCAAAAGGCACAAAAACTACATTGTTCTGAAAAATAATTCTTTTATCTGAAAAATTGAATTTGTTCTTATATCATGTTCTAGATAATAAATGTGATGAATTTTAATGTTATATAAAATACTAAATTTGATTAATACTATTCATAAATACTAGTTTAAAACCCATCAAAAATTATATTTTAATAATACATCATTTTTTTTGAAACTCAGTGTTGGGTACAATGCACGATATCGAGGAAGTTCGCTCTTGCATGTAATGAAAGCCATGATAGGGTTTCAAGTAGTGAAAGATTCCTTTAGTGTTGTGTATAAAATAATCAATCCAATGTTCTTTTATAAATTGAATAGAATCTGTACCCAGTGTTTCATGTATCATACACCAATTCGGTGTTTCATGCCTCATACTACAAGTTGGTATAGTGTGAATGGTTTTTTTGACATCGTTCATTCCAAGATATAAATGAAAATTTAATTATATTTGAAATAAATATTCTGTAAAAACTCATGTTGATACAAGAATAAAATTATAAGAAACATATAATATCATGGTAATAATTTTATTCATGACATAACATGTAAATGATCTAGTATAAAAATTTCAAAAAATCATAATGGTGTGTAACAAAACATATATATCAATGATGGAAAACTCATGCCACAATTCCCTACCGTATTAGAATCATTGAAACTATATACCCCCTGATATATTGATATAAAATGGACATATTGATACCCATATATTTAATTTTTATAATAATAAAATATATTCCTAGAATTTATATCAATAAAAAAACCAAAATAAGTGGTTAATATTACACATATCTCAGTGTAATTAAAATGAGTTGAGAAAACCATTACCATGAGTCATATTCATCACATGTATCGTTATGTTACTAAATTAGAAACAATTTTTAATTAATTCATTTAATAAGAAACATTTTTAATTATATTATTAATTTTATTTCACTATTAAAATTATATATATAATTAGATCATCAATTACGTTTACATTAATAGTTTTAACCATATTTTACTTTTCTATCAAAATCAAAATTGGTAGGTGGAATATGGAATAAGAGATAATTTTATAAACATATCTAGAATAAATAAAATGAAATATTAACTATATTTATAAATAAATAATTCATTTCATAAAAAACATGCATGCTGGTTTTGATAGATGTCATTTATTACAATCATGTAAATGGTAGTTTTTTCATACACATTAGCAAAGCATCCATTTTTCAATGATCATTATCGATAGTAGTTATGTTAAATTTATCATCGAAAAATATAATTATATTATATACGTCATATTGTTTAATTATATATACATAAATATATAATTATTCTGATTTGGTGATTAAAAAATGAATCACATCGCCACTATGAGGCAGTAGTCCATACGTCCACAAACGATGTTATCATTTTTTAGTGAGTGAAAATTTAAGTATGAACTGATATATTATATTTCCCTAATGATAATTTTTTTTGAATTTAATAAATATTTAATTTATATGACAAATTATCATAAATTTTACCCTCATCATATTTAATTTAATGATTTAGTAGTAAAAATTATCACATCACATTACAAGGTGACAATCTGTTACACACACAAGTGACATTGATGAATCAAAAATGGTATAAATTTTTAAAAACGAATATATGATATAATGAATATATTTTTTATAATATGTTATTATTATTATATATAAACATAATATACATCATCAAAAAACTTTGAGTGTTCGTAATTGAAATTTAATGGTAACGTTTCACGAGGGAGTTGTCCTTCGTACACACGAATGATGGTTTAATAACATATATTATGAAATCTTGTTTTGTGGTAGAACATAACCAGAAAAAGAACCCATTTTATTGAATATAGATTGGTTATTATTTTATAATGGTATAAAAAGATTTGTAGGAGGTGGAAACATAAATAAAATAACAATTATCATTGAATAACATTACATATTCATCAAGTATCCTTCATAGGATTCCACTATAAACTTACTAGGTAAGATATTTTAAAAAATTGATTGTAGGATCATAGGAGAGTGTTTGAAAAATTTATTTGGGTAGGAAGTCTCCAAAATCAATTCTTTCTAATGTGTGAATAAAATAAGAGAGGGTGTGGCCATTTATAAGTTGGGTGAGTGGAACACTTGCGATATTCAAATATAGTCAATTCCACAAAATTTTTTATCATGAAAAAAAGAAATCATATTATAAAATGATGTCTAATTTTATTAATTTGGTATAAAATATGAAAACCAATGGTCTTTGGAAATGAATCAAGGTGATTTTTCAATTTATCTTTAGTGCTTTATCCCATTGTAAACTCATTTTGACCTAAATATATGTGATTAATTTTAGCAATTTTCAATAATTAATAAGATACTAAATTATGTTTTCAATATTGGAATATAAAACATATTGTAATAAAAAATATTGAATAAATTTATACATATTAATTTCCTAGAAGTGGAACATTTTATTTTTATTATATATTCATTAACATGCAGGGAAATTGCATTTTTAAAACGAGAAATAATATAATGTTTGAAATGTTTTTATAAAAAATGTGAAAATGAATTTGATTACTATAACCTAAATGGTAATAATTTTTATATAATTGTAAATTTATATATTAAAAAAAATCAGACATATTATTTAACATGTTAAATATATTAAATGAAAATATGGTCTTCACTTAAATTTTTTTTTGTTTCGTTATTCATCAAAAAACATAACATTTCAAAAACCTAAAAAACTCGCCTTATGATAATTTTGAAGAAATAATATTATAAATTGATTATATTTATTGAAATTGATTTTTTAAAACTCTTAATAACTAAATATATTTTATGTCTATAAAATTGAGAGAACATTGCTTTTTAGAATTAAACAGTTTTAAGCATTAAATTTTATTTTTTTCTATTTGTTATCTAGAAAATAAATAAGATGATTTATAAACATTTGGATGAATATATATAATATATATATTATTAAATTATTTATCCAAATGTGATTTGGTTAATTTTATGATGAAAACACACTTGTGGGAATAAAAATTATTTTTACTATAAATATTTCCTTCTATTTTCAAAAGGGATTTATTTTCCATTATAATTAATTTATCACCCAGGAATTATTTATAAATAAAGGTTTAAAACATTATATAATAATATAGTTAATATTATTTATATACTCTATTATAATGAATTAGTTACAACTATCATAATAATATTAAGTGAATATGTCAACTTTCATTTAAACACGGTGTTGTATGTAACTCATCCTAGACATTGTATTGTGTTTAATTAGAAATATCATATATATTAAGATGATTTTAACATAGCAATATAATAAATTCTAATGCATTTACAAGATCTTCTATATTAATTGTTATATTAATTTTATGATATTGAACATAATTTTATTATTTTAATAAGGTGGGGTGTTATAGTCATTCTCAACATCAACAAACTATTACAATATAAAACATTATTATGTGTATTTGATGAATTTAGAATTTATAGCACTTGAATTACCCCATTATATTGAGGATAAATTTTTTAAAAAAATTTACTAATAATTAATAACTATTATATTTCTTAAAAAAATACATTGAAAAATATTTCTTATATAAAAATGGAGAATAAATAAATTGAATATAAATAATATTATGTTTCATGTAAAATAATCAATGGATATCAATATATTTAGTTGTGGTTTCATTTTAATAGATAAATATTACATTATTAATTAATTTACACATATTATTAATTTATTTTTTAGTATATTATAAATTATACTTATTTTAGAGAAATGAAATTGTGTGGATAGATTTTCATTTCTAAAACAGAACTCATTTATATTGTTTTTAAATTATTAATTTCAATACATTGGGTTTTTAAAAATCAATGCAATGTAAATATATTAATTTTTGTTGAATGTTTTCTACTAAATATGAAATTATGTTATGTAAGTCAATGTTTACTTTTAACTTCTCAAAGAATTAATTGAGAAAATTCTTCCCATAACTATGTTGTATCAATAGATATAAGTGGAATGAATGTATATAATCAGTGAAATACTACTGATTTAACATTATAGAAGATATTATGTATATATATATGAGATAACATTTGAATAATGATAGAATCCAGTGGGAAAATATCCTATATATTCCCACCCAACAACAGATGGGGTTATACCTTGTGAAATGAAGGGAACTAAGTAATCACATAAAGATGATAGGGTATTTCATATCATGCCCCTTTTTTAATTCTCTAATATGAAAATAGTTATTTTGAGTTTCATCCCAATATCCTACCACAAATACAAATAGGTTGGAATGTACCATTAAGGGTATAAAACAATGAAAATTGAGGTATTTCAAACATTATCTAAGGAAGATAATGTTAATGACCAATAAACTCTATAATATAAAAATAATAAACAACGTTCAAACCATCAATTAAATATATAGCATTATCCAAAATATAATATAATGGTAAAACTCCCTTAGAAGAAATTTCAAAAAGGTTCTTGGATCTCAGAGTTATTAATTCTAGGTATAGTGAATAAAATACCTCTTAGAAACACGAAAAAAATATATGTATGGATTAGAATAAGTATATGCTAGTTGGATCATCCTCAAGAAATATATTTAAAATATATAAGAATAAGAATAATATATTTATTGATAAATAATAGAACTAAATGAATCCTACATTTGGTCACCTACCACCCCACCAAACTATATCTCACTCACCAAATTTCATATCCAATTATAATTACATTATATTAAAATAATGTATTATAGAGGAACCAAAAACCACATACACAGTGGATTATCACTAATATTCCCAAATTATATAATTAATTGTCCATCAATTAATTCAAAATATCCAAAATAAAATTTATATGAATCAAAACAATTAACAAATTATCAACACATTCACCACATGATAAAATTTAGTGCATCAATATCTCATTAATTTATGATCCCATAACACATCAATATTAAATAAGCGAACCATGATCATTGTAGATGTAAACATCCTTGCATCATGTTATTTTGAATGTCCCCAACCATGTATCTCATCATCAATCCCATTAGTAAAAAATTATATCATTTAATCCCTAATATATATCATTTATGTCATACTACACACAATAATTCTTCATATAAAATAAATAATGTTGATGAGACTGTAATTAATTACTTGTTCGTTCATCATCATCATTGTCAGGGAACACACCTGGATTCAAATAAATTTTTCGGTAGGAATGATTTTACAACTCTTGATTGGTTCAAAATAAATCAGATGAAAATAAAAAATATATCATACTCACCCATAATAAAATACAAATAGATTATTAGATAAAATGGTCCTAATATAAATCATAATTAAGACATGACTAATAACCCAATGTACCACATCTTCTAACCCTAAACCACAACAAAATCTAAAATATCCACAGAAATCCCATATGAATCATTTAGTTATCATTAAATCAATAAATTTACCTATTTCCAGGTTTACTTTATTACATTGCACAATAAATTATTTTTAAATTATATATATATATATATATATATATATATTCATCCCAAACTTCATTAGACATTATCCACCATTTTCCAAGCCATTAGAAAATCATTTGAAAATTTAATACTTCATAACCATCTGAAAATTTTTAAGAATACTTTTTATATTAAAACATATATTATTTAATACATCCCCAAATTATTAAACTCAAAATCTATATTTCAACCCCACCTGAACAAAACTCTTAACAATATCATATTTTTAAAATCACATACCAGTATATTATACAACCGAATGAAAATCACCATTATTCCGCAAAACATCTCAAGCACCACTTCCAAACCAATAAAAACATACTATAATTATATCTGTTAAAAGATGTAAATAAAATACCCCAACATTAATGCACGATTGTTTTTTAAAATAAAAATATATTAGAACATTGTAAAAAATATAAATGTATTCAATAATAACAAAAATTTCAAAATCTGATGTGAATTTCGTCAATGATATATATTTATCATTCGTTAGTGATGAATTCCCAATACCTCTCTTTTACATCCCTTTGTTCTCAATTTTATCTCTAGTCTGTTGAACCAATCTTGTTTTATGGTCAACTCATATCAATTTTTTGTTTTACATGTATTCATTCTTGTGAATCTATTGTTTCATTTATGTAACAATATGGTGTCCCCATCCACCATTTTCTTCTACTTTTATAGGGATTTTCTTCCTCGTGAATTGTTGGATAATTTATTTATCAATTGGAGAGATTATAATCCTCTGGATGTAATATCATTACTAATAATTTATAATCACACCCTCAATTGTCTTACTTCTTCCCCAAGATCTTCTATATAATACTCAGAGGTTGTGGTACCTTTTCATTGAGTTGTTGGGACTTAATATATTTATTTTTTGATTTAAAAATATTTTATTCCATAATATTAATTTTATTTCATTGAAATATTATATTTTTTCATGTTTTCATTATTTTTATTCAAAGGGGTTGATTTTTTCATTTTTATGTTTAGTTTCCATTGTGATATTAGTTTTTATTACGGCTTTTAAACAATAATGCTCCAAAAATTGTGTTGTTATGTATGGTGGCCCTTTAATCTCTATGATTCTTTTTATAGGTATTTATTTTGTGGGTGGTCATACTCTCAATCAATTTCCTCGATAATTCCTGGTTTTTTATTTTACTTATCATAATATATTTATTCATGACCAGTTTTGTTGTGTAATTGATATTATTGATGGTATGGTTTCTCTATGACATTGATTTTTTATACATTATCTAGTTTTCTATATAAGTGAATATGATGGATAATGACTGATTTAGGGTGATGTATTACTATTTTTTCACATGGTTCTATGCCATATGAAATTTATTCATAAAATTCTTAAATTTTTTCTCATCAAGAAGCCTTCGGTTTTAACTGAATCACCCTCTCACGATTTTTTCCCTTTCTGGACATGTAATTTCTTAATTTTATTTCCATGTATTTATATAAATTTATTAATCATCATTAAATAGCATTGGTGAAGAAAACTAAAACTATTTAATTGAGGGAATAAGTAATTATGTCTAAAAGGTATCAACATCATAAATCATGATTTCAAACAAATATATAAACAATAATTACAAATGATTATATTTTTTTATACCATATTACAATATATTATTTATAAAAATATTACATTTAATAAATAATAAAAAACACTCTCACGGACAGCATTAAATAGACATGGATCACCTAACATAAAATGAAATCATATTAAATTATTAGAAAGAACTCCTTCCCATATAATTATATTAGTATATTTCATTGTCATTACGATTTAATTACCTATAAATAAAAACCACATAAAAAATATATGTCTTCCCACAATTTATTGAAAATAAACAGAGGGAATTAACAATTCTATTACCTGAAGTAAATATTAAACAATAACAACTCCTGAAGAAATAAGATAGTATGATCATATGTTTTTGGTCACATGAATAAAACAATCACAAATAAGATCTACAAAACCTCATGTTAGGTCAGATAGGTTATAATGACTACTAAAAAAACATATGAGGGGTGAATTATGATCCTTTAAAGTTATTTATATATTATAACAAATTATCATATCATGTTGTGAACCTTTCTATATCTCATTAAATATTATTGATCAACATAAATGAATTGTGAAAATAAAACATCAATGAACAATGTTTCATGAAAAAAACATCATCTAGTCCACTACACAATCTAGTTATCCATGGGTTATGTAATTTTCACGAGTAAGTACTCTTATCAGGATACCTCTACCACTGAGTGTATTAATTTGAATCATTTAAAACATGGCTTTTACAAGGTCATCTTGATCTTCTATAAAGGACCAATTAGTCCATGCATGTTAGTTCGTGAAGCTAATACTCCTTCACCAACATGACATAGTTTGAGTAGCCGAAACTCTAACAAATCAATATTGATTTACTTTATTGATAACACATTATTCAACTATAGTTGAGGAGAAACTAAAATAAGTTTTTGATATTCAATGAAGAACAATAGGATTTAATATATCTTCAATGTGGCATAAAAATTCACCTTCTACAAGTACTGAAAACACCATATAGAAGAATGAAAAAGAATGGAACAAATGATTAACTCTGGGAAATTATTCTTCACACTTAAAAATTATTATATTACATTAATATATATAAAAAGAGGCCAAAAACCACTACTAGATCAGAACATGAATTTCTCAAAAGTGTATCACTGAGGGTTATGACATATTGATATATAATAGTGAACACCTTTTTATCTAATGAGTATATCTATATTAATTTTTGTTTTTTATATTCACGTTTTATTTTATCATCAGATGAAGAACGTACAAACATTAATTATTTGTGATGAATAGATCTAGAATAAATGCTTCCAAAAATACTGTGTAATGAAACATGACTATTTGAAATCAAAATCATATAGTATTTGTCTATCATCCCTTATGAATAAGAAATATTTTCATGGATGAATACATTAATCTTAATCTTTCATAAAACAAATTTAAAATTATATATAATTCTAGATTGACTATTTCAATGTGTATAATATCATTAATTCAAAACACCTTTGATCACAAGAAAAATAAAGGGTTTTTTATGTAGTTTGTAATGTCTTGAACAAGGTGCCATGTAATGGTTCCTCGAGCTGACATTCCATAGGACATCATGTGTTCCTCCACTTATGCTAGAGGCAAATGACTAGAAGAAATTGTATGGTAAGTCATCTAGGGGGACACTATACCATCATTAATTAGAGTAAAACACCAGCGGAAAAAATAAACAAACGCAAAATTATATATATCCAGGAAAATACTAATTTCTCAAGATAATCAAACAGGAAAAAAATACATGAATGAAATATAAAACTTGCATTTCCAATATTATTGTCATGTGTCTATAATGATACTATAAATAAAGACACTATGACTCCCCAAGCAGGTTTTAAACCATGTCTTTTTTTCTCCTCCAAGCTCCATCCCCAATCATCCACCAATCTTAGGTAATTTTCCATTATCTAGTCCTAAAACAATATAATCTTTTTGAGTACTGATTAGGAATCCCGAATAGGTTTTGTGGACAACAAAGTAGACCACCACGAACAATGACTAAAACCATTATAGACAAAAAATAGTTTATAATGTTCTATAATAAATAGTTTCAATACATAAATAACTAGTTATTATATTATCATTTATTACTATCAAATTTTAATAACTCCATGGTTCCCAAGGATACGTGTACCAAAATACTAAATTAATCCTGTAACAGATCTCACTGTGTAGTGAAGTTAAGATCATATCATAATACCTTCTTCTCGCCGATTCTTGACGTTTTCAAAGGTTATATGATATCTCAATACCTATTTTTATTCATTTTGAAGTTTGAATATTCTTGTTTTATTCCATAACATTGAGTTCCATTATTTCAATTATTTAATTTCACATTTATATGACGCGTTTCTAAAGTTAAAAATATCACCAAAACATTTAAGATGACTATATTACCATTGTTACACTTCATTAGGATGACCCTTTTCCAATGAAATTAACTAATAAGTATAATAACCATGTTACCATGCATATTTCTCAATTTAGAATTACCATGTTCTCATTTTCATTACTCATTATTATGATGACCATGTTATAATTTGTACTTATCAATTTAGAATGACAATTTTCCCATTATATATCATATAATTAATTTACAAATAAATAGTCCACCCCAATCCCATTACTAATTCAATAATTTCTTAAGCACATAAATTCCATTAGTTAACTAAAAATTTACTAAGTTCATTAAACATTTAATTAATTCATCAATTAAATATTCAATATTATTAAAAATATTCAATAATTAATTTTCCAGAATTAATTATCTAATTCTCATATCAACATTCCATAATTAATCCAACAATTAATTTTCTATATCTTCTTATGAAAGGAATATAATTAATCCAAAATTAATTATCTATGCTAATCCATTTCAATATCCCATAATTAATACGCTGACTAATTATCTATATTACAACACATACCTCTTGTAATCATTTTACCTAAATTAATTTTATAATAGGGGATTTCTTTAATCATATGATTAACTCCCAAATTAATCACCCTTTTAAAAAATCTTTGATATAAAATTTTTTAATGTAATCTACCCAATTCAATAAAATAAATTGAAAAATGAATCTATAAATTCTAAAAAATTTCATATTCATATCAAATCCATGACTATGGAATTTTATTTAGACAACATACCTTAATTCATTGATATATATCTTCCCAACGAAAATCATCAAACATCTGAGCAGTACACCAATGATGATAAATGTTCTGGATATAAATCCCTAAATCGATGTAATGATCACAGACATCAAGATCTCATAAATCTATATCTTGATCCATAAATATCTATCTAAATATAACCACATCTTTCTATACCTCATTGAAAAAGGATATATTCCATTAAAAGATCAGGTAATGGTAGAAAAAAGGGCAAGAGGAGCATCGTAATGAAATCCACATACCAGGATAAGAAAATAACCTCAATTCAGGAATTCTATATTGATGAATAGTGTTTTAAGGCCATGAAATATCTTCGAGTTGATAGTAGAAACATCCTTTATCCTTAGGAAAGAAAATTCCTACGTTTGGCCCATATAGAAGGTGAAAAAAGTTATTAAAAGTTGGGAATTATTGAGATAAAAAATTATGGTATCTCATTATCATCCTGCCCACAGTTTAGTCAAATGGTTAGACAAACTTTGCACTAACCATGAATTGTCCACTAAATCAAGGGGGAACATTTAATTTTTTCATATAATGAAAACTAAAAATGTGCTTTATCCATGCTGAAGTTATTACCTCAAATGACCAGATAGCACAAAATTTCTCCTAGGCTGGAGCATTGTCTGTACCAACTATGATCCAACCACAAAAAACATCATTTCTCGAAAATTTTCTAAATCTTCACCCAAACAATCCCCAATCCATAATTCCCATCAAAATTATTTATGTAACAAAAAAATTAATTTGAATCACGCATGAGATAACTCTTTTAAAGGTCAGGATCTTATAATCTCTCGACCTTATAATAGCTCACCCTCGAGCTGCACTTCCTAGCCTTTCTATGATTCTGAATCAATATGATTTTTCCATTAAGCCCTCATATCTTCTTCTGATTCCAATTTTTCCTCTTGTAAATGTTCATGTTTCCATATCTCACTGACTATCAACACAATATTTCCTTGCGCCATATTTTCACTATAACCCAACACACGAACCTCGTGCTCCTCAAAGGATGCATATATGTCATGGTCATCCTCATATTCATTGATAATATGGGAAGGGTCAGGGGGATAACAACGATGTTTTGATACTTGGAAAATATCATTAATATCATTTTATATATGAGGATGAACTAATTTTACACCACCGACCCAATTCTCATCGTTATCTCAATGGGTCCAACAATCCTAGGCACCAACAAGCCCCACCTCTGTAACCTGTGGTGGCCCAACCTAGGTGAAACCCAAATAAATACATGATCACCCAATTTAAACTGTAGGGGTCATCTTCTTCTATCGTTATATTACTTTTATCAACACTAAGATGTAGCCTTAATTTTGTGAATCAGTTTTACTTGTTTTGATGTCTCTTATACGAGTCTTGGTCCGAAGAACACTAACTCACCAAAATCCATCAAGAATAGTGGTGTTCTAAAAGGTGTACAATAAATAAACTCTTATGGTGCCATCTATATAGTATCATAAAAACATATGTTATAGGAAAAAAACCCTAAATCCAAGTGTTTTTTCCATGATCCATTGAATTCAAGAACATATGCATCTAGCATTTTTTCAAGATCATGTATAGTAAGTCCAACTAGTCATCTTAATATTGGTTGAAATATATACTAAATAATAGTCGTGTTCGAAGCACATTATTCATGATATTCTTGATGTGTTTTGTAATGTGTGAATCATAATTTGAAACTATAGTTTTTGGCATTCCATGCATATAGTATCTAGAATCTATAGCTCTCCCCAATGTACTACTATCATTTTTTACCTTATATGTAATAATTTTTCTATATTTTTCAGTCTATCCACAATGACCCAAATAAATTAATATTTTTATTCATATTTGGAAGACCCACCACAATTTTTATGGTCACATCATCCCACATACATTCTGGAATAAGCATCGGTTGTAGCAATCTACCAGGTCATTGACGCTCCTCCTTCACCTGCTAACAAGTGAGGTATATTTTCAAAAACCCTAATATCTCATTTTCCATTCTTGTCACCAAAAATATTTGTTTTATGTCATGGTACATTTTGTTTACATGTGGATGTGGCACCCATTTCTATGAATGAAATCCCACATGAGATCCTCCCATATTAATTTTGGTACCACAACTTGATTCATCATAAATATGACCTCATCCTCATCTATAATCCATTAATAAGTTGTATCTCAAACTTCAAAGACTTCCCTCAAGGATAATAACTATGGATCCTAATACTATCTATCCTTGATCTCTCTCAAATCATATACTCCACTGGAATAGAAACTAGTGTCATCAGCTCCTAACTCTTCTGAACCACCAAGTTAAATTCCGCCAGTATGATCATCATATTCCATAATTCACTCAACTCCTAAACCATCTGAGTCTAAATATTCTTACTCATGGAATTAGATAAAGTATTTCCCTTCCTGGTTATATATGCCATTTCAATATCAAATGACTATATATAGTCAACCTGTATCTGCTGATGAAAATTCGAATCACATTGTTAAAATATATACTTCAATCTCTTAATATCAGAATAGACTCGAAATTTTTATCCCAAATGATAGTGTCACAAACAATTAAGAGAATATACTACTTCTCCAAAATCTAGGTCATGCGTAGGGTAATTTCATTCATGATTCCTCAACTATTGAGACCCATAAGCAACAACATGATCTCCCTGGTTTAGAATATCTCTAAGTCTAATCCCAGAATCATCACAAAGAAACTTATATTCCTAACCTAACTCATCTTAGATTAAGATTGGTGTGGAAGTTAAGAGATTCTTCAAATCCTGCAAATCTCTATCACAACACTCTAGCCATTTAAACATTACTCCCATTTTGATCAAGCCTGAAAGTGGCACTGCCAAATCAGAATTTTCTTTCATGAATCTCTTATAATATCCATTTAATCCTAGAAGTCATCATATATAAAGAAACATTATTTGGATTCTCCCTCAAACCCACCACTTGAACCTTCTATAGGTCCACTGATAGACATTTCACTGAGATGATATGCCACATGAAGAGTACCTGGTTGATAAAAAATTGACACTTAGATAGCTCAGCCCGTAACTGATTCTCTCTCAGTATACCCAAGACAATTATGGTATTTTGGTCATGAACATCATGATTCAATGAAATAAACAATATTTTATCCAGAGACACCACTATAATCTAATCTAGATATGGTTGAAATATCCTATTCAACAAATCCATTAACACTACCGGTGCATTTGTCCACCCAAACAAAATTACAACTACATCATTAAGGTCATACCCTCTTTGGAATGTAGTAATTAGTGTATTAGTTGTCTTTAATCTCAACTGATGAGACCCTGATCTCAAATCAATCGTTTATGATACATAATATCTTATAAAATGGTCAAACAGATCATCGATACATGGATGTGGATATCAGTTCTTCATAGTCATGTTGTTCAACATATGGTAATCGACACACAAACATAATCTCATGTTATCCTTCCTTGAAAAAAAATAGGTGATACCCATGTATATCTACTGGGTTAGATAATTCAATTATTCTACGACTCCTTTAATTGAGTCATATTCTCTTGAAGCTCAGTCAGTTCCATTATGTGTGGTGGAATAGATACTAGCTCATCCCCCGACATGAGCTCAATTGTAAATTCCATATATCTCTTAGTTGTACACCTAAGAACTATTTAGGAATGAAATCCTGAAACAGTTTTACTATAGGTGGAAGGAAATCATTCCTAAAACCACCATCATCCAACAAAAGAATATTAACTTGGGATGTGAGCTCTCCTAGTTGCTGAGTAATATTCCATTATAGGCATACCTAGATATACCACTCTCAACGTTTAATATACTAATCACCCTTTCGAGATGTAATGGTAACCCTCATAAGGTAATACATGATGTGGTCAGATAATGCGACTAGCCAGTCTATGAATATAACTAGGTCGATGCCTATCATATTAAAAATATAGAAATCCCAAATGAAATTATATTCCATGATATTTAGAAAACATACCATTCTTAGACAAATATCTCTATACCATACTCCCAGTGGTGTATATATAATCATTACCTTGATCACAAACTCCCCCACCAGGATCAAACCATTAATAGGTTTTATAGATATAGATGAATAAGACGCACTAATATCATACAAGGAACTAGCTAAAGTAGTGGCTACTAGAATAGCAAATATCACTGTTAATGGTTTATCATCAATATCCACATGTGTAGGTTGTACATCACATAACAATTCTACCCTTATTCCATGTGTTGTTGTATGAATCCCCCTAGTAGAACCACTCTACTGATGTAAGTTCACCTACTGAGAAACACCATGTCCACTACCTCTAATACCTCGACCACTAGAACACCATCTACATACATGATATAATGTAGATGATCCTCTTCCAACACTATGAATTTTTCTATCATCTCCTTCAGCACCTATCTGTTGTTACGTTCTACAAGACTTCTATAGATGTCCCATATTTTCCCAAGATCAAAAGTCCAGTAGCGGTTGGGAACAATATCGATGATATTTTATCTTTCTACCACACTGATGAAAAAAAAATCTAGTAAGGTCATATCCTACCGACCCTCTGGCTTACATACTCTACTTCCCCCAACCTTGGGTAATGTTTTCATAATGGCGCTTCCTGGTTACAAATTTCACACCTCCTGATCTTCAAGAATCATCTACCTATCTAGAAATAGAGGGATCCCTCATGATCCCTTCAAATATTATAGCATGATCCTCCGATTACATAAAAATTTTCTTCCTGAAGATAATCACTAGAGACATAATATCAAACTTTAGTCTATATCGAAAATGTTTCTCTATAGTTATCTCAACTCTTGATAACGTTGTAGAAAAGAATTGCAGTTTTTGTGGCATCCATAAAAGTCCATCACTGACATTATCCCCTAAGTCAGATGCTTGTACTTGGTAGCATTATCTTTTCTCAGTGTCGTTGGATAAAAGTGTTCAATGAACCTCTCTATAAATTCCTTTTATAACATACCATCAGTCTGTCCAGTTCGCGCCTGAATGTCCAACCTATGATTTGTTAATCTCCGTTGCATATAAGTATCCAGTATGACTTTCCTCTCAGTCAGAGTCTCCAGATATTAATTTATTTTCTCTATAGACTCAACTAATATTTTAGATCCTTAAATTCCACCCTATCTAGTAAAATTCGGATAGTGATACAACTGATTCCCTCAGGTCAACTCTAACATACTCTTCCCAACCCACCTTGGGTATCTTATAATGAATTGAATAAAGAGTGAAATGTTCTCCCAAAACTAATCCAATTCATATTAAAATGGTATTATTAGTACCACATGTTCCCTAACTAGACAAAAATTTCAAGGAACTCCCCTCAGTCATCCCCTCAACAATCATCATGGATGTGTACTCTCTATAAATCCCAACACACATCACATGTCTTATAATACAACCATATAAAATCTATTTAAGAGTAAAATAATCACAACACACCTTTTCCCAACCTCTCATCCTAGTAAAAGCTGATGCACTATCGCTACCATTAACCATCCAACTTCTATGTTTTGGTTAACAAGGTAGACATACTATCATAATCATGTCTCTCATTCAGACATCAAATTATTCTAATTTTTCAACATCTTCAAATCCTAATAAATTCTTGTCAGGAACCATTTTTGATTTAAATCTCTCAAAAAAGGAAAACAGTTCATGTTTAACAACTTACCTATAACCTTTTTTCCCAAACTACAACAACATTCCAAGGCACACCCCTAAGTCATCCCCTTAATAATCCTCATGCATGAATAATCTCTATAAATCCCAACATGCATCATAGGTCACATAATACAACCTTATAACATCTATGTTAGTGTAAAATAATCACAACATGCTTTTTCCCCAACCTCTCTACATGGTCAAAACCAATGCACTATCACTACCATTAACCATATTACACCAATGTTTTGGTTAACAAGGTAAACACAATATCATAACCATGTTTCTCATGTAGAAAAAAATTATTCTCATTTTGCAACATCTTAAAATCCTAATCAATTCATGTTAGGCAACATTATTCATTGTAATATATCAAAAAAGGAAAATAGTTCATGTTTAAAAACATACCCACAATATTTTTTGCCATATCCACTTAAAATGATACATGTCACAATAATAATAACTCACTAGAATTATGCATGCATACTCAGTACTCATTCCATTTTGGGACACTAATCAATACTAAAAATTCTTATAAACATCAATAACATCACACAAAAAGTTCATCACCCACGGTGAAATAATATTGAACTATAACAACAAATAAAAATAAAAAATCCATCCCTGAGTACTTGGGTCTCCCATTATTAATGTGTTTTCAACTACCATGCGTGAGATCATTACACAGAACCAGCTGTTTCTAGTCACATTAATACATTTCAAAAAATAGTAACAAAAAAGAAGGAGAAATAAAACTAAACCTCTAATAACAATTTTTCATCCCCAAATGGGTGCCACGTGATGGTTCCTCGAGCCAATTTTCCACAAGGACTCAAGATTGATTCCCCATATTCTAAATGCTTCGGCCTAGAAACAAGGGTTTGGAAAGGCATTTATGGGGAGTATATTCATTCATTTATTTGTGTAAAAGACCAGTGGATATGAATATAAAAATATGGAAATATATTTTATCAGATAAATACTCATGTCATGAGATAATGAAAATAGAAATATAGTAATCAACTGATCCAATCATGTTTCATGGTCAACTCATCTCAAAGATTGGTTTTACATCGAATTAATTCATGTGAATCTATTTTTTCATTATTTAATAATAATGTGTCCCCATCCACCATTTTATTCCGGTTGTGTAGGGATTTTATGAACCTATAATATTTGGTTAATTTTTTTGTCAATTGGTTATATTAGAATCCTCGCGATGTAATATCATTACCAATCATTTGGAATCACGTCCTCAATTTTCATACATTGTCCCTGAGATGTTCTATATAACACACTGAGGTTGTGTTACCATTTCACTGAGTTATGCGGACTTAATATAGTTTATTTTTGGATTTAAGAATATGGGATTCTTTCATTTGAATGGTATTTCAATAAAATTTCATATTTTTTACATGTTTACATGAGTTTTATTCATGGTGTTTTATTTTTCATTTTTTATGTTTAGTTTCCAATATGACATTAGTTTTTATTACTAGTTTTATATGATGAAGCTCCAAAAATAATGTTGTGATGTATGGTGGTTATTTAATCTCTATGATTCTTTTATAGAGGTATTTATATTTTGTGTCGTCACACTCTCAGTCAATATACTCAATAATTCCATGTTATTTTCTTTTACTTTTCATAAAATATTTTTTCATGAACAATTTTGTTGTGTAATTTTTATTATTGATGGTATGGTTTCTCAATGAGATTACGTTTTATTAAAATATGTAGTTTTATACAAAAGTGAATTTGAGGAAGACTGAGTGATAGAGGGATATGTATTACTGTTTTTTCAGATGGTCTGTGGAAAGATGTAATTTATTCATAAATTTTTTATTTTTTTCTCATAATGTGGTCTTTGGTTTGAACTGAATCTCCCTCTCAAGAAATGACCCCTTCCTGGATGTGTACATTCTTAATTTTTTTCCATGGATGTATATTTGTTCCACATTCATGATTATATAGTGTTAGTTCAAAATAACAAACTATTTAATTGGGAGAATAAGTAATTATGTATAAAATGTATCAATATCATAAATCTAGATTCCAAACTAATATATAAACCACAATTTTTAAATGATTATATTTATTTAGAGATTATTACATTAATCTATTCTTTTAAATATTACATATAATCAATAATCAAAAACACTCTCACGAACAACATCAAACAGGCATGGATCACCTTAAATAAAATAAAATCCTATTAAAATTATTAGAAAAAACACAAACCCATATATTAATATTAGTATATTTCATTATCATTATTATTTTAATCTAAAAAATACAAACCTACAAAAAAATATTTGTCTTTGAAATTTTATAGAAAAGAAATAGAGAGAATTCACTTTTCCTTTACCTGAAATAAGGATTCAATAATAAAAACTCCTGAAGAAAGTAAATTTTATTATCATAAGTTTGTTGTCAGATAAATAAAACAATCACACATAAGATCTACACAACAAATTTTTAGGTCATATATATTATAATGAATAATAAAATGAAAAATGAGGGGTTGAATAGTGATCATTTAAAATTTTTGATAGATTAAAACAAATTCCCTTATCATGTTGTGAAATCTTCTATATCTTATTAAATATGACTAATCCACTGAAATAAATTATGTAAATAATAAATCAATGAACAATGATTCATGAAAAAACACCTTCCAGTGTACTCCACGAACGTTCTCTCCATGGCATATGTTATTTTCACAAGTATGTAAACTTATCGGTAGACCTCTATAACGGAGTGTAGGAATTGGAAAAATTTAAAACATAAATTTTACAATGTCATCAAGGACTTCTGTAGGGAACTAATTTTTCCACTTGTTAGTCTGAGTAGATAATACTCCTTCAACAATATAACGTAGTTTGAGTTGGGAAAACTCTAAAAAATCAATAAATTTTTTCTTAATTATGAACACATTATTCAACCATTGCTGAGTAGAAACTAAAATATGTTTTTTAAATTCAATGTAGAACATAAGTAGTCAATAGATCTTTAATGTATCATGACAATTTATTTTCCATATGTATTTAAAACACCATATAGAAGAATGAAAAATTGTGTCACAAATGATTAAATCTATGAAAATATTTTTCTCATGTAAAGAATATTATATTTCTATAAGGTATATAAAAAGACACCACAGCATCCTCTTCTAGATCATAACATGAATTTCTCAAAAGTGTAGCACTGAGGGTGATAACACATTTATTTTTAAAAGTGAACTCATTTTTATCCAATGAGTATGTCAATATTTTGTTTTTTTTTGTATTATCGTATTATTGTACCATCAGATGATGAATATAAAAACATTAATTATGTGTGATGAATAGTTATAGGTCAAATGATTCTAAAAACAGCATAATGAAACATGACTATTTGAATTCAAAATCATATAGTATATGTTTATCATCACTTATGAATAAGAATGACTTACCTTGATGAATGTGTGACTCTTAATCAGTCATAAAACAAATTTACAGTGATATATAATTCAGGAATGACTATTTCAATGTATATAATATCATTAATTCAAAACACATTTGTTGATAAGTAAAATATAGACTTCTTCGGGTAGTGTGTAACGTCCTGACCTAGGTGCCACATAACATTGCCCCGAGCTGGTTTTTCGAATGACATAAAGTGTGCCTCACCATATACTAGAAGATAATGACTAGAACCAATTGTTTGGTAATTCATTCATGGGGACATTATACCCTCATTTATCATATTAAAACACATGTAGAAAAAATAAACAAACAAGGAAGCATATATAACCAGGACAATACTCATGTCCCAAGATAATCAAATATGAAATAAAATACACAAATTAAAGGGAAAACATACAATTCAAATATAATTATCATGCGACTTTAATGAAAATATAAATAAAGAAACCTTGAATCCTCACACAGGTTTCGAACCATGTCTTTTTTTCTACTATAATCTTCACCACCAATCAAGCACCTATCTAATGTCCTTTTCCCATATGAAGTCCTAAAACTACATAATCTATTCAACTACCGATCAGGAATCCCAAATATGTTGTGTGGATAACTAAATAGGCCACCACGAAAAATGTATAAAACTATTCCAGTCAAAATATAGTGTATAAAGTTCTACATTAAATAGTTATAATGCATAAATAACCAGTTATTAAATTATAATTTATTCATATCTGACTACAATAACTCCATGGTTCCCAACGATAATTGTACATAAATAAAAACTTAATATAATAATGGATCTCATAGTGTACCCTAGGTAATATATTATATTAATACATTCTTCTCACCAATTCTGGAAGTATTCAAAGGTTCTATGATTCCTCTGTACCTATTTCAATTCATGTCGGAGTTCGAATATTCTTGTGTGATTCCATAACTCTGAGCTCCATTATTTCCCTTATATAATTTCACATTTATAAGTCACATTTGTAATGTTACCAAAATCAAGAACATAAGTAAGAGTACCATATTGCCGTTATTACTCATCAATAGGATGGTCATGTTCCCATACTATTTAATAATATTTATAATCACCATGGAACCATGTTTTGATTCTATTTACTCAGAATTATGATGACCATGTTTCAATTTGTACTTCCCAATTTATAATGTCCATGTTCCAATTCTATATCACATAATTATTTTACCAATTAATTATCCACCCCAATCACATTACTAATTCAATATTTAGTAATGATCATCCATTCCATTAGTTAACTCAAATATTAACTAAGTGTTTCAAACTATTAATTAATTCATCTATTAAATAATCAATATCATAATAAATATACCAGAATTAATATTCTAGAATTAATTTTTTAATTCTAATATCAGCATTCCATAATTAATCCCACAATTAATTATCAATATCATATTATTAAACGAACGTAATTAATCCACAATTAATTATCTCATCTAATATTATCAATATCTTATAATTAATCCCTTGATTAATAATCTAGATTACAACCCATGCCTCATATAAAATGATTTCTTAGAGTAATTTTCTAATCCATGATCCCCTTAGTCTAATGAATAACACCCAAATTAATCACCCATTTCAAAACAAATTCAATAAAATAGTTGTTTAATGTAATTAACCCAATTGAAAAAAAATATAAAGGAACGTATAAATTCATCAATTTTTCATATAAATATCAAATAACTATCCATGTAATTAGATTTAGACAACCAAACTCAATGCAATGATGGTTTTTTCCTAACAGAATTCCCCAAACATTCAAGCAACACAATGATGTTGATAAATGTCCTGGATCTAAATCCCTAAACTGAAGTAATGATCACATTCCTCAAGATCTCATAAATATATATATTGATACATAAACATTGATATAGATCTCATCACATTTGTTTATATCTTAGTAAAAAGGTATATATTCCATTAAAAGATCGGGGAAATGTTGAAGAAAGAATAGAAGAAGTATCGCGATGAAATCCACTTACCAAGAGAAGAGACGATCCTCAATTCAAGAATTCAATCTTTATGAGTTGTGTTTGAAAGGAAAGAAAATATCTTATGGTTGATGGGATAAACTTCTTTTGACCATAGGAAAGAAAAATCCTATGTTTGGTCCACATATTATGTGAAAACATGTCATTAAATGTTGAGAATTATTGGGATCCACAATTATAGGATCTCACTATCATCCCGCAAATGGTTTAGTCGGATGGTTGGACAAACTATGCACTAAACATGCATTATACACTACATCTAGGGGTAACATTGTATGTATTCCTCGCATGACCACTCAAAAGATGATTTAACCATGTTCAAGCAACTACCTCAAATGAACAGAGAGCAAACAATTTCTCTTAGGCTACCTCATGGTCTGTAAAATCCATGATCCAACCACGAACAAACTCTTTTCTCCAAAATATTCTTAATCATCATCCAAACACCCTCAAATCAATAATTCTCATCCAATGAACAAATGTAAAATACAAAAGGTAACTATAATCGTTCCTTATATAACATTATAAAAGGACATGATCTTCTAATCTCATGACCTTATAACAACCCATCCACGAGCTACACTACCATGCCATTCTATGATTCTGAACCAAAAATATATGTCTATTGAGCCCTAATAACTTATTTTCATTCCATATTTTTCCTCTTGTACACATCCATGTTTCCATAACACACTAACTATCAAAACAGTCTTTCCTCGCGATATATTCTCCATGTGACCCAACACATGTATCTGATTCTCCACAAAGGACGCATATATCTCAAGGTCAACCTCCACCAAATTGATCATATGGGAAGGGTTATGGTGATACTAATGATGTTGTGAAACATGATAAATATCAGGTGTATCATTTTATATATGTGGAAGAGACAATCATACACCATCAGCCCAATTCTCTCCATTATCTCAAATGGTCCAACAAACCTAGTCACCAACATTCCCCGCCTTTGTAACATGTGGTGGCTCAACCGTGGTGAAACCCAAAGGAATACGCGATCACCCTCATTAAAATCTTGGTATCATCTTCACATATCATCATATTACATCTATATGCACTAATATGTAGCTTTATGTTTGTGAATCGGGTGTAATTGCTCTGATCTATCTTACACGAGGCTCCGTACCAGGAAGACAAACTCACTAGCCTCCATCCAGAATAGCTATGTTTTACAAGGTCTTCTATTAGTATACTCATATGGTGTAATCTATATAGTTTCCTAAAAACATTTATTATTTGCAAAAAATCCAAAATCCTATTTGTTTTACCATGATCCACCGATGTCAAGAACACATGCATGTATCATATCCTTAGGACCCGGTATAGTATGTTCTAAATACTCATCTTCCTATCAGTGGAAATCGATATAGAATAATACATGTGTTCCAAGAACATCCATAATTCTCTTCTTGATGTGTAGAGTAAGGAGTGAATCACAATAAGAAACTATAGTTTGTGGTACTCCATGCAGACTATCTCTGAATGTACATCTCTACCAATTATTCAACTATAAATGTTTAACATATAGGTAAGTAATTTTCAATATTTTTCAATTGATCCACAATAACCCAAATATTGTAATTTTTCTATGATTTTTTGGAAGTCCCTTCACAATGTAAATGGTCACATCATCCCACATCAATATCAGAATAAGCATCAGTTTTTGAAATATACTACGTCATTGATGCTCCACCTTCACCTGCAAATAGGTGAAGCATTTTCTCACAAACCATAATATCTCATTTTCTATACCAGGCCCCAAAAATAGTTGTTGTAGGTCATGGTACATTTTGATTACACATGGATGTTCCACCCATTTATAGGAATTTAATTCTTGCATGAGCTCTTCTAGTATTCTTGTAAGTACGAAAACATGATTATTCACATAGAATTCCTCCTTCCCATCTATAAAAATTTATAAAGTTGTCTCCCCACCTTCAAAGAGTTACCTCAACTCTATGAACATAAGATCCACATACTGTCTATCACTGATGTGTCTCCAAAGCATAGAGTCCACTAGAATTGAAACTGTAGTCATTTTCCCTTGGCTCTCCTGAACCCCCACAGAAAATTCATCCAACAAGTTCATCATCTTCCCCACATCACTGAAATCATAAACCATCTAATCCTAATTTTTCCTACTAAAGACATTAGCTACACTATTTCACTTCCTAGTCAAATATGGCAGTTCAATATCAACTGACTACATGTAATCAATCCATCTCTGCTGCAGAAAATTCAAATCACTTTGTTAAAATATATACATCATTATCTTTTTATCATAATAGACTGTAAAATATTCTCCCAAAAGATAGTGTCAAAAACAACTAAGAGATTATACTACTTCTAACAACTTGAGGTCAGGCATAGAGTAATTCCATTCATGATACCTCAACTATTGAGACACTTAAGCAATAACACGATCTTCCTACATTAGAATAACACTAATTTTGATCATATATGTCTAACCAAAAACAAATTTTCCTCACCTAACACAGTAGGATCAAGATTGGTGTGGGTGTTAAGAGCTTTTTAAACTCCTGAAAATCTCTATCACAATCTTCTTACCATTAAAACATTACTCCTTTTTGATCAAGCCTGAATGTGGCACTTCCAAACCGAAAATGTCTGGGAAGAATCTCATATAATATCCATTTAATCGTTGAAATCATCATCTTTCAAAACAAATCTTGGGATTATCTGAAGAAAACACCACATGAAACTTCTCTAGGTCCACTGATATGCCTTTCACCAAGTTGATGAGTCCCATGATGTGTACCAGGGTAATCCAAAATTGAAACATAGATTGCTCATCCTTTTACTGATTCTCTCTCAGTATAAACAAGAAAATTTCATGATGTTAGGTATGCTCATCATGGGTCCTAGATTAAACCAATATTTCATCCATAAATACAACCATTAACTAATCCATATAAGTTTGAAAAATCTTATTCTTCAAAGCCATTAACAATGCCAGTGCATTTTTCAACCCAAACGACATTACAACAACCTCATTAAGGCTATACCTACTTCTGAATGTAGTTCTCAGTATATTAGATGTTTGTACTCTCAAATGATGATACCCTAATCTCAAATATATAATTTACAATACATAGTCTCCTATAAATCGATTAAAAATATTATTGATATGTGTATGTGGATATCTGTTCTTCATAGTCATTTTTTTCAACATATGGTAATAGACAAAAAAAGTAAATTCAGGTTATCCCTTTTCGAGAACAAAATATGTGATCCCCAAGGAGGTATACTATGATAGAAAAATCCCTTATCCCACAACACCTCTAACCATGTATTATTTTATAGAGGCTAAGTCAGTGCCATTCTGTATGGTGGAATAGATACTAGCTTAGCCCCTCCAATGAGTTCAACAGTGAATTCTACATATCTCTCAGGTGGTACCCCAGATATGTTTTTAGGAAAGATATCCTGAAACAGTTCCACTACCGTTATAGAGAAATCATTCCTAAAACAGCATCATCTAACACAAGAATAGAAACATTGGTTTTGACCTCTCCCAGTTGATGGGTAATTAGCCATGATCGTCTTATATAGATATCCCACTCTCAATGTTTAATATACTAATCACCTTTGGGAGATGTAAATTTAACCCTTATAAGGTAATAATTCCAGTGGTTTGGGTATGTGACTAGCTAGTGTATACATGTAATTAATTCAAAAACCATCATATTAAGAATATAGATATCCCAAATGAAATGGTATTCCATGATATTTAGAAAACACCCCCTCCATAGAAATATATATTTGTACTATACTCCCAATGGTGTATCTATAATCATTACCCCAATGAAAAACTCCCACACTAGGATCAATCCACTAATAGATTTTATAGTTATAGAGGTATTATAGTCACTAATATCAAAAAAGGCACTAGCTAACGTAGAAGCCACTATAATTTTACCTATCACAATTAATGGTCTATCATCACTATACAGAAGTGTAAAATGCACTTCATGAAACTATGCTTCCCATGTTACTTATGTTGTTGTCTTACTCCCCTAGTGGCACTACTCTACTAATGCATGTGGTCCAACCCAAAAATCACCACATCCAATACATGTACTACCTCGACTAGTATAACTCCATCTACAAGAACGATATGAGGTAGATGATCCTCTTCCAACACTATGATTTTGGATAGCTACTCCTTCAATACATATCTATTGCTACGTTCTACATAACATCTGTAGATGACCCATATTTTTTCAAGATCAATAGTCTACTAGTGGTTGGGAACAATATCGATGATATTTTATCATTCTACCACACTGATGATATATCACACTAGTATGCTTGTTTCCAACCGACCCTCCTATTTACGTACTCTACTTCCCTCTACCCGAGATAATTTTGTCAAAATGGTGATTCATCATTACGGATATCACGCCTCATGATATTCTAGAACAATCTACCAATCCATCACTAGAGGCATCCCTTAGGTTCCCTTAATATATTATAGTATGATCCATCATTTACATAAACATCAAATTCCTTTAGATATTCACTAGGGACATAATATAAAATTTAAATCTATTCAGAAAATATTTATCTGTAAATATGACATGTCATTCTAACGTTAGAGAAATGCATTACAGATTTCTGTAGCATCCAGCAATTTCCATCAATGACATTATCCCCTATATCGTATGCATGAACTAAGTAGATTTATATTTTCTCAGCGTCTTTGGATAAAAGTTTCTTAAGAATATCTCCATGATGTTTTTCCATAACATACAGTCAGTCTATCTAGTTCACACCGTAATTTCCTACTGGTTCTTCACAAATACTCATAGCATATAAGCATCCAACAGGACCCTGATTTCAGAAAGAGTCTCCAAATAGTAGATTATTTTTTATATGGACTTGACTATTACTTTAGATCCCTCAAGTACACCATCCCATATAAAATTAAGAGGGTGATAAAAATGAATCTCCATTGTCAATTATAACATTAATTTCCCAGCCCACCTTCAGTATCATTCCCTGAATTGAATGAAGAGAGAAATGTTCTCCAAAAACTAATCCAATTCATCTTAAACTGATATGGTCGATACCTCATGATCCAAAACTAGAACATCATTCCAAGGAACACCCATGAGTCATCCCCTTAATAATCATCATGGATGTGTACTCTGTATAAATCCCAACACACATCATAGGTCACATAATACAACCTTATAACATCTATGTAACTGTAAAATAATAACAACATTCCTTTCCCCTACCTCTCCACATGGCCAAAACCAATGCACTATCACAACCATTAACCATAATACACCTATGTTTTGGTTAACGAGGTAAACACACTATCATAATCATGATTCTCATTTAGACACAATTTATTCTCATTTTTCAACATCTTAAAATCCTAATAAATTCATGTCAAGTACCATTATTCATTGTAATCTCTCAAACAAGGAAAATAGTTCATTTTTAACAACATACCCACAACCTATTTTCCCATATCCACCTAATATGATACATGTCACAATAACCATAACCAATAAGAATGATGCATGAAGATTAAACATTCATTCCATTCTGTGACACTAATCAATACTAAAAATTTTCATAAACAACAACGACATTACACAATAATTACATCACCCAATGTAAAATAATATTGAATTGAATCAACAAATAGGAATAACTAAAATCCCTCCACGATTACTTGGGTTTTCCATTGTACATGGGTTTTCAACTACCATGCATGAGATCATTACCAAGAACCAACTCTTTCTAGTCCCATTCTTACATTTCCCAAAATTGTAACAATAAATAAAGTGAAATAAAACTAAACCTCTGATATGACTTTTAACATCCTCACCTGGGTGCCATGTGATGGTTCCTTGAGCCAGTATTCCACATGAACTCATGAGTGCTTACCCATATGCTATAGCCTTATGTATTGAAACAGTGGTCTAGTAAGGCGGTCATGGATAGGATATAACTTCATTTATGAGAGTAAAACACCAGTGGACAAAAATATAAAAATAAGGAAAAATATTTTACAATAGAAATACTCATGTCACGAGATAATCAAACTAGAAATACAGTACTCAATGGATAGGGAAAACATGTATTTCCAATATAAGTTTAATTTATTAATAATGTAACTATAAATAAATACATTATCACCCCCTAGTGGGTTCTAAACCATGTCTGGTTATCTAATCCAAGATCCATCCTAAATCATCCACCTATCCTTGGGTCTTTTCGCTTATCCAATCTTACAAAAATATTATTTATTTTGGTACCGATCATGAAATTTGAAAATGGTGTGAGTACAACTTCATAAGACACCACCATTTGTTTCTTAAACCTATCTAGTCAGAAGATAAATTATCTTTTTCTATAATAAATACATACATTTAATAAATAACTAGTTGTTGTATTATCATTTATTTTTATCAAACTACATTAACTCTATGGTTCCTAAGGATACATGTACCATAATACAAACATCATCTCATACCGGTGGATGAAGTGTTCACTATGTAATATAATATCTTCATACCAACTTTATGAAAAATATCAAATTATTCAATGGTTATATGACATCTCAGTACATGATTCGACTCTACTGTATTTCAAATATTATCATGTGAGTCCATAACCCAGAGTTCCATAATGCCCATTTTTTAATTTCACATTTATAATCGAGATTTACAAAGATACCAATATCACAAATTTAAAAAAGATGAATATGTTACCATGCTTACTCCACAATATAATTACCATGTTCCAATTTAAATTATTCATAAGTATAATGACCATGTTTCCATGTATAGTTATAAATTTAGAATGATTTTCCCATTCACATAAATCATAATTATGATGAACATGTTACCATTTGTACCTTTCAATTTAGAATGAACATTTTCCCATTCTTTATCACATAATTAATTTACAAACAAATTATCAACCATATTCCCATTACTATTTCAATAATTAGTTAAACATGTACATTCCATTAGTTAACTCAACAATTAACTAATTGCTGCAAACCATTGAATAATACATCAATTAATTAATCAATATCACAATTATTATTCCATAAATAATTTTCTTGAGTTAATTATATCTTTCTAATAACAACTATTCATAATTAATCCCAAAATTAATTGTCTAGATCATATTATCCAAGGCACATAATTAATCAACAACTAATTAACTGAACATATCCATTTTAATATCTGATAATTAATCCCCTAGTAAATTCTCATAGTACAACCACTACATCTTATAGCCAATTTCCCCAAATTAATTATCTAATAGGTAATCACCATAGTCTCATGATATAATCCAAATTTTATCGACAATTTCAATAAAGATTAGATAAAATAATTGGTCAATATAATTATCCCAATTCATGAAAATTTACTGCAAAAGGATTCTTGAAATTCTACAGTTTGTTATATATATATCAAATCCGTGACAATGGTAAATAGATTTATACTACCTACCAAAATTCATTGATATATTTTTCAAGCATAAATCACCCAATATCTTACCAGCATAATGACAATGATAAAAGTTACAAATCGAAATCCCTAAACTGAAATAAATAACAATGAAAATACAATCTAATAAATATAGATCATGATCCAAAATCCTAGATCTAGAACTTCCCATATAGGTTTATATCCAAGAAAACATAAGATATCATCCATTAAATGATTAGGTAAGTGTTGGAAAAAATGGGAGAAGCAACAGGATGAAATCCACTTACCAAAAGAAGTAGGGATCATCATTTAGGGCATTTGATCTTGATGGATGATGTTCATAAAGATATAGAATCCATTCAGGACAATGGGAGAACATTCTTATATTCATTGAAAAGTATAATCTCTTGTTAGGGTTAATAGGAAGTTAAACAGGTCAATAAAATATGAAAATGGGTGAAATCCACAATTTTAGGATCTCACTATTATCCTGCACATAGATTAGTCATAGGGTTAGACAAACAGTGCACTAACCAAGTGTTAGCTACTCATTACATGGGGAACATTAAATGGCTACCTCTCATGGCCTCTCAAACTATACTTTATCCATGATGAAGCTACTACCTTAAAAGATCATAGAGCTCATTATTTCTCTAAGTCTATCACACTGTTTGTAAAAACTCTATGCTAACCATGAAAACCACTTTTCTGAAAAAGATTCTTAAATATCACTAACACACGGCCCAAGTCATAATTCCCACAAACTATACTCATGTAAAAAAAATTACCAGGAATGGATCCCAAGATAACTCTATTAAATTTTAGGATCTCAAATAGTACTAAACACAAAATGTAGGATTGGCAACATAAACTTCATTAAAAAATTATATTCGATAATGGATATTTTAATTCCTTTAAACAAATATTTTCTTTCAAAATTATATTTTCCCATAATTTATACACAATATAGGGTGCATAATCTATAAATGTTTTTCCTAATGAAGTATTTCCAAACCATATGTTACACTTGAAATCATAGTGTATGAATAGTTTTTCCAAAATACATTAAAACTCATCCAATATACTTATTTAAAAACAATCCCATGTTTCACTGACTTTATAATTCTTCCAGAATAAATATTCTAAAAAAATTATTTTATTGAAATTCTCTGAAAATAAAAAATATAAACATATTAAATGTTGTCGTTTTTTGATCATCAAAACCAAAAAATAAATTAACAAATTTGTTGAATAAATTCATGTTGAGTAATTTAATCCATTTTTGATAATCCCAAAACCCATGAAAAAATATCTAAATATTACAAATAAAATAAAAATAGAATATTTAAAATAATTTTTTATTTAGTATTATTTTATTTAAATTTTTATAACCTTTGTTTTATATTTATCCCCTATAATTCTCATTAATTTATCCCTTAAATATGAATCCCCCTTTTAGTGACCTAAAATGATAAGAATAAAATGTTTCAATATAACCTCCCCCCAAATTTTTAAAATAAGATTAAAAAGAAAAATATATGAGAACCTATATTTCTCACTGATTAAAATTTTATAATGATAGCATTTTTCACATAATAATTTAATAATAACACCACATATGAGATATCATAACTCAAAAAATAAAAGAAGATATTTTTAATGTATTTATAAATAACACTTGTAAATTTCATAAATAAGAAAAATATTTAATCTAGATATTGTTATTACTTATACTAATAGACTAGTTTACAACCTATTTTTAAATTATACATTTAATAAAATGATTAAAAATAAAATAATTATTTACATTGTATTCTGAAATAAAATTAAGAAATAATTTATAACACATATTTACAAATATAATACGTATTAAATTAATGTTTTACATTAAATTTCCCCTAAAAATGATGATAAGTCGAATGTTATTAATGAATATCGATATCATCTAAACGCTCAAATCATCAAATAAATTTATTAAAAAATTTCTAAAACTCTTCAATGTTTCATTTTTATGATTTTAGCATCTTTGGATCTTTAACACAATGAAATGGATGAAATTTGTCTTATCCGTAAATCTTTTAGTTGATAAATATCCATCTTTGTAAAAAAAAAAATTCTGAGTAACTCTTCCTGCCATTAAATTTATACATTAAAAATTTAACTGCATTTTTTTAAATCAATCCTCACTTAACATTATGATACTTTATTTTATGTGTATCATAGGTAGATGTTAAGATATATAATATTTTATGTTCTTCATATGATATCATTTATACGTATCTGAAAGTATGAATTTTATTAATTTATACATTCAAGGTATCTAATTTAAGAAGATTCTATTTGGAATAAATTTACACTTTAACCTTGAGAGATGATGAAAATTGTGGTTCTTCAAAATCATTTACAATTTTATTTCTTACCGATTATTTTCCTAATGAGTCCTTCAAAATTGAAATTGAATATTCTCTTAATAGATCTGAATATATTTTACCTTTTATTCGCTTTTGAAAATGAATATTAAATTAAAATAATGTTATTGATAACATAATCATTTCATAGACAATTTTTAGAAGAATTTTAATATTTTATTTTAAATGAGAAGAATAAGAAAAAACTTATTTTGTTTCAAAAACTGTGTTGTCGATTTAATTGAAAAAATAGTTTTATTCTAATAATTTTCTGTGGACTCCTCACATCATTATGATGAAAATTCCAATTTAATATTTAAAAATTGTAACTTTTGAAAATATTTTTTTAATAATTATTATTCAAATGTTACGTGTGTGATTTCTAAAACATAAAATTTAAAAAATTTAAAATTACAAAAATTGGGTGTGAATTTTAATAAACTTATTTTTAGATATTATTTTATTAAAATATATATTGTTGGTTCAAATGGTTTAATTCAATTTTTAAGGAAGGATTTAAGAGTAGAAAATCTCAATCCCATTATGTAAAACAATTAATGAAATAAAACACATATATGGGAACAGTAATGAAATACATCCTTGTTTATTTATTTTAGTTCTAATTTTTTTCTGAAATTACTACATTAGATATGATCACACTTTTGGTAGGATAGAAGATTCCATATAAATATTATTAAATCATTTCATTATTTAATGATGTACTTAAATGGTTTATTCTTCTAAAAAAATAAATTACATCTACATTTTTGTATACCTATGTATTATGATTAGAAAGTGTAACAAAGTAATGTTTTTTGAAACCAGGTTTATCTATTTTATAGAGATATTCTACTATTATTGATTAGTAGTTATAATGAAAAATAAAAAATTACTAATACCAAAAAATTGATTATTTATACTGTAATAGTCAATTTCATATTGTTCATTAAGTCAACATTGAAAGTTTTTAACAGATTTCATGCTTTTTCCAATAATTGAAAGAAAAAAACAACATGTTTATATTATTTTACAACATTACATGATACACCTTATTTTTTATTTTTCCTAAATATCATTCATAGAATATAATTTACATAAATTTTCCATTATTTAATGAACTATATTATCTTTTGAATGATTATACATTATCTTGTAATTCATTCGTTCCATTTTATTGATGATTATAACAAATTTTGAAATAATTTGATATCAATTCTGAAATTTTTTATAGGATATAATTATATAATAACATAATAACACAATATTTTCTTCATTTTTAGTGATATTTATTATGGATTTCCAATTATCTTATTGTCGAAATAAATACAAACTAAATTCATCATAACATTGTTTTTCTGAGTATATGTTTTGAAAGAGAGATGTTTATTCCTCATTAGTATGATCCATAAGACATGCTATTTATTTTTTATTCCCTACCACACAATTTGTAAAATATTAATCATTTCAATTAGAATATTCACAAAGGGTTAAAATAATAATTTTCATACATTTTCTATTATAATATTTATTCTATTGACCATTATGTAATTGAAAAATGAACTTGGGGTTACATTTCTAATATCATTCATAGTATCTATTATATTTAGTCTCATTCTTTCTCGTATTTTTAGCATTTCAAACTCTTTAAAAATATTTCAAATATATTTATTTGTATCTTGATGGATTGAATAAGATAATTCATCCAATATAGTTTTGAGACATTCATATTCATGTTGGATATGTTTCTTTGCTTCACCATGTATCTCAAATTCATACATCATCATGGTTAAAATTAGTTATTTCATTGATAATTATTTTACTTGGGTAGATATTCCAATAGAAGATGATATTCAATTCTATTTGGAGGAAAACAATATGTACTTGTAACACTTGATCATATCCTTACCTGAATATCCCAAAGAATAATATTATTGAAAATTTCTTTCAATATCTCATTTATATGAGTGGTATTTTAATTTTCATGCATTCTATAAGTATCACTCATTAACTATCAAATTTTGTAACTCATTTGTGTGATATTTTTAGTTACTTCATTGAAAATATAAATAGTCATCCATTTTTTAGATGGATGAAAACTTATAGAGACTCGATTAAACTCATAATTTTATAAACCATTGATAATAGGATTCATTTATTTTGTATTAAGTTCATATTATATTACATGATCATCATCTTGTTACTCTACATAATTTATCAGAGTCTCATAAAGCATAAAATCCTTTAAATAATCTTTTATTTAATGATTTTAAATACAAATAACCCTAACATATTTATAGAATCCTTAATTATTACCATTTATGTATGGACCACATATCATTGACATAGATTTTCTAGAATCATCCACATCATGATTTTTTATTTTAATATTTATTTATTTCTTATAAGATCTAGTAAATACAATTGATATTACACATGAGAATATAATTTTTATTGAATTGATTGAATCAACCTAACACTCAAGGAAACGAGAAATAGAGAACAACCATTGATATTACATGTTCATATCAAATAGAATCAATACATTCAAGGATTTATAGATCTAAAATATACCAATAGTTGTTTTTCTATTTGTTATCTTGTAATTATAAAAAATCACTATAATATTCAATAATTTTATAATTGTAAATATATCCAAAGGTTCCTTTCCTTTTATACGACTTGTTAGGTTGAACAATTCGTAATGAATTTGAAAAAGATAGAAGAGGTAGGGGTAAAATCCAATACATTAAAATATATGAAAGATTCACCAAATTTTTTATACATAAAACATTGTTTTCACTCATTAAAAAAGTCTAAGAAACATAAATAAACATTGAAATGAAATAAGATATGTATAGTGGTTCAATAATCAATGTTCTTCTGTTGCAATCAAATAATTCCATCTCCATGATCTCAGAGAATTTAAATAGTTGTTCCTCTTATCCGGAGACCAATAAATATGAATATAGGAAGCTTAAATCTTTATAATATGGCTTGTACAAGTCCTTATATTTCATTATTTGGATCCAATTTATCATCATCTTAGTTTAATAATAATATACTCATTATCCACCATGACTGTGTCTAAGAATCCAAAATACTAATAAATCAAAATAGATTGATTTGATTGAGGATATCGGTTTCACTCACAATTGTAGAATAAACCGAAAAATGTGTATGATCCTCAATAAATAACAACAACAAAAAATTATAACATCAACTTTTCCCAAAATTTATATTTTCGGATGTAGATTAAACACCACATAAAAGGTAAAACATTTATATCGTAATTGTGTAACAATAGAAAATACTTCGTTAAACTTGTATAAGAAGATATAATATTAATGTATATTAATAAAGACAACAAAATCAGTGACAAGATCAAAACATGTATGTATATGAAGTCTATCATTGAGGGTGATGACTCGCTGTTATTTACAATCACATATATTTGGGATCCAATTTGCAGATCTATTTTTGTCATTATCATATTGTTTTCATCATCGTAAGATTAACTTCAAAAGATGTTTACTGTTGGTCAAATAGATCCAGTTTAAATTATTACTAAAATATTACATATTAAATCATTAAAATGAATTTCAAAATCATTAAATAGAGTCATATATTCTCTTAAGAATATAAATAATTTACTCTGATGAATATTATCCTTCGATCATTTCCTAAACATGTATAAATCAATATTTAATTTTGGAAGGAAAATTCTTAGAAAACAAGGATTATATCATTAATTGAAAACTCCATCAATGAAAAGTCAATCATAAATATCCATTGTATTTTGATAAACTCCAAAAGTATGATTGATAAGACCTAATTGATGAAAAATGGCTGGTTGATGAACCATACCATTATTCTATTAAACAAAGGGTTTCATCAAAAATTAATTTTATTGATAAATACATAACAAACAACATAAGTACATAATACATATATTTTATTCTAATTTTAGGGTTACCAAACTATAAAATACATGTAGAAACATAGAATATTAATAGTGTTTATAGAATAGATTCAATGAAATCCTATATACGTAAACAAATATTTTACCACAGTTCAATGACATGTTAATACATCTAGAATAAATATTGTAATGAATATTATTTTGATAAAAATCACTAGGATTTAAATTTATAAGCAACATTAATATGGGTGTTTCGATAAATCAAAAACAAAATGAAATTAATGAAATTTGTAAATCAACACATTCTCAACACCTCCATCAATACCAAGACCTAATACCAAAAAAACTAAAGCTTGCGTATAGTTACTGACTCTGTAAAATTGAGGAACTATAGGAAACACAATGGAAGGTAATAGAAACTCACTATTTAACATTGCATTCTTGAGCTATTAATCTATAGGGACACAACCAATTGAAATGTACTTCTTGTTTTATAAAGGAACTCTTGAAATCATCTATAGATCAATGGATAATGAAAAAAATAGAAAAATAAAAATTAGAATATATATTTATAAATAAAATAGATATATAAATAGATACATTGTTTGTAAAAAATCATGATGTAAAGGGGTTATCTTGATGATAAAATACAGAAATAAAACTAAAATATAAATTATATTCCTCAGTAATTTTATTGTAAAAACCACCATAAATCCACACATCCAACGAAAGAATTTATGTTAATATGTTAATCATGACATGATGTATAATCCTATGAATTATAGTTCATAACAGTATATAATTAAATATGAATAAATATAAACATTTCAAAATGATTCCAAAAATGGCTGAACCACTGAATCATCCACCCATGTATATAGACCATATCATCTGTGATGACAAAATAATGGAAATTCATGTAAAAATTAATAAAAATCCCCAAATAAATTCACCTCATGACATAATCAAGTATATTAAACAGAGAATTATACATAATGGTACCTCGTAATGTAAAAAATTAAAAGACATCATCAACTATTTTTTTAAATGTACTGGGATCCTAGATGTCCCATCTAACACCGACAATATTATGTGAAATCATCCACCTCAAAATAATCCTTCACAAAACTCCAATGACTTATTCCAAAAAAAAATAGAAATTAGGTTATGTTATAAATGTATATCCCACCTGTCAAAGAGATGTACATATAGTAACTCCCAGATCAACCTCTTGTATGAATAATCTGAAAATTAGAAATGCCACCATTTCTCAATGCTTATCCTCACTCCAAGATCATCCAACAGAAGAAAATAAATTGTTCATTGAGGGTTATGTCATTTTATTAGGTTCATATAAAGTTATTATCATCAAGGATAAGAAAATATAATCCCTAATGAAAAGAAATTATTAATATACCAAAAATTAGGATATTTTTCTCAAACAAAAATATTTCCCTCACCATTACTTGAAGAAATTTTTTTTTATGAAAATACCATATAATAATTATATAAGATTTAGTCTACAATAAGATATAAAATTTCAAAAAACATATCATGTATATAATAATGTCATTCAAATATAGATTCTTCCAAGTTATTACACATTAAAAAACATGATATTATGTAAGGTAATGTCTACAAATAAAATTTATTAACAAACTTAAATCATTTTGGACAACTCCAAAAATATAACATCATCCCCTAAATATATTTGTAACTCTACAAATAAATTTTATCAGAATAATCGTTATGATATTAATTACATTTTGAAAAAAAAATAATATATCATGGATCATTCCCATTTGTGAGGAATGTTATTACTAAGATGCCACATATCGTATGAACTCCATAACTTAAAATGGACAAATAAATATGAGGTAAATGTTAACAATTTATTTAATCATCTTATATACATATTTATGGGAGAATGAAAGGATTACATGGTCCCTGATGTATAACTATAGTTATAACCACCATTAATCTTCATAAGTAATCTAATGGTATTTTTTCATTACATAATCGCAAATCATCATTACCTTATCGATCATTCCCTAAAAAACTTCTCATACATGCACTGTTGAATCCCAAATCATAGTTCAACATAATGGGTTTCATAATGGATACTCTTAAAACACCATGAATTTTACTAATAATGTGTAATATTAAAATAAACTATTATAGTAAATATCAACTCATGTCATGTGATTAACCTATAATCAACTAAAATATAAAATTTAATGCACACAAAATAACCCCCAGTCATAAGATAATTTACTCATTATCAAGTTACATGTGATGAATGGAGATAGTGGAATGCGGAAACTTATGTTAATAACATGTTAGATACATCCCTAGTCCCATAAGGTATAAGGAGGATCCTAATCAAAGGTGGAAGTCCTTGTAACCCTTTAAAATAAGATTGTCTCACCCATATTCCACCTCTGTATAAAATCCATGGAACAAATATTAATAATAAACAATAATAGGTAGAATTCATTAACGAGTTCAAAATAATTCGAATAATGTAAAATGATCATTGATATTGATAAAAATCATTGAAAAATTTCAACAATATTTTCTCCCACATCTGATTGGGTAAATCCACAATCAAAAAAATATAGCAGGAAGACAATTTAATAACCTAAATTGATAAAAAACCAAACACCACACCATGAAATCTACAGTAGAGAAATTCATCCCCAAAAAATAGAATCAAATATTAATTGCATAAAAAATCTGGGGTATTCAGGGTTTCATTTTCATGGATTATAATTGAAAATAACAATGATCATTCTCATGGAAATCAGGGTTAAATAAATGTACCTAAAAAATTTCATTATACATATTATCCTTTTATCATACCTCATAGAAATCAATATGATGTATTCATTCCCACATAAATTCAAACTCAATGATTCCCCTTTGAGATCCCTCCTCTATATACAACAGTTATATTTATGCAATCATCTAGAAGAAGAAACCCCTACACCCAAATGTCTCAATAACATTATTTAAAATCGTGAAATCCAATATCACTCACCTTGATTTTGTTGGCACCTGAACGTCATATACTAATGGAATAATACATCATGCATCATTAAATAATTCATTTATTTAATTTGTTTGAGAATTTGGATGTTATAATCCCATAATAACTCTTTCATCAAACTCTTACACATATTCATATAAGGCTATGGGATAATATACATTATTAACATCTAATTAGAATGTAAAATGTTTCTTTTGGTAGAAAGATAGTTTTACCTATCCTTAAAGAAACTGGTATTCATTATAACATAAAATATTATGTATAATAGTTATGGTTGTTAAAAAATGACTAAATATATGATATCACTGCCTTCAAATGCATTGAAGAAGACACAAAATTATGATTTTGGGACTCAGAGAAAACTATCAAATCATATCCATCATTTATCAATCAATGGACTAGATATAGAGTCACCAAATCCATCAGATAATAGAAATCTACCAAATAACATACCTATTGATACAAATGAATATTCATTGCATGAGAATATTAAAACCAGGAAATATAAAATAAGAATTCAGACTGAATCCTTCATTACTAACCTAATAATCCCAGAAAAGTATAGACCACTAGATAATTATTTTTTACTACCCACATCATTTATGTATCGACTACTAATTCTTTCTAAGAAACAATCTTTCATATAACATGTACCTCAATCATCCAAAAATATTAAATTGTATTACATAATATTGATTTGATTGTGTCCGTGGACTTGTAAAATAGATTTATGATTCATATAATTATCCTCAGGTCGCATCTAGTAAACGTGGATATTATAGATGAAAACTACCCCCACACTACCTGAGAAACTCTGTAATCACTGATTTCATGATCCACAAGAGAACATATTCACTGTAGATGATAGGGAATGATATAACATTGAACATTAATTTATCATAATGAAATTTAAACATTTTATTTTATATATCCTCTTTTTTTCACCATCATATGATTCACATATCATTGATCAATCACCATGAACAATCTATTTCTCTACATATCATAAAATAAATAATCTATAATCAGATGGGTATACCTATTATTGTTCATTACCAAATTAATTATATGTTTTCTATACACAATAACATTACCAAACATCCCTTTTTGGAAACAATATTTGAAATCCCCAAGAATACATAATATTCATGATGATGACCTTCTACAAATAATCATCAATAATTATTATCAACTCCGGCAGCCAAGATGGTATTATCCATATCATATCCAATAATATTTTGTAGATAATTGGTGGAATCTCAATCCTAAACTCAATATTGTTCTAATACATAACATCACACCCAATTTGGTGAATATTTATAAATAATACTCAACATCTATTGGTAAAACCGCTCTCAATAGAAAAATTTAATATAAAAAAACTTCCCATACTCTGAAAACATAGGCTTTGAATGACAATGATCCATATGATAATCTCTCTCCCTATAGAACACCACACACTCGAAATCTAAATTAATGGGATAAACTTTAATCAAATATAATAAAACAACCATATACAGGAAAAAAACCTATACATTTGAACTATGAAATTTTTTGGGGAGTCTATAGCAATATAAACACCCTTGATGAATAATGTTACCCTATAAAAAACTCAAAACCATATAACACATCAATAATTCATGACTAATATCATATATGTGTGGTATTCACCTAGGGGACTAGTAGACTCTCCCAAAAAATTCATAAATTACATATAATGTTGTACGAAAAATTAATGCGGTTCTCCGAATCCATATCATGAAAATCAACAGTCAAAATAAAAATAAATAGAACCCGAAATTATCTATAACAAAAAGTGAACAATAATTGTCAAAGAATGAAAATAACCATAGGTAGAACATCTAATATACTTTCATTGCTGATGATAACCTCGATGGAAAATCATAATTCTTAGTCCCTAAGTATGTGTAACCTCCAAAGATAATCCTAAAATTTCCCTATCTTTATCATGAATATTAGAATCTTATAGATAGTTTGGTTGATAAGTCTCATAATGAAATTATTTTGGTTGATGAACTTGGAGATAACCTCATAAATCATTTCAGACCCTAATAAATGATAATAATTAAAAAAAAATTGAGTTTCACTTCATTATGTGACATACATTTAATTGGAAATCCCGAATTATACGAGATACATATAATCTCTTGAAAATATTGGATACATCTATAGAGTCTAACACTCACCCTTTTGAAGTAATCAATTTCTCTGACATCCACGGTCTAATAAAAAATACTCTACACAACAAGGTGTTCTGATGAAACCATTCTTCATAAGGTAGTTATTATTAATGAATCTTATCAGTCACATAAGACTCCATCAGTTCCTCATGATACATGAAAAATGTAAATAGTTTATCCATATTATATTTATCATAATTGAAACCCTCTTCTAATAACTATTCATTAGAAACATCATTTGGAAAAATATTTTGACATAAGAGTATATAATACTCGAAGAAATTTAAGAAATAATACAAGATGAATATCACATTTTAAAGGGGTTGTAAATGATATCATATTTTGTATTTTCTTCTTCAATAAATGGAATTCACTTTGAGATTACAGATATAAATAATTACATGATATCAATGACTCATTTATTTCTATAAGAAACAAATTATATAGTGTTTCATAACATATCTCATTTTACAAATAGTGGATAGGTCACAATGTTATACCCATGAATAGATCAAACTGAATGTGGCATATATACCACCTAAATTTTTTAAAATCTATGAATCATAGAAACAAAATCACATTTCAAAAAATTAAACATGGAAACTAATGCTTTATTTTCCAATATGGACCATCATCCATTATTAGATGAACCCTCCAATGGAAAACTAAATTAACATGATACATGCACCAAATATTTATTTTCAACGGACCTGCTGATTATTAATCTATATATTAATTAAAGGAAACACTTAATACCAATTATTTTGGATAATTTATTTATATTCAATTCCATTTCCCAAAAGAAATCATCAAAACCATACAATTAGTGAAAATAGACTTGATATATGTACTTCTTTTATGACTCTACATACCAACAATCATTACCTCACTTAGGGTATTCATTTAGCTTGATGTCCTTCTATCAAAAAATAAGGGTCCCCAATCACTAGTGTCTAATAATGTAGCCATTTAAAAATCATATACTTTGATTGAATAAAACTATTTCCTAACACTTATATGATATCCTCACTGGTTACTATATCCAAACATCATCTTAACTGATATTGATTACTACGAGATCATATTTTTCTAACCCTAAATTTCTATATGGATTGTAATTACGATATTCATCACCACTAAATCATACCATGAATATTTATGGAGTTGGTGAAGAACATAGAGGGTTTAAAAATGGTATATATATTACACTCATAAATTAATGGTTCTTTGTATTTATTCCAAAAAACAAAAGGATATCAAAATAAAAAAAATCTACCACAATTCATGTGAATGTAATATAGAATAAAATATCTAAAGTAAGACACCAAATAAAAACTCTTATATAAGAGACCCTAATTTCTGATCAAATACTTGAGTTATAGATATGAATATTCTCACTAATGATCTCTTGGAATAAAAAAATTGATTTATATATAGTTGTGAGAACACAAAATACCTCATTAGAATCCTTCAAAGATCGTCTCACACTTATTTTAATGCAGCATACTCATTCCATGGAAAATTAATAATAAAACCAACTCACACCTACATTATTTTTCCTATAACCCAACCCCAACAATCATTGATCACCTAATATCACATCCATTTATAATAGCTCGATATAATTAAAATATTTATAAAAGGAGAAACATACACCATTAATCAATGATTTTTACTCTTAATACTCAATTTAATTAGTCATAGTGCTCCAATCCATTAAAAATAGGCACATTACCCCCAAAATAATCAAAACTATTACCACATAAACATCACAATCATAACATGAGACATACAAAAGACAAAAATCCTAATAGAATATCCTGACATCATTTACAAAAATTACATCAGATTAATAGTACAATATCATTATCATAATGGACATAAACCTGATGGACTACTGTTACAATGAACATCAACCAATATGTATCAAATCATCTATAAAACTATTGTCACATAATTTATAATGTAAGATAACCATTAGACTTATCATCTACTATATCATTTGATATCTACATATTGAGTAGATAACGGAGAAGCAAGATTATTCAGTAATCCATCACCTACACATCAGGTAGATGGGAAAAACATTGAAGAAAATCACACTTCTGTATGGTTATATGAGTAGGGGATTTTGTTTAAAAAATATCATAGCCTCAAAAAACAATAATCGAGGGATAATGAAAACAGTTCAATAGAAATACATACCAAAATTAACTAACTACTCTATTAATAAACTGAAACATGTAAAAAATATAAGTTAACCAATCCCCATATATCTAAACATATATTTGATAAGAGTTATTAATTTATCCATCAATATTTCCATATTTGAACATCTTAATTTTCTATTTTACTAGCTACAACGTTTTAAATTTTCCATTAATTGAAATGTAATTATGTTTAGACCATTACACTAATATCACTGATATTTGCCTTTCTTTTACCAATTCATTTTGACCATTATAATTTTATAAAATACGCAAACTAACTATTAAATCTATCATTATCAAACATTTTCATTTTATTCCATCAATTTCCTAATCCATTTTGTTACTATAATACAACATCTTAAAAAAACCCCATCTCCTCAATACCCTCCATGCAACCTATTCTATCATTATCCATATAAAAAATTATTTTTTATAAAATTACATATCTACCACTTTCTCACACATACCCATATCTCCCCGTAAGAATATTTAAAACTGGGAAACATCACCCACTAAACACCTCATTCCAATAACCAAAAAACACCCATAAAAAATCACAACTGTGACTACTCAAATAATAACATATTCATAATAATCAATAAAATATAATAAAATCACTTGAGAAAAACTATGTTAAACTATCCATTCATTATCTATAGGGTCTTGAAAAATCTTCAAAGGAAGAACGAGAATCCCCTTTAATCCAAGGGAGATTCTACCCAATTTCCCCCACAAAGAATTGGGGAAGAGTGTAGAAAGTTCTCAAAGGATGGAACAAGCCGAATCGATCCGCGGACCGGTCCAATGAAAATGGTACGAAGCTGATCCCATGAAGCACCCCCTCCGCGGACCACTGTCATTCGCAGAATGGAGGCGGAAGCCCTTTGCAGGTGTGAAGCAAGACAAGCGCCAACCTGGTTCACCATCACGAAACGCCCCAGCCGCGGACTGCGTCGATCGGCCCCGACCACATTCTTTGTCATTCACAGAATGGAGGTTGAACCCTGCACAGCCGTGAAGCACTCCCTGAGCTAGTTTGGTTCGCATAAGAGGTGCGTTCAATTCCACCCGCGAGTTGTGGATTGAAAAAGTGATCCGTAAACTAGGTTTTCGATCATGGGCCTCTGCAAAAGGTTCTTCATGAAAACATATACATCCCATTCCCCACTCTATAAATGGAGATCGAGGGGGAAGAGTAAGAAACATTGGAAGGGGAGATTGATCAGATTCGAGTGGAAGGATTTCGAAGGAAGGGGCATAGGATTTCGCAAACAGCGAAGATCCAATTTGCAAACCAGAACAGGTATGAAGTTGGAAGCGAATTAATAAGGAACTGAAAACACATAAGAACTTGGTGAACCAATAAAATAAAAATAACAATGAAAAGAATTCTATTAACCATGGATCCTCCGCGAATGCACCCCCTCATGAACCAGGTAGTTTATGCCCCTTTACTAATCCACCGCACCCCCTAGCACCCTCCTACACAGGTGAAGCCTCGACCGACGAACCCCTGATTAGTGTCGCCCTTGTCCACCACTGCTCGCTTGGACCCCTTTGTGTACCAACCTGGTATGCAGCTCGAACTCAAAGCTGCAAACCACCCTGGTTCACGGGATGCCCACTAAACCGCTAACCACCTCAGTTCAAGGAATTCCCATCAGTCCACGGACCACCCTGGTTCACGGACGACCTCTCCAGCCGCGTAGCACCACCCTATGTGAAGGGCACCACCACTCATATACCTATGTGGCCCGCTATATATTTCGATGTTCTCATTCCCCGATCTAGATAAAATACTTCAAATCTGGAATGATCCTCATCAACCCCCTCATTGGCCCATTCATCGGCCCAAGCCGAGGCCTCCACCAGAGCAACGGACCCATGTGATGTAACCTTCAGGCGCATCAGCACTCCGTTTTGAGTTCACATACCCACAGTAAGTGAGGGCGAAGGGGTTTCTCCATCCCTTGTGCAGATTCCAGACACATTAAAGGGTTCACATTTCCATGGTAATCTGGAGTCCGAGCCCAAGAGTCCCCTTTCTGTCCGTTCATTTGTTAGAACTGGGGCACTTCTCTCCTCCCCGGGGTGTGGCGGACTCCCCATCAGAAGGAAGCCCCCATGCACCTCAATACTTTCCCATGACCATGGCCATGGATGGGAATTTTGAGGGGGGGGTTTATTTTCCTTCTTTGGGGCCAAGTCCCTCTCCCGCTGCGCTTTGTTACCATGGGCATCCATCTCGGAGTAAGCCCCGACTTTTTGGGTTGCTCCATGTGTAATCCCCACTCCACTTCCCACGGGCACACCATTCACGACGTGATCGTCTAGTCCCTACTGCCTCTTGTTTCTCACACCGAGCATGAATCACATGGTTTTAGAGTAGGCATCGACCATGACATCCTCTTTTGGGTCTTCTCATAGTGTAAGCCCCAATCCACACCTTGGGCATCCTCAGAGTGTATGCTCCAATCCACACCATGGGCCACCTTAGATATGTAAGCCCCAATCCACAACATGGGTCTCTTCAGAGTGTATGTCCAAATCTATTAACCTGGGATGCCTCAGAGCCTAAGCCCTACTCCAATACGAACTAAGTGGACTTTGATCAGAGTCTCCTAGGAAAGAAAAGTAGGAAGCATCCCAGAGGATCAATCCCAATCACCATCGGACCCACGAGTCTACCTTCACGTTGGTTCGCCGACACTCCAGTGCGAACTATGAGGACATTGAACCATGTTAAGGCATGGTACATAGGAAGCCTCCAGGAGGTTCAAGCCCAACAATCAGCCGTTCTGACCCCCATCATGTCGGTTCATCATTCGTCCCACATGACGTTAATGTGTATTTCCAAACTACGAGTGTTATAATTCCTCTAATGGGGATATCTAGGAAGATCATATCATGGGTTCAATACAAACTCTCCAGTAGTTATCTGTCTCACCTGGGGGATAATAAACTCCATAGTTCTGGGTTACGAGGCTTTACACCAGTACCGTCTCAATGAGTCCAGCCTCCTCGGGGTCATTAATCCAACAAGGGATGGTAAACCTCGGTAAATGGTTCTGAATCCCTGTGTTTAGCTGACCATTGTCAACCAGGAATAATCTATGGATACTATGCTTGGGTATAAACCAACGATTCACGAACATATGAATACGTCGCAAATCTATAAGAGAGTCTCGGAACAGGAAATAACTTCCCCCCAAAATGGTGTGATGACCCCGACTTCCCATCCTCTTGACCATTGTGAGTTCTTAAGTGTCGAAGGCCAAATCGCCCAGCGAATGCCTGCCTTTGGAAGGCAGGTCCACGTATTGTTAGATATAGATCTGTTGGGCATTTCAAACCGATCCGAAACAAATATGGTGAACTCGACATGAATCTTTAACCAAGCATGATGGATTTAACCTAATTCCACACTGTTCCACTTTATACTCACAAGGGGGTCCAAGAAAGGTCAATAATTACACATGGGGTCACGAGATTCTTCTTTGACGGGTTTTTAGTTTGTATTTGTTAAAATATTTTTATAGGTACCACTGACAACTCCCTTTGATCAAATGGAATCACAAAGGAACTCATAAGAGCGTGCTTCCAACAATGCAATGACCAGACTTCCTCACCAACGGAGGACCCCGTCACCTACCCAGCGTCTTCAAAATTGGGTCTCGATTGACTTGATCCGAGAGTACCATGTCAACGGTACTTTCCCGACGGTGGAGCCGTCCATGGACGACCTCTAATCCACCAGGACCTTCCGGTCGACTGCCCAGCAATAGCCGCAATGGAAGATCTAGACGGCCCCTGTTTGTAACACCCCAAGCTTCCACGGTACATTTCCCTTCGAATAATGCGATAGCGTGTGTTGTACGCAACCTCGAGTTCTAACACACACCACAACTAATTAAACTAGCCGTTGTGAATAGTAATACCTACTTTTTGAAATCATATATATTTTATATTTCAAAATGGACTTCATTTTTGGATTCGGAATATCGAAATTAGCCTAGGGTGAAATTTTGGTACTTTTCGGATAACTTTTATATTTTGATGTATAGTGAAAATTACTAAATTTTAATTAAAAACAACTTTTTTAATCAAAATAATTAATAGTGATAAATTGTGAATTTGAGTGGTTTTAAAGTATATTTAGAATATATTTTTACCATTTAATATAATGTTGGTCATTGGACATAATTTTACAATTAAACCGAACATAAACAAGTGTCAATCTTTTGATAGTTATTACCTCTTAAAAACACGCTTTTTGTTTTGACAGTGGGAATTGATTTTAAATTAATTTCTGCCACTTCTGTGTTTTGAATTTAGAAAAATGGATTCCATATTTGGAATCAGGATCTCCAAATTGTGTAAATAGGTAACTTTTATTTTTAGACATTTTGAATAATTACTGTGGTAAATATTTTATTTACCATGGTTAAGGGTAAATCCGGTAAATAAGGGTTAAAAAATAATATTATAATAATACAAAATTAACCTAAAACGTGTCCTAACCTTATTGGTGGACACATACCCGACCATGAGCATCCTTGGGTCAATTTGGGGACCCCTTGGAGCCACTTGTATGTGGTAGGGACACTTTATATTAATAAAGTTAAAATAAAAAAAATGGCATAAGCTTACATCTTTTAAAAGAACAATTTTTACATAGGGTTATACATGTTGGATTTTCGATTATAAATATTCATTAGAAATCTAAAAAGATTTCCTACATAATGATATTTTATTTATAATTTTTAGACATCAAATAATTTAAATTATTAATGACACAATAATTATGCAATGTTTACCTCATTAATAAATCATTTAAATAAATACGATTATAATGATTAAAATATTATCTAAACCCTGTCCAATTCTTATTGGTTGATGTTATTTAGAATATGAGTAATCGTATCTTCGACCTCAATGATTTTTGGACCATTATAAACCGAATATTATTATATTATAAAGTAATACTTTCACTCTTTCCTAAAGAGCCCCTCCTCTCCCTTATAAAAGGAGACCACTTCTACTCATTCCTCACACCTCTCAAGCCACTTGGCTAGTCCAAACTCTGCCCAACTAAGCTCCCCACATCCCTCTCCTCCTCCTTGAAGCTTCCCCTTAGGCATAAAGCATTTAAAGAAGTCCTTTGGTTCCAACCAAAGTGAGTTACCTAAATTAAAGGTAACGATTTCTCTTAAATTATTTTCATTTATTTTTCTTCTCCAACCCCCAAATTCTTTTTATTTCTTTTCTTTTGTAACAACACCATTATACTAAATATACTAGGATTTTTTTATAATAAGGATTCAAACTACACATACACACAACTCCATCTAATGGATGATGAACATAATGCTTCTGTGGATGGAAAACTAACGCCTCACGAAACGATGATTGTTCAAATACATCTTACCGCCTCTCATGGTGGCCATTATAATGGCACTGTAATTAAATATGATATTAATGATATATATTTTATATATAAGCTTCTTTAATTCCATTTTATTTCATACCATTATTCGTTTCATGTTGTATATACATACGATAATTTCATTTGAGGAAGTGCGGACTACCGCCCTCTTAAAATGATATGACTCGTTCATACCACACATGGAACGTATAAAGGATGGTATTAATGAACTTAAGTAACATATATAAAATATTATATTATACTGGAATAGTAATATACCTATGTATCATTTGGATTCAATTCTTTTAAAATAAAAATTAAATGGAAGTAGCGTTCGTGCGTACGTACGGACAACCGTCTCCACGAACGCGATGAGATTCATTCTCCATCGTATCCATTCAAGTATAATTATCATTTGATGATTTAAAAATGATGTTTAAGGACTTTATATCATTCTGGATATGAATAATATAAAACCTATCCTTTACAAACATGTCTTACGTAACAAAACATATAAAAGAAAACAAGTAAGTTAACACCCGAAACGACGATAATTCTAAGATATTATTAACAAATCAATGTTAAAAGATCATATATGATATCATATTAATATATATGATTCTTGTATAATTTAATAACAATTATTTCACCATTATACAGGAGGTTAACCTACCCCAACAAAGGAAAAGTACAAGGTAAGGGTTATTTCACAACCTCTTCATTATCCAAGGTTGTTTATACGTAATAATCTACTGGGATCTCTTTATCATCCACATCCATGTTTCTTAAAAATGTATTTCCAAACATTTTTACTATTTACTAGAATATGAGTTAAAGTCATTTATACCATTTTTGACTTTTATAAGTGGTTTATAAAGGAATCTTTCGGTCGTTTTCAAAACAAGGTCCTTTTTAACCTTTTCGACAAAATTAAGGTAAGAATGTTTTTTTAACTTATACGGCGGGTGCGGCTATTTTCCGCCGTTATAAAATCTTCAAAGCTTCCCTTACAAGCTTATAAGAATATTTTCAAAGAAAATGTTTTATTTTATATGGATCTTAAATGATTTCAAAATAAAAGGAGATATTTCTTTAAAAAGAATTTTGATTTCATCTATGTCAACATCCTTTGATGGATTTTAAGATTATTTATGGTTGATTTATTATGATACAAAACTTCTATATTGTATTGAAGGTTTTGTGATATGTTTGACTATGGATGTGCTATTTTTATACCATTCATAGTTTATGGTGAAAGTATTGACATTTCCTATGCTAGTTTTAATATGAATGTTTATGTTATGTTTAAACCTTTTCATATGGGAATGCATTGGACTTAATATGTGACGGGTGGAGCCCGCTATAGCTCCTCGATGCATCGGTAGGTCTCATGAGACAAACTAGTGTCTTGGCACAAGGCCTGGAAAAAATCTTATTTGTAGTCTTGGCACGAGGCCTTGGCTATGTGGTTATGATAGTCTGGCATTATGCATTCCAACATTATGAAAGTGGTTATTGATTTTTGCATGTGATTATTCGATTAGTAGAATATCCATGTGAATAAGTAAATGGCATTATTTCATTTTACTTTTGCCATATTATGTTGATGTTCAAGTTTAAAAGGCTTTTTTTTAGTTATACATTGCCTTAAAAGTTTATTCTCATTTATGAAAGTTTCCTCTATATTGTTATCCTTACTGGGCATTTGAGCTCACCCCTTTTCTATGTTTTATTTTTCCCAGGAAGTGAAGAAGTAAGTTATGAATTACCTGAAGGGATATTATGTGGGGATATGAGTGTGGATTATGGAGACAATATGTTGTTGTAGTAGTTTTTTGTTTAATGATGTAATGTAAAACTTATGAATATATCTAGTGTTTCCAAGTCTACTAAACCAATCGGTCTTTCGAGATTTGATCTTTCTTGTGATCATGCCAATGTTATGTAATAATGCACCGACTCTGGGTAACTGGGGTCGGGGCGTTACAGTTGGTATCAGAGGAAGTTTAGTACAAACCTTGGAAGCTAGATTGAGATAAACTTTGATTAGAGCACGTAGACCTAAGATGAACTTTGAGGATTAGTATAGAAGAACTTCCTAGAATTTTGGTATTGTAGAGATTTTGTGAGTTTTCCGAGCAATACATCCATGTCTGGATACGAGCAGGTAGAGGCGGCTCTGGCACAGATGTACCTAGGGGTAAAACCTGAAAACACCGCTTTGAGCTAGACTCGAACGAGAACTGGTGCACGACAACGGGCCTTGCTGCACTCTTGGTTACGACACTCCCGAGGGATATGATTAGGATCACTCTCATTTTCTTTACAAATCATTTTGAAGGGATTATAAGTATATACTTCCTCAAAGAAAACATTCTTATGATTATGGATTATATCCATAAATAGTTCAATTCATGTTAAGTGTTTTATAAGTATGGGATTATGTATTTTGATTCATAAACTGATCTAGTGTATGCCATTGTTTAGAAATGGCACCCAGTAGAAGGAATGAGAACTCCAGAAATGCACATGATCCAAAGAGAAGGAAGGATCATATATTTCATGGTCTTAAGCTATAATTTATAAGAGAAATAGTCTCCCATGTATTATCATCATATGAAGAAATAATATCATGTGTTGATAAGATAATTAAAGAGTTTACCGAGTCCTATGGCTTTGAAGGGAAGCAAGAGAAGAAAAGGATGGAAGAGAGAAAGATGGATAAAGGGAAGAGGGAAAAGAAAAATTTTCCCATGTGTGGTAACTGTGGAAAGAAACACCCTGGAACTTGCCTGAAAGGAATGGGAGTTTGTTATAAGTGTATAGGAAAAGGGCACAAAGTACGTGACTGCAAGGGTATGAAAATGGTTTTAAATGTACAATGCTTCATTTGCAAGGAGTTTGGACACTACGCGAACCTATGTCCCAGTCATCAGACTATGCCGCCAAGTCTCTCCAAAGTTCACGATGTGTTCCACGTATCTCTATTGAGGAGATACATGCCTGACCCAACGCATGTACTCACCTATGATAAATTAGAACTGGAACCCGATCTTTCCTATTGTGAAGAGCCTGTCAGGATTCTTGATACAAGAGAACAAGTACGGAGAAACCGGACGACGCGTTTGGTAAAAGTTTTCTGGAGAAACCATAAGATGGAAGAGGCAACGTGGGAACCCGAGGAACTTATGATGAAGAACCACCCGAGTCTTTTTATGCAGTAATACCCTAGAAATTGCGAGGACACAATTATTTTAAGGAGGGGAGAATTTAACACCCCAAGCTTCCACGGTACATTTCCCTTCGAATAATGCGATAGCGTGTGTTGTACGCAACCTCGAGTTCTAACACACACCACAACTAATTAAACTAGCCGTTGTAAATAGTAATACCTACTTTTTGAAATCATATATATTTTATATTTCAAAATGGACTTCATTTTTGGATTCAGAATATTGAAATTAGCCTAGGGTGAAATTTTGGTACTTTTCGGATAACTTTTATATTTTGATGAATAGTGAAAATTACTAAATTTTAATTAAAAACTACTTTTTTAATCAAAATAATTAATAGTGATAAATTGTGAATTTGAGTTGTTTTAAAGTATATTTAGAATATATTTTTACCATTTAATATAATGTTGGTCATTGGACATAATTTTACAATTAAACCGAACATAAACAAGTGTCAATCTTTTGATAGTTATTACCTCTTAAAAACACGCTTTTTGTTTTGACAGCGGGAATTAATTTTAAATTAATTTCTGCCACTTCTGTGTTTTGAATTTAGAAAAATGGATTCCATATTTGGAATCAGGATTTCCAAATTGTGTAAATAGGTAACTTTTATTTTTAGACATTTTGAATAATCACTGTGGTAAATATTTTATTTACCATGGTTAACGGTAAATCCGGTAAATAAGGGTTAAAAAATAATATTATAATAATACAAAATTAACCTAAAACGTGTCCTAACCTTATTGGTGGACACATACCCGACCATGAGCATCCTTGGGTGAATTTTGGGACCCCTTGGAGCCACTTGTATGTGGTAGGGACACTTTATATTAATAAAGTTAAAATAAAAATAAAAATGGCATAAGATTACATCTTTTAGAAGAACAATTTTTACATAAGGTTATACATGTTGGATTTTCGATTATAAATATTCATTAGAAAGATAATAAGATTTCCTACATAATGATATTTTATTTATAATTTTTAGACATCAAATAATTTAAATTATTAATGACACAATAATGATGCAATGTTTACCTCATTAATAAATCATTTAAATAAATAAGATTATAATGATTAAAATATTATCTAAAACCTGTCCAATTCTTATTGGTTGATGTTATTTAGAATATGAGTCATCTTATCTTCGACCTCAATGATTTTTGGACCATTATAAACCGAATATAATTATATTATAAAGTAATACTTTCACTCTTTCCTAAAGAGCCCCTCCTCTCCCTTATAAAAGGAGACCACTTCCACTCATTACTCACACCTCTCAAGCCACTTGGCTCGTCCAAACTCTGCCCAACTAAGCTCCCCACATCCCTCTCCTCATCCTTGAAGCTTCCCCTTAGGCAGAAAGCATTTCAAGAAGTCCTTTGGTTCCAACCAAAGTGAGTTACCTAAATTAAAGGTAACGATTTCTCTTAAATTATTTTCATTTATTTTGCTTCTCCAACCCCCAAATTCTTTTTATTTCCTTTATTTTGTAACAACACCAGTATCCTCAATATACTAGGATGTTGTTATAAGAATGATTCAAACTACACATACACACAACTCCATCTAATGGATGATGAACATAATGTTTCTGTGGATGGAAAACTAACGCCTCACAAAACGATGATTGTTTAAATACATCTTACCGCCTCTCATGGTGGCCATTATGATGGCACTATAATTAAATATGATATTAATGATATATATTTTATATATAAGCTTCTGTAATTCCATTTTATTTCATACCATTATTCGTTTCATGTTGTATATACATACGATAATTTAATTTGAGGAAGTGCGGACTACCGCCCCTTTAAAATGATATGACTCGTTCATACCACACATGGAACGTATAAAGGATGGTATTAATGAACTTAAGTAACATATATAAAATATTATATTATACTGGAATAGTAATATACCTATGTATCATTTGGATTCAATTCATTTAAAATAAAAATTAAATGGAAGTAGCATTCGTGCGTACGTACGGACTACCGTCTCCACGAACGCGATGAGATTCATTCTCCATCGTATCCATTCAAGTATAATTATCATTTGATGATTTAAAAATGATGTTTAAGGACTTGATATCATTCTGGATATGAATAATATACAACCTATCCTTTACATACATGTCTTACGTAACAAAACATATAAAAGAAAACAAGTAAGTTAACACCCGAAACGACGATAATTCTAAGATATTATTAACAAATCAATGTTAAAAGATCATATATGATATCATATTAATATATATGATTCTTGTATAATTTAATAACAATTATTTCACCATTATACAGGAGGTTAACCTACCCCAACAAAGGAAAAGTACAAGGTAAGGGTTATTTCACAACCTCTTCATTATCCAAGGTTGTTTATACGTAATAATCTACTGGGATCTCTTTATCATCCACATCCATGTTTCTTAAAAATGTATTTCAAAACATTTTTACTATTTACTAGATTATGAGTTAAAGTCATTTATACCATTTTTGACTTTTATAAGTGGTCTATAAAGGAATCTTTCGGTCGTTTTCAAAACAAGGTCCTTTTTAACCTTTTCGACAAAATTAAGGTAAGAATGTTTTTTTAACTTATACGGCGGGTGCGGCTATTTTCCGCCGTTATAAAATCTTCAAAGCTTCCCTTACAAGATTATAAGAATATTTTCAAAGAAAATGTTTTATTTTATATGGATCTTAAATGATTTCAAAATAAAAGGAGATATTTCTTTAAAAAGAATTTTGATTTCATCTATGTCAACATCCTTTGATGGATTTTAAGATTATTTATGGTTGATTTATTATGATACAAAACTTCTATGTTGTATTGAAGGTTTTGTGATATGTTTGACTGTGGATGTGCTATTTTTATACCATTCATAGTTTATGGTGAAAGTATTTACATTTCGTATGCTAGTTTTAATACGAATGTTTATGTTATGTTTAAACCTTTTCATATGGGAATGAATTGGACTTAATATGTGACGGGTGGAGCCCGCTATAGCTCCTCGATGCATCGGTAGGTCTCATGAGACAAACTAGTGTCTTGGCACAAAGCCTTGACAACATCTTATTTGTAGTCTTGGCACGAGGCCTTGGCTATGTGGTTATGATAGTCTGGCATTATGCATTCCAACATTATGAAAGTGGTTATTGATTTTGGCATGTGATTATTCGATTAGTAGAATATCCATGTGAATAAGTAAATGGCATTATTTCATTTTACTTTTACCATATTATGTTGATGTTCAAGTTTAAAAGGCTTTTTTTTAGTTATACATTGCCTTAAAAGTTTATTCTCATTTATGAAAGTTTCCGCTATATTGTTATCCTTACTGGGAATTTGAGCTCACCCCTTTTCTATGTTTTATTTTTCCCAGGAAGTGAAGAAGTAAGTTATGAATGACCTGAAGGGATATTATGTGGGGATATGAGTGTGGATTATGGAGACAATATGTTGTTGTAGTAGTTTTTCGTTTAATGATGTAATGTAAAACTTATGAATATATCTAGTGTTTCCAAGGATACTAAACCAATCGGTCTTTCGAGATTTGATCTTTCTTGTGATCATGCCAATGTTATGTAATAATGCACCGACTCTGGGTAACTGGGGTCGGGGCGTTACACTGTTGCTGTCTCCAACCGTTTTGGGAGTCTATCCCCAAAATTAGAAAATGCATACCTCTCTTATCTTAGGGAGGTGGATGAGTTCGATGCAAAGGACTTCATCCATACTAAATGGGGGTTACGCTCTAAGTCCCCTTCTAGAAGACGTCATCGTAGTAACGCTGCAACTCAACATTCTCACGATAAAGAGGATGTCGCCCTGAGGATCCAGGCCCACGCTCCCCGTGCTCCGCACCCTTGAACCGGCCGACGAGGGCAGAAAACGTACAACTAGGTAGCGGTCTTCACCCTTGTAATTGAGGAGGATCTCCGCTACAAAGTCACGAAGACATATCATGAACAAGCACATACACATGTTCTCTCATCCAAAGCCCACCATCCAGACATGGCGGCATAATACGAGAAGGCGTGCATCCCTGTCGGGCACCATCAAGACTGTCACTCATGCAGGACAGCACCAACCCTGCAGGATCCTCTCCCTACCCAGGGTTGTGAAGCCCACCAACCCGATGTGGTGACGAACCATCGCCTGTAGGACCAGCTCCTAGTAGATTCCCTTGACACCTACCATATCATCATGGTGTCAATCAACAAAGCCCGCCATCCAGATGTGGTGGCAATTAATAGGCAAGCACGTCTCCCTGACATCAAAGTCCACCGACTCGATATAGTGGGAAACCAACATATGCAGGGACAGATCCCTATGGATGCAAGTAAAGTCTGACATCCCGATGTGGCGGAAAATAAAGAGAGAAACCGTCATATCCCGGCATAGCGGAAGATTAGTTCACTTGCCACAACACAGAAGAATTGTCTGGACCCACTGACCCCCAGAGGACTGGAGAAGGATATTCCTACTCCGATGCCGGTATGGGCCTTCATACTCTTTCCAGCCAAATATGTCTCTCTACATATCCTAGATATGATGGAGGAGCAAGTATCGATCCCAGATCATATCTTGCAGACTTTCCAGAATGTAATTACATCAGCAGTAGTAGCATGGACGCGGGCCCGTGATCCTTTCTCCCAAATTGAGGTGACTCATTTAAGAGATAAGATAGCTGCCTCGGGGTAGATCTGCATCACTACTTCCACTGAGGAGGGTCGTCTGCTATATTCCACAATGTAAGGGAAACCAGATCGAGCAGCTTCACTCGTTCAAACTGGGGGACACCTATCCATCACGGTGGATGCTCTAGAGCAGGCATATATCCCTGCTAAATGTCAAGATGTTTTTCGTCATATCCTAGCAACATCACGAGACCCATTTGGATAGGCAACCAAAGGTGAAGGCCATTGTCAACAACATACAGTCCTCGCTGCCCGCAAGAAAGCACCCTGAATGCGCGAAGGCAGCCAAAAAATAAAGAGCGGGTTAATCACTCCGCTCTGTTAGAATCATGGGTTCCTGATGTCGATAAGTGAATATCAAAGGCTCAGAATCATGCCCACCCATTACCATATTATGGGAGTCGCAGTAGCAGTTGCAAAATTCCTCCCCCCAATGTCACTTCCAGGATCTCTGAAGGTCCTCCCCAAAGCACCTGCGGGGGCCTCCTCCATGGGCATATAACGATTGAACACAAGAGCTACTCATTTGATTCGAGTCACAGAAACCCTCCATGTGACCAGAAGATCAAGAAGTAATAAGTTCCTCCACTTGCTGGGGTCCACCCTGAAGGTCCTCCCTAGGATATACGCTGCAAACTCTCTCCATGCAGTGGGACCACAGTTTATGATATTAGTCCTCGGTATCATAGTTAGAACTGCAGAGGCCCTCCCCTCAGTGATGTCTCATCACGAAAATATGGTCATCCCCTTGTCATGGCCTTCCCTGACGCTCCTCCCTAGGGGTTATGTTATAATGACACTCTACGCAGTCGGGAATCAGATCACGATGGTAGTCCTCGCCACCCTGATAACGGAGGTCCTCCCCGTAGAGACGTCGAGCAACCAGAAGGCCCTCCCCATATTGCGGTACCTTATGAAGGCCCTCCCCAGGGTGTAACCCATAGATATTCTCCCTGCGGGAGCTGTAATGGTACTCCTCACCATTGTAGCAGCTGTGATGGTAGTCCTTGCCACCACGACCACCATTGAGAAGGTCCTCCCACAGTGGCCCCAAGAAACAAGAAGGTCCTCCCCTTGTTGCAGTGTGTCTTGAAGGTCCTCCCCAGGATGCACATCGAATGAAAAACAATAACGGTCAACCACACCCTGACGAAAGTTGTTGCGAAGGCCCTCCCAGTAACAACACTACTCAGCCAAACGGTCCTCCGCTTGTTGCGACATGCCTTGGATGTCCTCCCCAGGGTCTGCACATAAAAAGTCCTCTATGAAGTAAGGCGTCAAGAAGTAATGGATGTCCTCGCCATTTGCGGCCGCCATTGCAAAGGTCCTCCCAGCAATGACAAATAATATCGACAGGAAGGTCCTCCCCCCGCCTAATCAATCACGGAAAAGCCCTCATATGTCGAGGCACTCAGAAGAATGGGATCAAGCTTGTTAGATTCCCAGCTAGTCTCCAACAACACCCTTCTTCGATCAAGATACATTCTGGGGCCATGTTCATCTTCTAAACCACCTCAGAATCGCCCATATGATAGTTCAACACATACTGGCCCCACTTACTCTGACTATGCTTTCAATGAGCATCTTAGATGGGCTGACCAGGTAGAGGAATCACTAGAGGAAGAGTATGCTGACATGTTTCACCTGAGGAAACGACAGGCCAGGGATGATATCCCAGTTATGTTTTAGCCCACAGCCACCTCTCAATTCGACATACCCAAAAAAGATGCCAGAAGAATGCTTGAATGAAATCCGCTACAATATATGGACAACCCTTCGCCAGCTGAAATCAAGCTTCCTGCCCTACGACGGGTATATAGACCTTGTCAAGACCATAGGATACCTCCTGCATCACATCGACCAGGAAGCTCGTCCTTCAGCGCGACAACAGGGACCCAAGAGGTGTAAAGGAATCATGGAGATAGCCAGCCTCCGTGTGCTACCCAAGATGCACTTCCTCATCAATAATGCTCTGAAGTGAGTCTATATCAGGGGATGGGGGAACATGGAGCTCTTCATTTCACTCTTATCCCAACCCAGAAGAACCTATTCGACATGGTTTCTTGCAATGTCATCACGTCAAGACTGCAATCGAGTGGTATCCCTGTTCGCGAAAGGCAACACACCCAACAGATTTGGGCCTTGAGTAAGTCCCAAAAACGTCAGGCCCAATGGGAACGAGCCATTCAAGAACTCCTGAATCAGGCCACTCAGATCATACAATAGGCCACTCGCCTATGAGAGACCAATCAGCAGTCATTGTCTACCTCCATAGATGGGATTGATTCCTTGATGAACTTGGCCCCAAACCCAGTTCACCCCCAAATGGGGGCACGCAAGATCAAGAAGGTTGTGATAACAGCAATCACTGCCTCAATCCAGGTTCAACCCCAACCTATAGGGTTGGGAGAATTTTTAACAAAAAAATCCCCCCATAAGATCAATAAAAATGGGAAGAGACTCAACGTCCAAGGAACGAAGCCAACCCCAGCCCCCAGGGCTGGGGGCATTTTGAACTCTTCAACAACAACCTCCCCCCACGAGAATCTATATTCTCTAGTCTAGGGAGGATAGTTTAAAGAGTAGATTCTTACCTTATCCCATCATTTGAATCATCCTCCCCTTCAAGAGGGAGGCATACCGTAAGGTCACATCAAAGAAATCTATGCGTCACCCTTCATCATGGAGCCTGAAAGCAATCCCGGGATAGAATAGGGAAGACCAGTAAAAGACATTGGAGATAAACTTCTTATTTGGAATATGACATCATCTCCGCCCCGCGATATGCATCCAAAAACGCCATAGAGGCTAACCCCACGGGTAATGCTGAAGATGATGCAAATCCGGATAGATTGGGAGATGATGGTTCCAGTTAAGCTATGGCTCACAATGATCCATAAAGTGTGCACACCTGGAACCAGAGGGCCACCCTAAATATGGACGCCCCTTAAGCTAGCTTCACTCCACTGACCATACGAGCTTCCAATAAGCATAAGAACAAAGTAATGGTTTCCCTTAACATGCCACATCTCTAAATTAAAACGAGCCTCTAACTCTCGAAGAGAGGTTCGCTCGACATGAAGAGGAAAGGAATGAATTCAAGAGGCTTAATGTCGAGCTACTCTAGAGGAGCCGTGTTATTTAAAACGTGTCCCAAGAGCAGCCACATCATGCACCTCAAAAACCAAGGTTTTCCCCAAAAAACAATGTATGGTCAGGGCTCCCGCACAATGAGGAGCCTGGCCCGTCGAACTACCTAAATGTGGATCCGAATGAGTACCAAGACATCCCTCCACTCAAGAAGAAACTAAAGAGAGTACGTCTGAACCCTCTGAAGGTGTCACAAACGGAACATGCACCTATGGTGCCAACCAAGATTGATCCTCATGAAATGCCTCAGGCTATAGCTGCCCAGGACCTAGCCCAAAAGGATGTAAACCAGGGTCTCACCAACCTCATCGAAGAATTGACAGCTTCATTGGAAGCAATGGAAGGTCGACGCGCTCGGATACAGCCAGTGCAGTAAACTTACCTGGATTGGGTGAGAAAAACACCACCTTCAAAAAATTTTGGGTGCCCTATATTCCCAATCATAAATGGATCAGGAGACCTATAACAACATTTGATGCACTACGCATCTTATTACGAACCTATGATGGGAATTCCGAAACAACAAGAAGCAGTGAAACTGAGATGCTTCATACGGACATTTCAAGGATCTACCTTCGTCTGGTATACGAGCCTACCAACCCAGTCAATAAAAAGATGAGAGGACCATCAGCAGTAGTTCTTGTTCCACCTCAGTTCAATGCTGCCTAAAACAACAGTCAGCAACCTCCTGAACTGCAAGTAGCGGGAGAACGAGAGGGTCTTAGATATCATCGCTAGATGGAATGGTCTGACCTACTCCCTAAAAAGGTAAATGCCTATAGATGAGTTTCTTTCCATATTCATCGATAATCTTCAAGATGAGATGCGAACATCGCTCATACCAGTGGAGTACACCATTGGAATCTGCCATCTCTCGGTCATTGCCCGTAGAATTGGGGACTCCCGGTAGTGGACCAATATGAAGCCCAGAATAGCCTCACAGGCTCCAGCAAAGAGAACAGTTAGAGCTGAAGCATCCTCTGTCATGCTCAAGCCAGCCCCTGCTCCTGATCCACTGCCTAGGCCTCCACCAAATCATCAAGGCCCCCCTGTATATCAGCGGCCACCTTTGCCCAAGCGGGATGATCAGAAATGATCGAAGCGAAACCAACTGAGGAAAGAATAAAAAAAGTATACTCGTTCTGAGAGGACCAAGCCCGCGAATACTTCATTGCCGCCATGAATTTCTACTTTCTCCTCCTCAAAGATCCAAGGAAACCCGAAAGAGTTTTCCCCAATGATAGGCCAGATTACTGTCTCTACCATCGAATGTTGGGGCACGATATTCGGGAATGTTTTGTTTTCAAGTACCTCCTACAATGGATGGTAGACTTTGGGCAGGTCGAGTTGGGACCACCCCTAGAACATGTGAAATATATTCCTACCACCGACTCCAACAAATGGGAGGGGTGGCAGAAAGTCCCCAACAAAAAGGGGCAGAAATGTGATAGCTAGATGACTCGGAAGACTATCAATCGAGCCCATGCCATACTCTGAGCTCAACTACAACAGCCAGTGTTGCCGCCAACAGCCCTTGATGCCGCACAACCAAAAATGGAGGCCTCACAACCCTCCTCAAGCCGGTCATCCAGGCCTAATCGATAAGGGAGAAGACACGATCAGGAAGAGTAGTCTGTAATGGGGCCAATGTTTTCCCCGACACTATCCGATTTTATGCCTTCAAACTGGGCACCATGGGCACCGTCCCACCAAACAGAATCATCAAGGACAACCGACCAGGTTGACTTGTCACATGATGCAGAGCTAATCTTTGGTTCCATCTATTTCAACAATATAATGGAATCGTTCCCTGATGAAGGGTGTGTTTATGAACCCGAGTTCCTGATGCAAAGTGCGGAGAGGGGGATTCACAGAGGCAGAGGATATCAGGGGAGGCGCAGTCGAGGACGAAATCAACCCTATAGTTGGACCTCGGCCAAAACCGTCAACATCAAGGAAACCTGTCAGTGTGCCCTTCAACGGACTCAGCAAGAGAAATAATATCCCTCCACCTCTATAAGTGGCCACTCTACCCCCACGATTCTATGGTACCCATCAAAGGAGGAACAAGTGTCTGGCCACCTAGTGAGCACAAACAAACCGGCCAGGAAAAATCCCCAAAATGTGGGGACACTGTTGACATCCTACCCCGCGACCAGTCCCTCCTCGTCTCAAATTCCAACTCCCAAGATGCCCGCTATGACTTCCCTACCAATAGAGAAGCGTTGACCGCTAGAACATAAATATGACATCCTTAAGAAGCTGGCATCCTTGCCAGCCAAACTGTCCATCCTAGATGCCCTGAGTTAGTCAGAAGACCTCAGGGAGGAACTTATAGAAGCCTTTATCATCCCCCAGGAGTTTCAAGCCGATGTAGCTACTCCTGAGATTTACCATATGGAGACTAGCGAGACTGAATGCGATGCAGTGGTCTCCTCCACTGATTAAGATGAAGATGCCATCATGCAAGGACAAATCAAACCACTATATGTGTGTGGCACACTAAATTATGTTGAGATCCAAAAAGTCTTTATTGACAATAGCTCTGGAATTAACCTACTTCCCCTACGGACACTCCGTAAGTTGGGATATAGTGAGGATGAACTAATCCCCTCAACCACAACTCTATCAGGTTACAACAATAGTGAGTAGATTCCAATGGGAAAAATTAATCTAAAGACCCATTTTGGAAACCTTGTGGACTATTTGAATTTCCTGGTGGTTCGGTGGAACATAGCATTCAATGTCCTACTGGGAAGGCCGTTGATCCATAAGCACACGGTCGTTCCTTCATCCAAACACTAGTGTATTAGGTACTGCGTAAATGGGAAATGTGAAACATTGCATGCCGACAAGGCCCATTTCGAGCTCTCCAAGTCACACTACATTGGAAATTGGTTTTATGAGAAATATAAGATGAAGATTTTGGTCGATGGTGTCGACTAGATCCCTGCTCCAAATGGCCTAGAAATGGTTCCTGATGACCCCCTCAGGATGCTTGGTAGATACTACGTACTTCCCATCAACCATATTAAGAGCAGGGGTTCATGTCTGGACACACACTGAGTTGTCCTCTTGACTCCAGCCATAACTGCTGAGTGTGACAATGCGGTAACATCTGCCAAACCTCAATATGAGGGTGAATACATGAGCAAGGATTCCCGAATTGTCTCGCCTCTGGATTTCCAAGAACCCGTGTTGGTATCTCTCCCCTCGTTAGGTCAAGAAGATGGGGATTTTGGAGAAGAAGAGGAGGAAGATCTCAGGGATGCACATCTCACATTTGAGAAAGGTATCTCCACCACGGTGGAAAAGCTCAGGGAAATAAACTTATATACCGAGGAAGACCTTTGGACAAAACTCATTAGTTCAACCCTGTCTTTCAAGGAGCACGAGGTATACAACTCCTTCCTGAAGCAACACCGGGATGTATTTACATGGAATTACACAGAAATGTCAGGACTCGATCCCGAAGTGGCGACGCATCAGCTAGGTCTTCCAGATGTCCACTGGGGATATAAACATGCGGCCAGAAGGACACACCCCTCACATGCAGCCAAAATAAAGGCTGAAGTCAATAATATCATTATAGCAGGCTTCATTTGGGAGGTCCAGTACCCCATATGGTTGGAGAACATTTTCCTCGTCATGAAAAGGAATGGAAAAATCTGCATCTGCATTGATTGCAGAGATCTCAATCGGCATTGCCTGAAAGATGATTTCCCAGTCACGATCACCGAGTTATTAATCGATGAAACTGCTGGGTATGAGGATCTATCCTTCATGGATGAATATTCTGGGTATAATCAAATCAGGATGGCCTGAAAAGACAAAAAATCCACTGCCTTCAGGGCTCCTCAAGGAATAATTTGTTAAATGGTTATGTCCTTTGGTCTGAAGAGTGTTGGCGCCACATATCAGCGTGCCATGAATCATATAATTAAACCATTACTGGGGAGATTCGTCTAATTCTACATGGATGAATTGTTGGTCAAATCAATAAATCGCTCGGATCACCTGCTAGAACATGAGACCGTCTTCAACGAACTTCGACAGCATAGCCTGATGATGAACCCCATGAAATGATTCTTTCAGGGTTACTCAGGTAAATTTCATTTCTAAGTCGTATGTCACCATGGCAACAAAGTCGACCTTGAAAAGACAAAGGCTATCCTCAGGCTGCCACCTCCCTGCAATATCACTGAGTTGAGAGAATTCCAAGTGCACATGTCCTACATCAGGCGATTCATAGCCAACCTAGTAGGGAAATGTTTTCCCATTACATGGTTAATGAAGAAGGGAGTCACGTACCAATGGAGAGATGACTGCCAAGAGGCATTCGACAGCTTAAGAAGTATCTCTTAATCCCACCATTTCACATGCCCCTGGTTGAATGAAGACCTCTAATCCTATAATTGACGGCCCTAGAGTGGTCACTGGGACTTTTCCTTATGCAGAAAAATGAATTCGGCAGAGAAAACAGTTTCTATTACCTCATTCGAACCATGATTGATGTTGCGACTCAATAATAAAACATCAAGAAGAGTTTTTGGCCTTGGTCTTCGCTGTTCAAAAGTTGAAACATTATATGCAGCATCTAGAAGTCCATTTGGTCTTAGGTAGTAACCCTCTCAAATACATCCTTAGCTGCCTAATGCGGACTGGGCACCTATACCAATGGGATTTCACACTGCAATAGTTCGACATCTGGTTTGTGCCCTAGAAGGCCATCAAAGTCTAGTCATTAGCAGATTTTCGGGTGGAGCACCCTTCAATAGGTACCGCCACACCGGACATCGAGCTACCTAATGAACACATCTTATCGGTTCAAGAGGAGTTCCATGCATGGGAAATGTACTTTGATGGTGCCTCCCAAAGCCCAACCAGGAAGATGATGGAAGATCCCAAATTTAACAAGGTGGGTTTGGGGATAATACTCATATCCCTAGAAAAGGCAGTCTTCCCATATTCCATCCTCATGTCATAATGATGTATGAACAATGAAGCGAAGTATCAATCCCTCATTGCAGGCCTTGAGCTCGCACTCCATGAACAAGTACAACACCTTAAAGTCATAGGTGACTCGGAAATATTCTTCAAGAAAGTCAATGGTGACTATGCTATCAAAAAGGAGGAGATGATTCCCCTGTTTGACAATGTATAAGGGTTAACGGTGGAATTATCCATAGAACCAACATTGAACTATATTCCCCAGTCTTAGAATTCCTATGCAGATGCATTAGCCAATGCGGCCACAGTCCCGACCGACCCAGACTGGGATGAAACAGTTATCAGCATTGCTCATCGTCGAATGGTCTTGCCGTTTGTTCAAACTAAGACAGACAAAATCCACGAAGTCAGTTTTGTCCACTGAACTATATTCTACTACCACCGGCTGGATGACCCCCATTGCAAACTACCTTCAATGGGATGAACTTCTACCAGAAAGGGTTGAATGAGAGCAAATATAGAGAAGGGAAATCCCCTTTGTCATATATGGCGGCGCGGGTAAGCAAGATATCCTCTACAAATGAAGCCTCGACGAAATTATCCTCAGATGCATTGATGGAGAAGAAACTTATACCGTCATGACTGAGGTACATGCCGGATTATATAGAGCACATCATCTGGGGTCCAAACATTCCCATCAGGTACGAAGATTTGGGTACTATTGGCTAACAGTGGCATGAGATTGTGATCACTTTATCGCAAAATGCCACTTATGCGAATTACATTGCAACTTCATACCCAAACCCTCAGAGTTACGTCATCAGGATATGTACTCTTGTCCATTTTTCATATGGGGAATGGATGTCGTGGGACCATATCCTCTTGCCACAGCCAAACAGCTGAAGTATATACTCACGGAAGCTGACTTCTTTTCCAAATGGGCAGAAGCTGTACACCTTAAGAAAGTCGGGGAAAGAATCATTTATAGCTTTGTGAAAACCAATATTATCACTATATTTGGTGTCCCTCATACCATATTGATAGATAACAACACCAACTTCTTCTCTGCTGAATTGGAGAAGCTATACCAAGAATACGGTATCAAGGCTAACCACTCTTCCCGCTACCATGTAGCGGCCAACAGACAGATAGAGGCATTCAACACGACCATGTACAAAATTCTCCAGAAAATGTTGGAAAAATAAAAGAATTAATGGCCGGATAAACTCCTCCATGCATTGTGGGCTTACCGAACAACAATCTGCACCGCTACTCGGGCTACTCCATACTCATTAGTATACGGAACAGAAGCGGTCCTGCCCATTGAGCTCCATTTTCCCTCGCTCCATGTTGCCATTTGTGATTAGTTATCCAATGATGAGAGATCAGAAAATAATTTAGGTGAATTGGAGTAGCTATACAAGAAGCGGTTTCACACATTGCACCATCTGGAAGTTTACCAGAACCGGATTGCACGAACCTTCAATAAAAAGGTCTGTCTTCGGTCTTTCTTGGAAGGGTAATTGGTGTTGTTCCTCCGGACCCAAATTATACCTTGAAATAAACCTCCAATTCTAGATCCCATGTGGGAGGGACCATATGTTATACAAAATTTCTACTCCAACGGAGCATATGCCCTGATCTCCATGGACGGGCAGTTCACCACTACTCCTACAAACATGAGATTCCTAAAGAAGTATTTCGCATAGAAACTAAAAGCAGTTACCGTCCATGATGCAGGACATTAAACTATGAAGAACCCAATGGTCCAAACTCTATGACCATAAACTAAGAGTATTTCATCCTCAGCAGAATAACTAAAAGAAGTTATCGTCCGAGTTGCAGTACATTAAACTACCAAGCACCCAACGGTCCAAACTCTCTGACCTTAAACTAAGAGTATTTTTTCCTCACTGGCATAACTAAAAGCAGTAATCGTCCGAGTTGCTGTATGCTAAACTACCAAGCACACAACGATCGAAAATCTATGACCTTAAACTAAGGGTATTTCGTCCTTACTGTACAATGGTAAACTGCATAGATTTCAGAGAACTACATATGGCTAGATTCCTGGCCTCGTTGGATACATAGCGACACCAGGGTTCCCTATCATGACCCAGCCTCCCCCAGATAAGAAAAATCTAAAAATTCACTTTCCCCCGTATATTGACTAGACTGGCATGGGGTGTATCCCTCATCCTTACCGCACGACGTTAAACTGTACGGATGAAAAGATTTAAAAATTCCCATTTCCCCCATGTATAGGCCAGACCTGCACGGGGTGTACTTTCAAGAGAACAATGTGAGGCTTGATTCCAGCACACACATGGTACGTAGCGACACCAAGATCCCCTATCATAGCCTAGCCACTCCCAAATGGAATAAAAGAAAAAAATGCCCCTTCCCCGGTGTACGGACCAACCCTGCACAGGGTGAACTTCTTTCAGAGAAATACGTACAGCTTGATTCCTACCTTCGCAGGATACGTAGAAACGCAAAGGTTTTCCCATCCATGCCCTTCCATCCCAAAATTAAAGTTAAAAAAATCCATCTCCCCCCGTGTATGGATCAGCCCTGAACGGGGTGTATTCCTCGTCCTTACTGCATGATGTTAAACTACACGGATAAGGATAAAAGAAAAAAAATGACCCTTATCCCCCAGTGAACGAACTAAAACTACACAGGGTGTATTGTATTTCAGAAAACTACGTATGTCTTGATTCCTGCCCTAACAGGATACGTAGTGACGCCATAATTCCACACCCTGGCCCAACCACCTCAAATGAATCCAAAAATACCCCCTTCCCCTCGTACAGACAAGACCCACACGAGGGTGTATTCAGCAAAAGAACTATGTGAGGCTTGATATTTACCCTCATTGGATACGTAGTGACGCAGGGGCTCCCAATCCTATCACAACCATTAATAAAATGCTATCTCCCCTCGTTTACGGACCAAATTTCTACGGGTTGTATTTTTCGTCCTCACCGCACGACGTTAAAACGGCATAGACATCATCCTCACCAGACGATGTTAAATCTGAGCGGACATCGTCATGTCCCACCCAAGATATATGGAAAAATTAGATGGCAATACTACTAGCATATTTGGATGCATCCCCTCCACACATCAAACTCCATGGCCTTGATAATTATGGATTTTCAAAATCATGCACGGCCATCGGAAGTGGGAAGTTATCGACAGTGAAAACCTTTGCATGACTATGCATACCATGCCCTAAGTGGCTTTTCATATTGATAGACACTGGACCATCTACCAAAGGAAATATTTCCTTTGGTGGTACTCTTTGTAGCCTCGTACGCTTACTGACCACAGATCCCCCATATCTTATCTCCCGATCCAGAAATTTATGGTACAGTGGTTTACAATTTCGTTCCACTTCTCATATCCAAATGTTGTCAGGGTATCCCTACCCAGTTAGCCTATGTATCCGCCTGTTGTTCACATGATGGCCTGCATCTACGAACATCAAGCTAGGGCTAGGCTACTTTGACTCAACGGACAATTATAGTGAATATGTATCTTGTATGCTCGGACACCATTATTCTCGCATTCCAAACTCTATAATGTGAGAAATCTTGAGTTTTCATAATCATTCATGGCCATCAGAAGTGGAATTTCATCAACCCGGAGAAACGTATTCATGACTATGCATGCCATTCCATCAGTGGCTCTGCATATTGGTAGCCCCTGGCCCATCTACAAAAGGTAAAATTTCCTCAGGTGGTCCTCTTCCTAGCTCTGTATGCTTACCAGCCTCAGAGCCCCCACACCACATCTCATGATCTGGGAATCCTCAGAGTTACAGTTTACAACTCTCATCCCCCACCCTTTTCAGAGAATATCAGAGCATGTTAACTCAATTATCCTTCGATTGACTGCATCAATAGTGACACAATGGTTTAATCCCTATGATCGCTAAAATACGGGTACTTCGTCCTTACCACACGATGTTAAACAGCATGGAGTTAAGTTACACCTTCGTGCGCAAGATGAATCAGAATAGGGAGCTCTCTAAGATTTAACAACAACCAGGGCCGAATATGCTCTACATATCCAGATATTTTCTTACCCAATGATAGACATCGTCGCCTGGACAATCGCAGATCCTCATAACCATTCACGACCAACGGAAGTGGAAAGTAATCGACCTATAGACACATTTACATGACTATGATTACCATTCCCTTAGTGGATCTTCATATTGATAGCCCCCGACATGTCTACCAAAGGCAAGATTTCCTCAAGTGATACTCTTCCTAGATCCATACACTTACTGGACTCAGAGCCCCCATATCATTTCTCCTGATCCTAGAAGCCCTATAACCGCGATTTACACCAATAAACCACTCTCCACATCTTGAGCATTCCTATATATTCAATCCCAGTTAAATTCTAATCCAGAAAAACCTTTCCAACTACGTCTTTACCGCATGACATTAAACTTAATGGAACATCTTGTCCGCTTCACATAAATCTATTAAGACCATGAATTTTACTTCCAAAGAAATGCATCCAACTACAAACATTTTAACATGTTTAAAAATTCCCCCATCCTCTCTGCATGATGTTAAACCACACAGTATCCTTTAAATAATGCTTCTCATATTTACCGCATGATGTTAAACTGCACGGAAGTCATCCTTACTGCATGAATTTAAACTGCACGGAAGTCATCCTTGCTGCATGACATTAAATTGCATGGTCAAACCTGTCATGGGTTCAGTAAGAAGCAGTGGATTTCCTATGTCCCCCAGTGCATGGGTCAGACCTGCACAAAGCACTCTCGAACACTAGCATGAGCAGGAATGACTTCACCCATTCTCAGATATTTATCCTCGATGTTTCTCTCGTATATATGAATCTTTTCCTCATAAACCATACTCTATACTTAGAAAACATCGAAAGCTTATAAACCACCACTAGTGGTCTCAAATAACAAACATCCTTGAAGTTGTCTGGCTATCGGTAGAATGCAATCATTGACCTAAGTACATCTTTGCACGATTATGCATACCAAGCCCTCAGCATCTATTCACATTGATTTTCCCTGGATCTTCTACCAAAAGCGAGATTTCCTCAAAAAATGCTTCTCTCTATACACCTATTAGCCTTTGAGCCCTCATGTCCATCCCGGGATTCGGAGACCTTCGGAGCTATGACTTAACAGCCTCTTTCACAACCCTGTCTGAATATGGCAGAACGTCTCTGACGAGATTACTGAGAACCAGGAGAAGCTGTTCCATTCTAAATGTGGTCCCAGCCGCATGGCTTTAAACTTCACCAAGCTCCAACCATCCTTTACGCTAGATAAAAGCATAAGATAGGAACCTTGCTTCCACCCTCTTTATCGATATAGATGTTCTCAAAACCTTTCAGATGTCACATACCCTTCCACAAGCCACCCATGGTGGTTTCCGTAATCCGCACCTCCATGAAGTCCTTAAGCCATTTTGAAATGGAGATTCATCGACTTAAGGAAACCTTTGCACGACTATGCATACCATGCCCTCAGTGGCTCTACATATTGATTTCCCATGGCCCTTCTACCAAAGGAATGATTTCGTTAAGTGATGTTATTCCTACCTCTGTACGCTGATACGGCCCCCATGCCTTGAGACATCCCCTGCATGTTGTTCAAATCTACACATGCTCCCCCCATATGCGTCTGGAGGATATTAAGACATCTTTTAATCAACCAAACCTCATTGGGGACCTCACCCCACCATAACTGGTCAATGTTGTTTGACCTAAAACATCAGTAATTATAGTCTTGATGACGGGACATTATTCCGCTCACAAAAAGAGGCACAAATCATATTAGGATGAAAACCTGAAAAGGGGACCAAAGAAAAATCTGGGCCATACCCATTAGGTCCACACCAAATGGGCCCATGAAAAATCGAGATATTAAAATAAAAGACAAAAATTTTGTGGGGATTTTCGACAAAACCCTAGAAAGAGTCAAACTATGCATGCTCAATCCCATGATCCAAGAAAAAGATAGAGTTTGTTTATATTTTCCTGAATTATGATTAATTTTGATTTAGTGAGTTGTTATTTATACAACAATTGTTCCAGTAACAATAAAATTTTACATCAGGGAAAGATTGACAAAGATTGTATTCCGTTTGAACAAAAAGGGATGATGTCCACATGCTGGGGCCTCTCCCTCATAGTAAAAAAAGAAAAAGGGGTAAGCAAAACTGAGTGTACAAGAACGTCTCTGATTGTCACATAGGATCCAGGCTCGCTCTCTCCACGAGATCAGAAACCGTGCGATGGAAGTTATTGCATGTCTCCTCAAACACGGCCCTCTCCCAGGCCTCAACCTCATCCACCGAATGAGTGTGCCCCACTATTTTTTGGAGATCGTTGATTTCTTTCCTGGTGGCCTAAATGTTACTAGTCAGAGCTGATAAATGTACCCTCAACATTGTTTCCTGTACTTCACATTCATGAGACTCAGTAGAAGGGTGGCCGCCTGATCTAGAGAGCTCACTTCCTATGAAATCTGTTGATGGATCTTTATCATGGCTTCCTCCAAGGCTCAGGTCCAACAATAAGAGGCATCAAAGTGAGAATGTTTGTGTTCACTAGAGACAACTTCTTAACAGTCCATGAGAACCTGGAAAGCGAGAAAATGAAACTACCAATATTGAAATCCACCTGACCCCAAACCCAGGAGGAGTTTTTGGAGAGCATTAGTTTTAGTTTCCATCTTGGCCAGAGGAGTTTCGGTGAAGATATCACAAATCTGGGGCTAGGCCCACCTACACACTGCTCTATGGTCCGCCATGACACAAGGATCTTTGGTGTCCTCATTAGATAGAACATGAACAAAGTCTGGCATTGCAATCAACACAGACATGTGCACGCTAGAAGATGGTTTCGAAGTAGGAAGGTCTGATGCTTCTAACCCTGGTTCGGGCTTGGGAATCATGTTTCCATGCCCGGTATTGGTAGGAAAAACATCAAGAAATGCCTTGCTGTGACCTGAAGCCACAAGGTCATCATCATCCAAATCCAAGAGAGTGGGTTTCATCTCAACTTCGGCCGCATAGGGATGGGTGAGGAAAATCCCATGAGTCACTTCAACCGATGAGCCATTAGTCGGTCCTCCCTCAGAGCCGATGAGGAAGGTGTGGTAATCACAATAGCCATAATGACTCCTGGTTTGGGAACATGTCGGGAACCCTTCCCCAGGATCCCATCAGGATAATGTTTTACCCACATTCTTGTGTACTACAATGATAGGCTAGAAGACACTCCTATGCCAGGAAAGGGAATGCTTGTGTCAGATCTCTCCCATATCAGCATCAACCACCTTTGAAGGAGAGTGGCTGGGTGTAGTCCTCGAGCCTGAGGAGGAGGAAGGGAACCTTGGAGCTGCAGACACCCAAACTGGCGAAAAAAACGATCGGGGTTATACAACTCACACAAAGAATCCTCATCAATCCATGTGGACAGAAACCCATCACACAGTGAAATCATATAAGAACTCTCCTCTAGGACCCCCCTGTGATTTTGAACCACGATGCTAGAAGGGGTGGTATATGGAGCGAATGAAAACCGAGAGAATTCACTCAGAACATGATGACATCATCAGAACTGAGGGACTTCAAGCGAACCCCGACTATATCGAGCAAGGTAGGCCGAAAGGTTGGAATCATGATGATTTTTTTTGACAATACTCATAACAGTGGAAATGATCCGACATCCATCCATATAAGAATTGAAATGTCCCACTAAAATGGTAGGGTGGCCCGCCCTCTGGCATGTGGCTCATTAGTTCGTAAATACGAGCCAATGTGGGAATGACCAAATTCCCCAGCAGGCCCTCTAGGAACTAAACTTCCATCATTAAGGTGAAATCCCTGATGCCTGGGTTAATATCCTGAGAATGGAATAGCCACCAACTCAAAAACATAGCAAACAGACCTGCCAATATGAGCATAGGCGGCATACTGGGGCGCACCTCATAACCCCATAAAAGGTAGTCTCCCGCCTCCAGAACCGCCTAGTAGGAACCTAGGATGGTTCATGACTGTTGAGAAAAATGAGTCCTAGGACGTTTGATCTTTGGCACAGGACCAGTGGTGTTAAGAAATAATCATATCCAGGTTCTATAGGAAATGAGAGAGAGGGAACGCAAGGCCTGACCTAGTGACCACTCTCTCATAACCAGCAGATCCCTCGCCAACAAAGGCACATGTTCGACATCTTCCTATGCGTCAGGAGTCGGCATAAACTCATCATACATCTCACCAAAGATTGGAAGCCCTCCGAATTGGAAGGTTTCCAATAAACTAATGCCAACTTCACCATGGGCAAGGTGGAATGTACTAGTGCTTGAACACCAGCGACTGAGTAGGTCATGCAACATCAATGATGGTGGGTACACAAAAAACTGGGAGGCCCACACTGCGGAGTACAGATTGACTACTTCCAGTGACTCGAGAGATTCCCAGCAATGATGGTGGACCCAGAAGGCACAGGACCAGTCATTCGATAAAAGTCCCCCAGACCAAAGATCCCACCTAGAAATCCACCCCGCGTCAGGGTCCACTCGAGAAATGTCGGTTATGGTGGGGTAAATCTTGTGGAATGCTTCTTGAGATAAGTCATGTGCATACTAATCGCATTGTGTCTAGACATAGACTATCAAAATGAATGTTTCTTTTGGATCAGGATCATAGATTATCTCCCCCGATTAGGCTAGGTTCTCCTGAATGCACTTCGACAATGCTTCTAAGCAAGGTGATGTAGGACCTGAGAAGGTACGGGGATAGGGGTGTCATCTTGAAGACCGAAGCCCTTATGCGGAAGCCGATTTCATAGTGTACAACCCAGAAGATCAAGAGAGAAAAATTTCTTCAAGACATCGTCATCAGAAATGATAGACTGACAAGGGTCTTCTTAGATGCTTTCGCTCTGCGAATCATAACTAGACGTCTCCCTGAACCAATTAGGAGAGGCTCGGCAGCAGGCCTAGGTGCAGGATGAGGGGGAACCATATTTTCTCCCTTAATTATCAAAACCAGGCAAATGGATAGTCCAAAATAAAAAAATCTAGACAAAAAACCAATCATATAGAAATTAAGTCAAGAAGCCCTCATGACAAGGTCCACAAGCAGGCCTCAAAATGTGGTTTGCGATGACTGCCTCCCATGAACCAACCCTATGCGGAAGAAGTCCGTGGTACTATGGCCAATGGAGCATTGCCAGAAAATCGCGAACCAGGTTGCTCTGCGGAATCATAATCCCAGAATTAAATAATTACGTTCGGAAGACTTCATAAATTTTCAAATTCTAGAAGGTTTCAGGCCATGGATCATCAAAACTGTGGAGAGAGTTCCTATTTGGCCCGTTGTGACTTACATTTTAATTAATTAAATGTTTTAGTTCACAGCTGGGATATTGTTCTGTGGGTGAAGGAAACCACAGACGAGAAATGGTTCATGGAAGTGGCAGCTAGTTTGCGGATGAGGCGATTTGCGAAGGAACGAGCGCATGGAGACAAAAAGTGAGAGAGCTCTAGTTTCATGAATAATATGGTAAAGGACAAAGGAGGGGACCCCATATTTATAACATTTGACCCCTACCAAGTCCAATCCCCTACCAGAAACCATCCATGTTTCAGGACGATACTATATCATAATGGCCTCCTCTTCATTCCGATCGGACCCCATTCTGATGGGGGAATTTGTAGGGTCCTGAAAAAACCGGAAAGGAAGAATGAGATCCCCATATAATCCAAAGGAGATTCTACCCAATTTCCCCCACGAATATTTGGGGAAGAGTGTATAAAGTACTCAAAGGATGGCACAAGCTGAACTGGTCCACGGACCAGTCCAATGATAACGGTACGTAGCCGATCCCATGAAGCCACCCTCCGCGGACCACGGTCATTCGCGGAATGGAGGCGGAAGTCCTCCGCGGGCACGAAGTAAGATGGGTGCCAACCCGGTTCACCATCAAAAACCGACCCAGCCGCAGACCGCATCGACCATCCCCGAACGCATTCCCTGTCATTTGCAGAATGGTGGCGGAACCCTGCGTGGCCGCGAAGCACTACCCAAGCTAGTTTGGTTCACGGAGGAGGATCATTCAATGCCCCCCGCGAGTTGCGGATTGAGCAAGTCATCTGTAAAATGGTTTTCTGATCATGGGCCCATGAAAAAGGTTCCTCATGACCATAGATACATCCCCATCCACACTAAATAAAATGATATCGAGGGGGAAGAGAAAAAAAATTTGTAGGAGAGATCGATCAGATTTTGGTGGAAGGATTTTGAAGGAAGTAGCTTAGGATTTCGCAAAGGGCAAAGTTCGACTTCACAGAGCAGAATAGGAATGAAGCTAGATGCGAATTAATACGGAATGGAAAATGCATAACAACGTGGGGAACTGCAAACATAAAAATAACAATGAAAAGAAGTCTGCGAATTGTGGCTCCTCTGCAGATGAACCCCCCATGAACCAGCGAGTTTATGCAATTTTTTCGATCCATTTCACCGCGTACCAGCCACCTACGAGGGCGAAGCCACGACTGAAGAACCCACAGCTGGCTTCCCTCTCGTCCGCCGCTGCTCGCATGGGCCCCACCACGTAACATCCTAGTACGCTGGATGAACCTGAAGCTGGGAACCAGCCTGATTTTCGGGATGCCCACCAAGCCGCGAACAACCCTGGTTCGCTGAGTTCCCATCAGTCCACGGACCACCATGGTTCACGGATGGCCTCTGGATCCACGTAGCACCTCCCTACGCGAAGGGCGCCACCACTCATATACCAGTGTGGCCCGCCAGATACTTCAAAGTTACCATTCCCTGAGCCAGATAAAATCCTTCCAATCCGGCCCGATCCTCTCCTACCACCTCATTTGACCATTCATCGGCCCTGAGCCGAGACCTCAACCAAAGCTACCGGACCCGTGTGATATAACCCTCAAGCACATCAGCACGGTGTTTTGAGGTCACATACCCACGATAAGCGAGGGTGAAGAGGTTTCTCCAGCCCTTGTGGAGATTCCCGACGCATTCACGGGGTTACATTCCCATGTTAATGTGGAGTCCGTGCCCGGGAGTCCCCTTTCTTCCCTTCCACTTGTTAGAACAGGGGCAATTCTCCCCTCCCTAGGGTGTGGTGGAATACCCAGCAGAAGAAATCCACCATGCACCCATGTACTTATCCATGTCCATGGACATGGAAGGATGTAGTGGGTGGGGGTGCTCCATCCTTCTTTGGGGTCATGTCCCTCTCCCGCTGCGCTTTGTCGCCATGGGCATCCATCTTGGAGTAAGCCCCGACTTTTTAGGCCACTCCATGCGTAATCTCCACCGTACTTCCCATGGGAGAAACATTCACAATGTGATCATCTGGTCCCTACTGCCTCTTGTTTCTCACATTGATCATGACTCACGTGGTCTTAGAGTAGGCATAAACCATGACATAATCTTTTGGGCCTCCTCAGAGTGTAAGCCCCAATCCACACCACGAGCCTCCTCAGAGTGTAATCCCCATTCCATTATCTTGGGCTTCCTCTGAGTGTATTCCCCACTCCAATCCAAACTACATGTACTTTGATCCCTGTCTCCTAGGCAGGGTACGTAGGAAGCCTCCAAGAAGTTCAAGACCGATCACCATCGGACCCTCGGGTCAACCTTCATGTCGGTTTGCCGATACTCTAGTGCGAACTATGAGGACTTTGATCTGTGTTATGGCATGGTACGTAGGATTCCTCCATTAGGTTCAAGCCCAACATTCGGCCATTCCGACCCCCTTCACGTCGGATTATCCGTCTTCCCGCATGACGTTAAACTATTTTTCCGAACTATGAGTGTTCTGATCCTTTCATTAGGATATGTAGAAAGCACATATCATAGGTTCGATCCAAATGCTCAAGTATTTATCTATCTCCTCTGGATGAAAATAAACTTTTGAGTACCTAGTTACGATGATTTAAACTAGTACCATCTATATGAATCCAGACTCCTTGGGGTCATCAATCCAACGAGTGATGGTAAACCTCAGTAAATGATTCTGAATCCCTGCGTTTATCTAACCATTTCCAACCATGAATAATCCATGGATACTATGCTTGGTTATAAACCAACTATTCGAAAACATATCTATATGCATTAAATATATAAGAGAGTCACAAAACAAGCAATAATTTCTCCCCAAACGGTTAGATGAGTCCGACTTCCCATCCACTCGACCAATGTGAATTCATAAGTGTCGCTGGCCAAATCGCCTAGCAAACGCTTGCCTTTTGAAAGAAGGTCCATGTATCGTTAGATATGGAGCCGTTGGGAATTTCGAACTAATACGAAACATTATCGCAATCAAAAATGAATATATTATATACTATATAATTTCAACTAATAAAGAAATATTTTTAAGAGATCATTTATTTACCATCATGAAATTATATAAATTTTATAAGACAATAATTGAATAATTATATGGTTGCAATATTATTTATATCAGATCAACATAAAAACAATTAGAATCATTTTAAAATAAAAATAATTAAAATTTTGAGTGGAATATAATTATAAAACACATTTGAATTACCCATAACAACAAAATTACTTATGCCATTTTTATTAAAAAATATTATAATGAAAATACACAAAAATAAAACAAAATTGAAGTACTCCCACAATTTTTACCAATTAACAATGGACTAGTCCAAAATTACAGCCCTTATCAAAGAAATAGAAAATAAATAATAATTAATATTTATAGAGTGATTATCCCCTCGATAAAAAAAAGAATGAAAAAATAAAAAACTATGGAGAAAAATCCTCCATCAAAAAATCCTTTAAGGAAATTGATATTGATTTTAAAAAATGATATTTTTTCCAAGAGGAATGATTTTATGTGAACGTAAATAAAAATAAAATAATGTCACAATGGTTGAAATATTTTTTCACCTCATATTTTTTAGAGTAAACAAATTGGATAGATCACACAGGAATCTGAAGAATCACCTCTAATAAGATAATATTTTTGAGAAAATGAATAAATATAGAAATTATTATTGATATAAAAAATGTATATTAAATTTTTTAATTTAATAAATTTTACTAAGAATCATTATCATCAAAGAATAATGGTTCTATGATGAATTTTTTTATAATCACACTAAAAACTCCCTTATCGTCCCACCAAAACCAACAGTAATCATATATTAATCTATAACGAATTTGTTATAGGAAATATATCATAAAGGTGGTATTACCATACTCTATGAACCTCGTTAAAAATACATTGAAAATATAATATAATACATTAATCAATTTTAGAAACAAACCATGATTAAATTTAAATACGTAGAAAAAAATTAGCATACACCTATGGTATCACTCAGCATCATTTATGACCATTCAAAAATAGATACCCATATAAATAATAATAGAACTCCACTTTAATATCCTATTTCTGATCCGATATCATCTATATATGATATGATAATATTTCAATGGAAAAAAATACCCCCAATCATTTTGTTTCATATTATATATCTTAAGTAGTTATTCACTTGAAGTGACTACACCTCAAACAAAAATCCCGACAATATTGCTGGAAATCATTCTCGATGTAATTTAATAAAAATGTTTCCCGAAAAACACCATAATACCTTATGAAATTCCATTCGGGTACACATATTCATAACACAATTAAATATCCAAAACTAATAGTCATGTCCCATAACATATCTAAACACATGGAACTAATATTCACGATGTAATCAGGTATTCATAAAAACTTCACCTCCATCAAGCACCTCTTGGATACTCTGACTCCCAACAACAAAATGTATAGAAATCAATGACAATATGTGTTGTTAAATTATAACTAGTAATATACATAAATGAAATCATTTATTTGAATATATTTTTATCTATAACCATTTTTTTATCTCTCAAAGCCTAAGATAAAAATGTTATAAACCATTCCTCCATTTATCTATTCATTCTTCCAACACATCATGTTTCTTTTATGATTAGTAGAATAATTTTCAATTTTATTTATCTTACAATTTATAATGTATAACATGATATAATCTGTTATTTTTGTTGGTATCAACTATTTCAAACACTCCCACATAAAATTCCCTATAAAAAAAATTCAATAATAATTTCTTATTTTTTAACGAATTTGATTAAAATCATCTTATTTCGATAATTTACTAATCGTAACTGATGATAGGTGGTCTATAAACTATTTAATAATATTTATGTGACATTATCAAATTTTATTCATGGGGAATCAGGCATATGTATTTGATTCCCATTTAAATGTAATTTAGCTTATTTGGTAGGTGTTATTTAATATGACAAATAATGATGATGTAATTTTCATAGTGTAAAACATAGTTGTGAAAATTTTTAATTTATTAATGAGGTTTTGGTATTTAATTACAATATTAAAACTATGATGGTAAGGTTTAGATTATAATGTAGATAGATTGAAAAAAAATTATTGTGGAATGAATCAATACGTGTCACATGGAAGAACACATTCTCTGTGTTTAGCTTATGTGTTATGGTTTTGTGTTATAATGGAAATTTAAAAATTACTGGATTGTTGTGTTTTATTAATTATATAATGATTAAATTTAACTTTTCAATTCAATTATTTTTAGTGGCATGTTATTATAAATCCTCAAATCATACCATTGATTCACAATGACTCTAATAAATAGCAATCTTATTTTTGAACTAATGAAAAAATAAATCTAACAAACCCTCTCAATAAATATCTTAGAATCTAGAACAGATATATAATAATAAATAAATGAACAAAAAACACCCACATTATGTGATATATGAATGTTCATCACTCCTTGTGATATTTAAAAAAACAATGATATTAATTTAGGGGAATATCAAGAAGATATTTATTAAAAAGAAATTAAACATTTTAAATTTAATTAAAAATATTAATAAATTTGAACCATTGTGACTCATTCAAATTAATATTTTAAAATAATGTGATAAAAGAAATTTAAATGATGAAATAAAATAATTTGAATTAAAAACTAAGAATCTGGGTAGTCTATCATGTTCAATTACATGGGAATTGAATGAAATCACTATAGATTTTCTGAAAATATAGAATAATGTATGAACTATCAACCAATAATTATATTATATCACATTAACTTTTATAGGGAAAAATTTATTATTTTATAATTATTATATTTAAATATACGATTTCAATATAGGATTGATATAATAATATGCAAACACTTGGAATCCTTGAAGAAATTTTTTATAGATTCTATTAAAATACATAAAAAATACATCAATAGATGATCCATGGATGAATGTAATGACCACCAGGAGATGTGAAAAATCCATCTCTCCCAAACTGGGAAAAACCACCAAAATGAGATGTTATACTATTATTTATGGTCTTATAAGTGTAATGACGCAATATTTTATTAATGAAAAATTTCTCTTGTTCTTACTAAATGTCGCATTATGTAAAATGGGTATTTAAAACCAGATGTTCTTTGGTTTTATGTTTTTTGGATTTCAAAATACCGTTATGAATTGTTACTGTTTCTAATATATCTGTTGGACAATGATCACGTGATTACTATAAATACAGGGCTATAACAAATCTAATTAATCAGACCAAGGAAGAAATGGCCTCATCCAGTAGACTTTCCCCATATGAAGACGATTTTTGGGGGATTGTAAAGGAGGTGGAATCATTGGAGTTTTCTCTTTACCAATCCCAGGCTGAGCTTCAACACCTTCTGTTGGATCGGAACTGCCTATGGTAGAGGTAGAAGTTGATAGATATTACCATCTAAGTGATGTTATCAGAGCCACCCCAAGAGTATGTCATTGTCTCACACCGTACCCTTTGTTCTTATTCATGTTTCATAAGAGGTTATGTAACGAGACCCTACAACTAAGATTCTGTACATTAAATTTTTATAGAGAATATACATACATTTTATTAGTTTTAATTTGTAAATGGGTTTTTAAAACAAAAAACATCATTTTTAGACAATAGAAAATTTAGAAATCTATTTTGAAGAATTAATGTATTTTTGAATTAAATAATTTTTTAATGAATTATTATTACAAATTTTTTTATTAAATATAAATGATCACGTAATTTTTATGAATACAATTGAATTTTTTATTAACAATTGAAAACTATTTTTTTCAAAACCCTTGAATTTTCGATAAATGTCGCTTTTTATTTTAAAAGTAAAAATTAACATATTTCGAAAAATATTTATATAAAATGAATATTATTTCTGGAATCAGGATGTAAAAATTATCCAATGGTGAATTATTCATAATTTTATGAGATAGTTGATTTTTGTGGAAAAAATTAAATACCATTTAAATATATTAAGTGTTTTATGGCATCATAATGACCCAACAGTGAATTAACAAAATACGATAAACATTATGTTCGGAAAAAATATGTTTTACCTTTAAAATAATGTGATTTTAGGTTTACTTCACTTGTTTTACAAAGCATTTGTGGACCCTCAAATACTTATAAAATATTTCATCTTTTAAAATTTATTTCCTTGAGAGTGTGACCCACCTCCACATAAGCAAGCCAAATATTTTAATAAGTTCTTCCAAAGGACTTATAAAATATTTCTTTCCACTCCCCTTTGGATGAAACAATGGGAAAAACTATGGTTTGGATTGTGGCATTGATTCGTTTAATGTATGGTGGCCAAAACCTAAATAACAAATAATTCCTTCACTTTGTCTATAAAACCCACCCATAATCCCGCTTCCTCTTCACTAAAATCATTCATAGATAGAACAACCTATTCCCTAATATAACGCCCTGACCCCAGTTACCCAAAGTCGATGCATTATTACATAACATTGGCATGATCACCAGAAAGATCAAATCTCAAAAGACCGAGTTGTTTAGTATCCTTAGAAACAATAGATATATTCCTGAAGTTTTACATTACATCATTAAAATGAAAACTAAAACAACATTGTGTCCATATTCAACACTCTAATCCCCTCATAATATCCCTGAAGGTCATTCATAATGTACTTCTTCACATCCTATGAAAAATAAAACATAGAAAAGGGTTGAGCTCAAATGCCCAGTAAGGATAACAATATAGCGGAAACATTCATAAATAGAAAAAAAAATTTAAGGAAATGTATAACATAAAAAAAGCCTTTTAAACTTGAACTTCAACATAGTATGGAAAAAATAAAATGAAATAATTCCATTTACTTATTCACATGGATATTCTACAAATCGAATAATCACATGCATTATCAATTAGCACTTTCATAATGATGGAATGCATAATGCCAGACTGTCATAACCACATAGCGAAGGCCTCATGCCAAGACTACAAATAAGATTTTGTCAAGTCCTTGTTCCAAGACACTAGTTTGTCTAATGAGACCTACCGATGCATCGAGGAGCTATAGCGGGCTCCACCCGTCACATATTAAGTCCAATGCATTCCCATATGAAAAGTTTTAAACATAACATAAACATTAGTATTAAAACTAGCATAGGAAATGTCAATACTTTCACCATAAACTATGAATGGTAAAAAAATATCACATCCATAGTCAAACATATCACACAACCTTCAATACAATATAGAAGTTTTGTATCTTAATAAATCAACATCAAATAAGCGTAAAATCCATCAAAGGATGTTGACATAGAGGATATCAAATCTATTTTTAGAGAAATATCTCTTTCTAATTTGAAATCATTTAAGAGCAATATATTTATAAAATAAAAAATTTTCTTTGAAAATATTCTTATAATCTTGTAAGGGAAGCTTCGACAATTTTATAACGGCGGAAAATAACCGCACCCACCTTATAAGTTAAAAAAAACAATCTTACCTTAATTCTTTCGAAAAGGTTAAAAAGAACCTTGTTTGGAAAATGACGGAATGATTCCTTTATAAAACACTTATAAAAAGTCAAACAAGGGTATAAATGGCTTTAAACCATATTCTTGTAAATAGTAGTTTTTTTTTGAAATACATTTTTATGAAACATGGATGTGGATGATAAAGAGATCCCAGTAGATTATTACGTATAAACAACCTCGAATAATGAAGAGATTTCGAAATAAACCCTTAAGTTGTACTTTAACTTGGTTGAGGGTAGGTTAACCTCCTGTATAATGGTGAAATAATTGTTATTAAATTATACAAGAATCATATATATTAGTATGATATCATATATGAACTTTTAACATTGCATTGTTAATAATATCTTAGTATTATCGTCGTTTCGGGTGTTAACTTACTCATTTTCTTTTATATGTTTTGTTACGTAAGCCATGTTTTTCATGGATAGGTTTTATATTATTCATATCCAGAATTATATCAAGTCCTTAAACATTATTTTTAAATAATCAAATGATAATTATACTTGAATGGATACGATGGAGAATGAATCTAATCGCGTTCGTGGAGACAGTAGTCCGTACGTACGCACGAGCGACAATATAATTATTATGATAATAAAATAATATATAATTGGATAGTATATCATATAAAAAGAATCATTATCATGTTATATTTATTATTTACATGAGTTACACATCATTATTATACCCATCCAAACAATAATATATTGAATAACCATTACACCACGACGTGGAGACGGTAAGCCGTACGTACGCACGTATGGTGACATGTTATTCAAAGGGTGGATAGAATACTGAATATAGTTGTACCATATTTATAATAACATCACAGTATATATAAGATAATGGAGTAATTATTTTAGAATGTTAATAACAAAAAATAAGAAGTGGAAGAAGAAATGAATTTGAAAGAGGGTGGTGAAAACATTACCTCTTCTTTGGGTTCTTCCTTTTAATTTTATCAAAAGGGCTCTATAGGTTGGATTTATGATCAAAATAAGGCCTAAATTTTGTATTAATATAATTTGAGAGAATATTTGGGCAGAGTTTGTCCGAAAAAACGCTTTGAAGGTGTGAAGTAATGAAAAGGGGGAGTGCCCTTTTATAAGAGGGGTGAGGGGCACCTTTGGAAAAACTAGAAATATTAATTTATAATAAATTAATATTAGGTTTCTAATGGATCCACATTTTATTATTAAAAGCTTAAGGTTTGTATTGGTCGAAAAACATTTAACCAATATAATTTAGACAGGTTTGGGTTACTATATTAACACTATCTTTTAGTTTTAACTATTAGTTAATTAGTTTGACATTTACCATGTCACTTTGTATTTTTATATTATATAGTTAATAAACTTACTATATCAATCCAAGTGACCCACAAGTGTCCATTAATGATACACATATTATTATATAAGACTTTTGGCCAAACCTTAGATTTTGAAGAATTTAATATCTATTAATAATATAATATTTGTTTTAAAAACTGTTTTCTGTCAATGTTGACACTATTTGGAAAATTGATTTTTGTGAAAATCATAAGAGAATTATTAGTGCAAAAAAAGTCCATTAAACCAATCCTAATATGTCATATTATCCTAGAAAATTAGTGTAATTCATTAAAAGTCTCAAATTATATTTATTTGGGTATTTATAATATCAATTATTTTAATGTTTCACAATTATGGTAATTACTACATCATCATTGTGTCATAAATAAATTAAATTATATAATATCTAAAAATTATAAATAAAATATAATTATCTAGAAAATAGTTTTATCATTTTAATGAATACTTATAGTCGTATATCCAACATATATAACCCTATGTGAAAATTGTTTTTCTAAAAGATATATGCTAGTGTTATTTTTGTATTCATTTTAACATAATTAAAATAAAGTGTCCCTACCACTTACAAGTGGCGCCATGGGGTCCAAAAATCAACCCAAATATGTGCATGGTCGGAAATGTATCCACCAATAATGTTAGAACACGTTTTAGGGTAATTTAGTATTATTATAAAATTATTTGTTTAACCCTTATTTACCAGATTTACCCTTAACCATGGTAAATAAAATATTTACCGCAGTAATTATTCAAAATGTCAAAAATTAAAAGTTACCTATTTACTCAATTTTAACATCCTGATTCCAGTTATGGAATCCATTTTTCCAAATTCAAAACAAAGAAGTGGCAGAAATTAATTTAAAATTAATTTCCACTGTCAAAACAAAAAGCGTGTTTTTAAGATATAATAACTATCAAAAGATTGATACTTGTTTATGTTCGGTTTAATTGTGAAATTATGTCCAATGACCAACATTGTATTAAATGGTAAAAATATATTCTAAATATACTTTAAAATCACTCAAATTCATAATTTATCAATAGAAATTATTTCAATTAAAATGGGTTTTTTAATTAAAATTTAGTAATTTTCACTATTCATCAAAATATTAAAGTTATCCAAAAAGTACCAAAACATCACCTTAGGATAAATTCGATATTCCGAATCCAAAAATGAAGTCCATTTTGAAATATAAAATATATATAATTTCAAAAAGTAGGTATTACTATTCATAACGGCTAGTTTGATTGGTTGTGGTGTGTTAGAACTTGGTGTTGCGTACAACACACGCTATCACATTATTCAAAGGGAAGCGTACCATAGAAGCTTGGGGTGTTACATTCTCCACTCCTTCAAATAATTTCATCCTCGAAATATCTAGAATATTATCACCTGAAAAGACTCGGGTGGTTCTTCATCATAATTTCTTCGGGTTCCCACATTGCCTCTTCTATTTTATGGTTTCTCCTCAAAACTTTTACCAGACGCATCGTCCGGTTTCCCAGCACTTGTTCTCTTGTATCAAGAATTCTGATGGCCTCTTTGCAATAAGATAGATCAGGTTCCAGTTCTAATTCCTCGTAGGTGAGTACATGCATTGGTTCAGGCATGTATTTCATCAATAGAGATACGTGGAACACATCATGAACTTTGGAGAGACTTGGCGGCATTGCCAATCGGTAAGATACAGCCTCAATTCGTTCTAGAATTTCGAAAGGTCCGAAGTACCTGAGACTCAATTTACCTTTCTTACAAAAACGTATGACTCCCTTCCATGGAGAAACCTTCAGGAAAACATGATCACTGACTTGAAATTCCAAATCCTTCCTTCGATTATCGGCATAGCTCTTTTGCCTACATTGAGCTGCTTTGTTGTGATTTTGGATTACCTACACCTTTTCCATCGTTTCCTCCACCAGTTATGGGACTACAAGTTTTCCTTCACCAACGTCATCCCAATAGGTTGGTGTGCGACATCTCTTTTCGTATAATGCTTCATATGGTGCCATCTCAATACTGGAATGGAATCTATTGTTATAGGAAAATTCTACCAAAGGTAAATATTGATCCCACATACCCTGAAAGTCAAGTGAGCAAGATCTAAATATGTATTCTAAGGTTTTTATAGTCCGTTCTGATTGTCCCTCTGTCTGAGGGTGGTAGGTAGTGCTCAATTGAAGTTCAGTATCCAGGGATTTCTGAAGACTCTTCCAGAATCTTGAAGTAAAACGGGGATCACGATCAGAAACAATTGATAGGGTACTCCAAGAAGTCTCACAACTTCATTAATATATAGTCTTGCTAGATGTTCCAGTGGTAGATCTTCTCTTATAGTAAGAAAATGTGCTGACTTGGTAAGATGATCAACAATAACCCATATTGCGTCATTCCTTCTAGGAGTTTTTAGTAGCCCCATGAAAAAGTACATCGTAATATTGTCCCATTTACACTCAAGTATGGGAAGAGGTTGCAATACTCCATCAGGCGTTGCCTTCCAGCCTTCACTTGTGGACAAACCATACATCTTGACACAAAATCGGCAATCTCCCTCTTCATGTTGTCCCACCAAAAATGATCCATCAAATATCTATACATTTTTGTGCTCCTAGGGTGTATAAAGAAATTGTAAATATGAGCATCATCCAGTAATTCCCTTTTTAGATCAGCTATATCGGGAACACAAATCCTCTTCACGAATTTCAAAATTCCATCTTCATACACAAAAATCCTTCAATCTCCCATCATTCACAGCATTAATCTTCTTTTTAAATTCTTCATCATCTGTCTGATAACTCATAATCCTTTCTAGTAAAGATGGTTTGGAAACCATTTGAAAAAGCATTGATGTTTCACCTTCCCTGGTTATTCCCATGTCTATATTCACTAGATACATCAAAATTGGTTCCCTTCCAATTCTCATTACATTCAAAACTCCATGGTATTTTCTGCTCAAAGCATCTGCCACCTTGTTTGCTTTCCCCTGGTGGTAGTGTATCATACAATCATAATCCTTGATTAATTCAAGCCATCTCCTTTGCCTCATGTTGAGTTCTTTTTGTGAAAAAATATACTTAAAACTCTTGTGATCAGTATAAATCTCACATTTTTCACCATAGAGGTAGTGACTCCATATCTTCAAAGAAGAGATCACAGCTGCTAACTCGAGATCATTAGTAGGATAGTTTTTCTCATGAATTTTCAACTGTCGTGATGCATAGGCAATAACCCTATCATTCTGTATAAGGACACAAACAAGTCCTTTCTTCGATGCATCACTATAAATAATGAACCCATCTTTCCCCGATGGTAGAGTCAATATAGGAGCATTGACTAATCTTCTCTTCAGTTCTTCAAAACATTCGTCACACTCTTTTTTCCAAAAAATTTAACCCCTTTACGTGTGAGATTCGTTAATGGGTTAGAAAACTGGGCAAAATTCTGGACGAAATGTCGATAGTAACCTGCTAAACCAATAAAACTACGTACCTCATTTATATTCGTCGGTGCTACCCATTCTTGGATTTCCATGGTCTTAGAAGGATCAATAGAGATTCCATATTTAGAGACAATATGGCCAAGAAAAGAAATCTCCTGAAGCCATAATTCACACATACTAAACATTCCATATAATTCATGTCTTCTCAGCGTCTTTAGGATAATGCGCATGTGATTTTCATGATCTTTGTAGCTTTTGGAGTAAACCAAGATATCATTAATAAATACCACCACAAATTCATCGAGATATTCCTTGAAAACTCTATTCATCAGTTCCATGAATATAGAGTGTGCATTAGTCAATCCAAAAGGCATTACAGTAAACTCGTAATGCCCGTACCTGGTTCGAAATGCTATCTTTGGAATGTCTTCCTTCTTCACACATAATTGATGGTATCCATATCAATGGTCAATCTTTGAAAAGTATTGATCTCAATGTAGTTGGTCAAATAAATCATCAATGCGAGGTAGGGGATATATGTTCTTTATTGATATAGCATTGATCTCCTTGTAGTCGACACATAACCTCGTGGATCCATCTTTCTTTTTAACAAAAAGAACAGCGGCTCCCCATGGAAAACACTAGGGAGAATAAATCCTTTATTACTCAATTCCTCTAGTTGTTTCTTTAGTTCGACTAATTCAATAGTGTCCATTCAATAAGGGGTCTTCGATATAGGCCTTGATCCAGGAATTAAATCAATGGAAAACTCAACTTCTCGTTCTCGAGGATGTCTAGGTAAATATTCCAGAAATACATCTACATATTCTTTCACGACAGGTACATCCTCTATTTGAACATTCATTTCCTCACCCATAGTCATTTCATTCTCTTCCTCCCCAATAATTGAATTTAGTTGAGCTACTGGTGGTGGATCTAGAAAAGAATTAGGTGGTGACGATTCTGCTCTAAAGATAAGGTGTTCCTTATTATCATCATCAAAAATCGTAACATCCTTCTTCATACAATAAATCATCGCATCATAGTCCAAAATCCAGTCCATAATGAGGATTATATCAAACTCAATCATAGGTATGACGATGATATCAGCATATAAAGAACATTTATGTGCTCTAATAGGGACTAAATCACAAAACTTTGTTGCAATGATACTTCCCTTAGGAGTTTTAACTGACAAGTCCCTTGTTAAATCAAATTGGAAATATCTAATTTTCTTAGAAAACTAGGAAGATATGAAACAATGCGATGATCCAGAATCAAATAATGCATTTTCTAAACTTGAGGAAGCCATTAAATTACCTACCATAATGTCTTTTGGAGTTTCTACCTCAGTAGTAGTGATAGCATAGGATTGGACTTGACCCCTTTGAATTTTCTGAGGTAATTTCCCCTGATTTTTAGGACATTCATTTGCATAATACCCCATCTCCCTACAATTGTAGTACTGAACATTGGTAGCTTCCTTATTCCCTTTGCAATCACGATCTTGGTGGCCTTTTCACCACACTTGTAACGGACTCTTGTTCCCTTCAAGCAAGAACCGGGGTGTTTCTTCCCACATTTTCCACAGGATGGATATTCAACATTTCCCTTCTTCCGCTTATTTCCATTACCAGATTGATCAGTAGATCTCTTCTTCTCTTTCTTTTCTTTAAACTCATAAGACTTAGAGAATTCTGTTTTGGTTTTGATAGCACCTGAGACAATGTCTTCGTACGACGAGAAGGATTGTGATACTAATGCTCGATGGAGAAATGGTTTTAACCCATCAATGAAATGACCAATCGTACTTCTTGGGTTACGTATATAATCTCCATCATACCTTACTACCCATGTAAAGTTAGCCACATACTTTGTGACATTCTCATCCTCCTTTTGTCTCAGACTCAGAAACTGCCTTTCCATATCAGCTCGATGGCCGCGAGGAATGTATTTTCTAAAAACTGGTCTTTGAACTCCCTCCATTCCATATTTGATACTTCATCATCTTCCTTAATATTTTGAATCAATGAACACCATTGATCAGCATCTCCAGTAGGGTGGTAAATAGCCATGATAACTTTTTCCCTTTCACTACTCCCCAAAGCCTGAAATATTTTCTCTAGGGAAAAAATCCATTTCTCAGCTACTAAGGGATGTGTACTCCAATTGAACGTTGGTGGTTGTTGCCTCATTAATCGATCTAACATCGATCCTCCATGCTGCGAATCCGGGTGCTCTATACGGGTATGGTTATTATTCATAACATGAGTAAGTTGTCCTAGTATGGTGATTAGCTGATCGGCACTAGTTGTGTCACCAGCTCCACTATAATTATCTTGAGCAGGAGGGAAATCCCTACATGGAGTGCGTGCATTGATACTGTTTCCATTTCTTCCACTAGGCTCCATTTCTAAACAATGGTATAATCTAGATCAGTTTATGAATTAAAATACATAATCCCATATTTATACAACACTAAACATAAATTGAACTATTTATGGATATATTCCATAATCATAAGAATGGTTTCTTTGAGGAAGTATATACTCATAAACCCTTCATAATTATTTGTAAATAAAACTAGTGTTATCCTAAGCATATCCCCCGGGAGTATTGTAACCAAGAGTGCAACAAGTTCTGTTGTCGTGCACCAGTTCCCGTTCGAGTCTAGCTCAAAGTGGTGTTTTCAGGTTTTACCGCTAGGTACATCTGTGCCAGATCCACCTCTACCTGCTCGTATCCAGATAGGGATTTATTTCTCGGAAAACTCACAAAATCTATACCATACCAAAATTCTAGGAAGTTTTCTATACTAATCATCAAAGTCCATCTTAAATATATATGCTCTAATCAGAGTTTATCTAAATCTAGCTTCCAAGGTTTGTACTAAACTTCCTCTGATACCAACTGTAACGCCCTGACCCTAGTTACCCAGAGTCGGTGCATTATAACATAACATTGGAGTGATCACAAGAAAGATCAAATCTCGAAAGACCTATTGGTTTAGTAGCCTTGGAAACACTAGATATATTCATGATGTTTTACATTACATCATAAAAATGAAAACTAAAAAACATAGTGTCAATATTACACACTCTTATCCCCTCATACTGTCCCTGCATGTCATTCATAATTTACTTCTTCACATCCTATGAAAAATAAAACATAGAAAATGGGTGAGCTCAAATGCCCAGTAAGGATAACAATATAGCGTAAACTTTCATAAATAAGAATAAACATTTAAAGCAATGTATAAATTAAAACAAATGACTTTTAAACTTGAACTTCAACATAGTATGGAAAAAATAAAATGAAATAATTCCATTTACTTATTTACATGGATATTATTCTAATCAAATAATCACATGCAATATCAATTAAAACTTTCATAATGATGGAATGCATAATGCCAGACTATCATAACCAAATAGCCAAGGCCTCGTGCCAAGACTACAAATAATATTTTGTCAAGGCCTTGTTCCACGACACTAGTTTGTCTGATGAGAACTACCGATGCATCGAGGAGCTATAGTAGGCTATACCCATCAAATATTAAGTTCAATGCATTCCCATATGAAAGGGTTTTATCATAACATAATCATTTTTAATAAAACTAGCATACGAAATGTCAATAATTTTACCATAAACAATGAATGGTATAAAAATAGCACATCCACAGTCAAACATATCACAAAACCTTCAATACAATATATAAGTTTTGTATCATAATAAATCAACTTCAAATAAGCGTAAAATCCATCAAAGGATGTTGACATAGATGAAATCAAAACTCTTTTTAGGGAAATATATCTTTCTAATTTGAAATCATTTATGATTCATATATTTATAAAATAAAACATTTTCTTTGAAAATATTCTAATAATCTTGTAAGGGAAGCTTCGACAATTTTAGAATGGCGGAAACTAACTGCACCCATCGTATAAGTTTACAAAAACATTCTTACCTTAATTCTGTTGAAATGGTTAAAAAGTACCTTGTTTGGAAAACGACAGAAATACTACTTTATAAAACACTTATAGTAATTCAAACAAGGGTATAAATGACTTTAACCCATATTCTTGTAAATAGTAAAAATGTTTTCAAATACATTTTTAAGAAACATGGATGTAGATAATAAAGAGATCCCAGTAGCTTAATACGTATAAACAACCTTGAATAATGAAGAGATTGGGAAATAAAATCGTACCTTGTACTTTTCCTTGGTTGAGGGTAGGTTAACCTCATGTATAATGGTGAGATAATTGTTATTAAATTATACAAGAATCATATATATTAATATGATATCATATATGATCTTCTAACATTGCTTTGTTAATAATATCTTAGTATTATCATCTTTTCGGGTGTTAACTTACTCGTTTTCTTTTATATGTTTTGTTGAGTAAGCCATGTTTGTAATGGATAGGTTGTATCTTATTCATATCCAAAATGATATCACGTCCTTAAAAATTATTTTTAAATTATCAAATGATAATTATACTTGAATGGATATTATGGAGAATGAATCTCATCGCGTTCGTGGAGACGGTAGTCCGTACGTACGCCCGAGTGACAATATCATTCATTTGATATTAAAATATTATATAATTGGATAGTATATCATATAAAAAGAATCATTATCATGTTATATTTATTATTTACATGAGTTACACATAATTATTATACCCATCCAAATGATAATATATTGAATAACCATTACACCACGACGTGGAGACGGTAAGCTGTACGTACGCAGGTATGGTGACATTTTATTTAAAGGGTGGATAGAATACTGAATATGATTGTACCATAATTATAAAAAAATCACAGTATATATAAGATTCTATAGTGATTATATTATAATGGTAATAACAATGAATGAAGAAGTGGAAGAAGAAATGAATTTGAAAAAGGGTGGTGAAAACATTACCTCTTCTTCGGATTCTTCCTTTTGATTTGATCAAAAGAGATCCTTAGGATGGATTTCTGATCAAAATAAGGCCTCTAGGTTGTAGTGAGGGATGTTGAGAGAGTATTTTGGCAGATTTTCACTAATCCAAAAGGCTTTGAAGGTGTAAAGTAATGAGAAGGGGGAGTTCCCTTTTATAAGAGGGGTGAGGGGCACCTTTGGAAAAGCTAGAAATATTAATTTATAATAAATTCATATTCGGTTTCTAATTACTCAAATGTTTATTATTAAAATTATAAGGTGTGGATAGGTCAAAAAAAATTCAACCAATATCATTTATACAGGTTTGGGTTACTATATTAACCTTATCTTTTAGTTTTAACTCGTAGTTAATTAGTTTGACATTTACCATGTCAATTTTTATTTTTATATTATATATTTAATAAACATACTATATACATCCAAGAGACCCCCAAGTGGTCCATTAATGATACACATATTATGATATAAGTCTCTTGGCCAGACATTAGATTTTAAAGAATTTAATATCAATTAATAATATAATATTTGTTTTAAAAACTTTTTTATGTCAATATTGACACTATTTGGAAAATTGATTTTTGTGAAAATCATAACAGAATGAAAAGTTCTAAAAAAGTCAATTAAATAAATAATAATATGTCATATTATCCAATAAAATTAGTGTAATTCATTAAAGGCCTCAAATTATATTTATTTGGGTATTTATAATATCAATTAATTTAATTTTTCACTATTATGGTAATTACTACATCATCATTGTGTCATAAATAAATTAAAGTATTTAATATCTAAAAATTATAAATAAAATATAAATATGTAGGAACTCGTTTTAGATTTCTAATGAATATTTATAGTCTAAAATCTAACATATATAACACTATGTAAAAATTTTGTTTCTAAAAGATATATGCTTGTGTCATTTTTGTATTCATTTTAACATAATTAAAATTAAGTGTCCCTATCACTTACAAGTGGCACCATGGGGTCCCAAAATCGACCAAATGATGACCATGGTCGGACATGTATCCAAAAATAAGGTTAGAACATGTTTTAGGGTAATTTATTATTATTATAATATTATTGTTTTAACCCTTATTTACATGATTTACCTTAACCATGGTAAATAAAATATCTACCGCAAGAATTATTCAAAATGTCTAAAAATAAATGTTACCTATTTACACAATTTTAACATCCTGATTCCAAATATGGAATCCATTTTTCCAAATTCAAAACATAGAAGTGGAAGAAATTAATTTAAAATTAATTCCTGCTGTCAAAACAACAAGTGTGTTTTTATGATATAATATCTATCAAAAGATTGATACTTGTTTATGTTCGGTTTAATTGTGAAATTATGTCCAATGAACAATATTTTATTAAATGGTAAAAATATATTCTAAATATACTTTAAAACCACTCAAATTAATAATTTATCAATATAAATTATTTCAATTAAAAAGTTGTTTTTAATTAAAATTTAGTAATTTTCACAATTCATCAAAATATTAAAGTTATCCGAAAACTACCAAAATTTCATCTTAGGATAAATGCGATATTCCGAATCCAAAAAGGAAGTCCATATTGAAATATAAAATATATATAATTTCAAAAGTTATGTATTACTATTCATAACGGCTAGTTTGATTGGTTGTGGTGTGTTATAACTCGGTGTTGCGTACAACACACGCTATCACATTATTCAAAGAGAAGCGTACCGTAGAAGCTTGGGGTGTTACACCAACTATAACTATAATCCTCCCAAGGTTCCCCAAGCTCCAAATAATACTCTCTGCAGCCTCTCCCAATCCTTTGAGATCAGAAATCTAAGAAATAGATTTACTTCCTTCCATATTTATGTCCATGTTTTCTTATATTGTTATTCCCTTTTAATATAAATTATAAAATATGGGGTATGATTTCTCACCTCCCCCATACTTCCATCCTTATTTTTTAGTGATGATACAACCCTTTCTCTCTCATTAATTCCTCCCATGTAAACCCATTACTTTGTCAAAATTCTATAAAGAATTTCACTCTTCTAATTTAAATTAAATCAATTCATTTACCTTATGCATATAAATACCATTACATTATGATGTGATATTATGTTCCATGACCCCAATTAATTTACACTTAATATATAAATTATTAGAGACCCTTTATCTTCCATCAACCTCTTTTACGATTGCTATTTGATGTCATTATGCTGCCAGAGTAATACCATAATTTCCAAGCCAATATCATCGTGTTTGTGAATACCATACCCATTTCTTTATCAATTGTCCTTACCTTTTTTCACATGTAATTTTTTATTGATGACATACATTTATGAATTACACATTTCTTATTCGTAGAATAAATTATAATATTTAATGAATCTAGTTTGTATGATCTATGTGGCACACTTATGCATGAAATGAAATGTTTTAGAAGGGTCTTCCCTGATAGCACTTCAATGCATTGGGTAAAGATGAGTTCATTATAAGTCATGTGAAATGAGTGTTTACTCGTGATATTTCAATTTCAATGAGGTTTTAATCATGATCAATGTTCAATTTTCCTTTGCTAATGCAAATACCATGTTAAGTGTTGTTGCCACATTTCAAGGTTGGATAATCAATCTATATCATTCCTCTATGTTTATTTTTCCCTAATTTTCATTTGATGTGCCCTTATTCTTACATGTAATATATTATACATGTTATTCCTTTTTTTACTCCCTTACTGGGATTTATAACTCACCATTTTATTATGCATTTACTTCAGTTATCCCATGCAATTCTAAGTATGAGGTAATTTAGTGGACATGTAACGAATGTTTTACAAAAAGATGTTATGTTTTGTGTTTTGTACCGATATTTATATTCATAAACCCTAAATTCACTGGACATCTTGATTTTAAATATTGTATCAAGTGATTATTTCATTTAATAAATCATTTTTAAGTGTGTATTAAAAGTAAGGTTGTTATAATATTTCATTCATTTTTAGAAGGATCTTATCCATGGTTCTGGATGTGTTTTTCAATGGTTCATTGGTTGTTTAATAGTTTTATCAAGAACCCATAAAAAATATTCTAGGAGTTGTGGTGATTCAATCTGTGAAACATGAAAATAAAGTATCACATACCCCTTATGACATCCTATATTATAACAAAGAGTATCTACATAATTATAGTAGTTTTGTATATAAATATTTACAATATAGATTTAATCAATGAAACATTGGGTAACTCATTCATGGAATTTAATTTTTAGATTGTATTAATTTGTAATCATTAGAAATATTGTTTTTAGTCATACATGGAACTGGTAGTTATTGTTTATTCATTTGTATTATGATAGATATCAACTTATTCATACATATTATATGTGAATGTTTTTATAGATTCACAAAAGTAGAAAATGGATTACACTCTATACCAATATTTATCGAAACTTGTGTATTATTACATAGTTATCACCCCCACATAAGTAAATTTTACTTAGTGATAGAAAAGTGAGGTTAATAAATAGTATAAATCACAAATGAGTGATTAATGTAACATATAACCATTTCTCACATAGATTATTCCAATAAAATTATTCATTATTGTGAATTAATGTATTTATGTCTCTTCAATATTCGAATTAATCTTAGACAAAATATTTAATAATATATTTCTATTTTCTTTTATATAAGCAATTTTTTCAATTATTTTTTCCTTATTCTTTAAATCAAAATAAAATACACTATTATCAATGTCATCACTCATATATGAAAATTTATAATAATTAATTATTTTAAAACCCCATTTTTTATGTCACATTGAAGGAGAAGAAAAATAAAAAAACATCCATCAAATATTCATCCACATAAATCTAATGGGAAATGGAGGTTAAAATCAAATAAGTTAATAATTAATATAATATTAAAATCATGATATTATGAATATCATATACCTAAAAAACAGAATGGATTTATTTACAAATATAGTCCTTTTAATCATATGTTAAATCCTTACCATATGGAATGTTAATAGAATAAAAATCAATACAATAAAATATTAATAAGTTAAAGCATGATTAATATCATTATACTATTTTCATTAACCCAAAAAACCATAAAAAATTCATTGTAACTTATTTTTAAAAAAATGATAAATTACTTTTTTACTCTTATTTTCAGTTTAAAATTTTCAAAATATGATTAGTTCTATTGAATGGAAGAACATATTAGTAAATTTAAAACCATGTTTTGTTATTAACAGTAATTCAGTTGTTGTTGAAAAAATAGAAATAATACATCAAAAACAACATGTTCACACCAAGGCTTTTATCGACAGTTCAGTCTATGAAGCATGTATTGGGAAGGTAGATTTAAGGAAATAATTATTATTAATAATAGATTAACTGAAAAATGATTTCTTTTCTGGAATCATATGATTCATTTATATCACCACATATATAAATTTTACTACGACGCATATGAGCATTGAATATTAAATTTATAGGTTATACACAGTGTGTTAATCATTAAAAATAGACCTTCTACTAATAATCCAATTTAATAATGATTTTAATGAAATTAAACGATTTTGTTTAAGATATTATTTTCAATTAATAACCAAATTCCTAGCATTAAAATAATATATTCCCTCAATAAAATGGGGTTAAATTTTTTTAGTTGGGTGAATTAATGTTTGATTTCTTTTCCATAATACCCCAAATAAATATTAATTAAAAAACAAATGGAAACAATATATATAATGTCATATTGCATCATATAAGCTTATTCATTATAATAAATATATTTTTTATAAATATCCACTTGAAAATATATTATTGAAAATGATAGGTTGTATCAATTATAATTAGTGATTAGGGAGATTCAATTTTCAAATTATTCATAATTAGTAGGGAACATGGAGTGCACCAATAAGAGTTCATTTAGATATTCCTCATTAAGAATGATTAATCTATGGCCTAAGATTATTGATTATTTTTTTGAATTTCCCTAACTATCATTATAGAACAGTCTTGTTATACTTTAGTAAAATCGTATAGGATATATTATTTAGAATGTATTATATTTTTTATTATCATTATACTCATGGTGAAAAAATTGACCAATAAAAAACACTATATCTCTTTTTTGAATGATGGTTTTTTGAAATTTTCACCATTTCCACTTAAATCATGAAATAATTATATGAATAAATTATGAAATTGTCATTCTTATTTGATTTGAACTAATATTCCTACCTGACAATGGATATGACAACCGTCACTTGTATTTAGACATATAAGGATCTATTCATAAAAAAAGTAGTGAGGTGGAACAAAATTCATATGAAAATTATATATCTAGATAAAAAATAAATTTCCAAAATATCATCTAAAATTATGATAATTAATCTTATAATAACATAAAATATTGTATTAGTTATGGTTATGGTATTTTATACAAATCTATTTTAACCTATCCTTTTGAAATTCTTAAACAATGGTAATGTTGTAAAATATATTGTATAATTGTTTTGGGAATGAACCTCATAATTTATAATTTATAATAATAAGATATAATTATATAAAGGAGTTTTATAATATCTCATTATGTTAATTGGAATGATAACCATCATTATTTCATATCATATTAAATTAAAAAACATCTTGAGTGTTATTATTTCTTAATAACATTTCTTCAATACAGTTTGAAACAAAATCAATTACTAGTGAAATTTAGAAAAACATTACAAATTATATAATTGAATTATAAAATTTATTCCCACATATAGTAATTTAGAAAAACATTATTTGTGGGTGTATTTCATTTCCCTTATATATGTTAGTTTGAAGACGATTTTTTTTTGTAATTTTCATACAAAAATAATTGAAATCAATTAAAGGATATAACAAAAAATAAAAAATATTATATATTTAAATATATTTTCATTGAACCAAAATTCACAACGCATTTTAGTTTCTTGCTAAAGTCATCTCAATATAAATAGTCAAAGAGAAGAATATAAGATCCCAAAATTGGGACAAATTAAATTTTCGTCAATACTGAATGTTTCTATAAGAAATATTTTAATTTTTTAAATATTTTTAAAATTATATATTTACTATGTTTGGAAGGAAATAAATAGGTGTACAATAAACTAATCTTTTATCACTAAATGGATTCCTTCTAATGCTTATCTGATATTATCAGCCTAAAAAATCATGTAGTGGTACCACATCTTGTGTTACACTTTATGATATGTTTGGATATCATATCTTGTTTTCATCAAAATTGGTATCAGTTCTTTTTTATCATTGAATTCAATGTAGAACACTTGTATTAATTTCATCCATCTAATAATTCATCGTTTTAGATAACCTATCCTTCCGGAGCATCACAATTATTCACCATATAAATTCATAGTAATTCGTGATTTTAATATATATATATATATAGAAAGTGTATGAAAAAATGATATAATATAATTAAATCCTTTAACACTTGTTTTTTTCTAAACCAGGCCAGATACCCTGGTACTATGATAACTGATCTAGAACTAGAAGATCCAATTAGGCTTCCTGATCCCCATAGGTTGGTGATTATAATCTCATGTCATACTATATGATAATGTGAGTAATTATTTCAAAATTTCCTTCAAATTTCACAGGAAACCCCAATTCAAAGCAATTGGGGGTCCCAAATTTTACCCAAAAAAAAATTCAATCCCCAATTAATTGAATTAGGGTTTTAATAAACCTATTGAAAGATATTAAATTTGAAAACATATATTAAAAATAAATTAAAAAATTTGTGTTAATAGAAATGAAGATATAAAATGGAATCACCTACTGTTGATTACTGTATCATGAACACAACATCCTCAATGAGAAACTACAATAATGAATTTCAAAAAAGGATATCTATGAACCAATCCAACATTAGTGAACTAAAACAATGAGAATTAGATTATACAAAAAAACTGTGGTCCACCTAACAGTATATAGTTTATAATAAGGAAGCATATATATGGTTTTGTCTTAAAATTATATAAATTCTATAAAACGATACAAATTATCCTCCTTGAAAATATATTAAATAAGGACTTCATCCTCAAAGGAAATAATAATGTATGATGATACACATTGTAAATCTTTTTTTTAAAATCTATAATGAATGTGGGAGTATGGAATAAAAAAAATAGAATTTAAAGATACTCAATGTGGTTTTAGATTTTTCTAAAGGTGCTTTTCTAAATGTCATATAATTTTAATGTCAATATATTTAAACCAGATCAATGTTCATTTTATAGGAACGACTCTTCCCCATTATAATTGTAAAAAAATCATTAATTAGTGGAAACAAAAAAAATTATTTAGAGTGAGTATATTGTGTGTTTTTTTTCAAAGGCAACGATATGTCACCCAAAATAATTCTAAGAATGTGAAACCCAGGAAACCCACGATTTTACACTCCGGGTATATAAATAATTTGTAAAAAGTTTCATTTAGCTAATTATTCATGGGTTTCATTTTACTTGGCTCTATGTGTTATGATTTATTATAAACTAGTTGAGTATCGGACACTATGTAAATTCAAAACTCTACCTCCCTTATCAGTGGAAATCTAGATAACTAAAAATGGAACATATTGGGAATTGTGAAAAAAACATGATGAAGACCACAACTCATGGATTCCCACTCTAGATAAAATGAGAAAAACATTATTACATTCTACAACCCTATGTGAAGAGGTTCATATCTACATGAAATAGGGCCACATTCTCCATGAATGATACATAACACACCATTAGGTGTTACAAATGAGACCTATTGATGATAAAAAAATACCAGATTTATATGTTAAAATCCAATACATCCCTATAATGGAATCAAGAGTTTTAATGTTGTGAATATAAAAATATCCATCATGGATGATATCTAAAACTGATTAAACACACAAAAGGATATGGGTAATGTAATATATCTTATTTCCAATGGGTTTTGTAATGTATATCCCATATGATAAATTATCCATATGAATTTTAAGAAATTGGAAATATGTGCTGAAATAAATGAATGATATTCACCTATATCAAATAATGATGTCACTAATAATGAATTAATAATGATGGTACCTCTCCCAACCACTAGACCAACATATTCGTCCTCCAGAGACTCTTCAACTATGTGAAGAACCATTATTATAAATATATGTGGCTGGGACCACTTTGTCCACGAAGTATCTATTTTAAAATATTTTTTAGTCTGAACTGGTGATATCATTCCACAACACAATGTGGGATAGATTTGGCATAACATTTTTAGGTGACACAAGAGTCCACATGAACCACATATTTCGGGTGATTTAGTAAAAACCCATTTGAGGGCCCTAGAATTTTACATAGGTAAAATAATAAATGGCCTCATCCAGGAACTATAATATGTATAAAAAATTATTATGTGAGAAACCTCCATGAGAATAATAATGTTTTATCTTCTCATTATAGATGTTCAAATGACCAATGGGAGAAAATTGAACTCTCGTTATCCCTGAAATACTAGTAATGTCAATATCACCCATCAAATATCTGTATATAACATCAGCATAATAAAGAAGTATTAGAATGGAAAATTGATAATGAATATCATATAGAAGTCCCATATCGACCCATATAGTCATCTACTTTTCATTTGATAAATTCTCAAGTGAAAACTATAGAAGATCCGAAAAAAAGTTTGTATATTCTATAACAGTCCTGACACACACCTTTAGTTTGAAAAACATTAAGGCCTTTTCCCAAATCATTGACATTGGATAGAGCTAGTTGGTTAAAATACCATTTATGTATTTCCATATTAATAAATAATTCTTCTTCACTATAAAAATTGTGTCCCTCTATCTCATGTTATGTCACCCTATCTTGAAGGACACATAATTCAAATTTATTTCATCATGTTTTCCATGATCTTAAACCAAATCTCGATATATCTCAACCATTCCACAAATAGTTAATGATTATTAGATCCTTCTAATGATGGTTTATATTTGTGACATAACCCCTGAGAACATTTACCTAAAAATACTATTTTATGTTCTTATACTGGAGACAAAAAAAGAAATGTTTTACGATATAACATCCAACCTTTTTATCACATAAACATTCATTAGACTTTACAAAACCGAGGATCTTTAAGGTTTAGTGTCTTGGAAAACATGAACTTAAAACAAGAAAACATAAAACATTCTTCCTAAATACTTTATAGGCTTCTCCTTATGTTCATACTAGGTTCATTACTACATCTCATAACCTGGGGACATACATCAAAAGTAAGGGTGAGCAGAAGGCCTAGTAAGGGAAACATGGGGAAACATTTACATGTGAACTTGAGATACATCAACAGTGTCATGAAAAAGAATATTAAGGCATGAGAAAGAAATCATGGGGCATATCATAATAAAAATAATGTTCATCATATCATGAAGATGTGGCTAAAACATTTAAAAAAGGCAATCATTTCTGTTTCACCAAGTTCCATCCCCAATGTTTCAATAAAAATTACCAAGGTTATTCACCAAGGAATCAATCTAAATGGTCATCTCTAGAGATTAAGTCTTTACCCAATAAATTGGAGCGCTATCAGGGCGCACCCTTAAATTTTTCTTTATTATCATCTGAGACACAAATATCATCATCAATAATTTCATTAACAACCCATATAGAATAAAAGAAATGGGTCTCATTTCATAATCATAACGTTTTAAAAGACTCTTTAAAGACATGATCTTTATGTCACTTAAAACCCACGGAAAAGGAATGCGGGTCTTATGTATGTAAATCACAGAATTTAAAATATAAAATTTTGGTATATATGTGAATAACCATTTAGAATGAATAGATTTGAGTATTCACTTAATAAAATTAAATAATTTGATAAAAAGAGAGAGACATTTGAGACGGAAATTCTCCACAAAACGGCTATGTTTAGGGGTTTTAGAAAACATTGAAAAGAGAGGGGAAATAGGTCACCCACTCATAAATTATCCAAAGAACAGTATAGGGATATAATATAATGGATATAAGAACATGGTAATGAGATTTTAAAGACATACCATTTGAATTTAAAAACATGGAAGGAAGACAAAAATAAGATTTCTCTTATGAAAATTCGGAAGCCTAACGGCGTCACTTAAACACCAACAAAAATGAATTGATGAGATGAAATAGGGTCTCTCATCATATGAACATAGAAGTTCAGTATGATAGATATTGATATCATACCCCAACATAATAAAAACGAAATTGAAAGACTTGAGAAGAAAATAGAACATGAAAATGAGAAGGGTGAAAATAATCCCTTAAAAATTTGACAGCCTAATGACATCACATAAACCTCAAAAAAATTAATTGACGAGATAAAATAGGGTCTCTCATAATATTAACATAAATTATCAGTATGATAGATATAGAGATCATAACCCAACGTAATAAAAAGGAACATGGAATACTTAATAAGAAAATAGAACTTGATAATGAGAAGAGTGAAAAGAATCCCTTAAGAATTTGGAAGCCTAACGACGCCACTTAAAAATCAAAAAAATGAATTGAAGAGATCAAATAGGGTCTCTAATCATATGAACATAAAATATCATTATGATATATTTATAGATCATACCCCAATAAAATAAAAAGGAACATTAAATACTTGACATGAAAGTAGAACTTTGAAAAATGACAAAGGTGAATGAATCCCTTAAATAATTCGGCAGCCTAACGACGCCACTTAAAACTTAAAAATACTGAATTGAAGAGATCAAAAAGGTTCTCTTATCATATGAACATAAAATATAAATATTATAGATATAGATATCATACCACATTAGAATAAAATTGAATTTGAAATACTTGATATGAAAGTATAACTTGAGAAGTGTGAAAGAATCCATTAAAAATTCGGCAGCCTAACAGCACCACTTTAACATTCATAAAATCAAATGATGAGAGAATGTGGGGGTCTCTAATCATATTAACATGAAAAATAATGTAGTATTAATATAAAATAACATATTCCAACATAATTTCATGGATCATAAATGAAATGACATAAAAGATATAACTTGAAAAGAAAGAGGGAGGTCGGATCCCTTACCTTAAAACGTAACTCTTAAAACTCAATGGTTTGGACCTTGAGGGCTTGAGGGCACCATGGAAGGACTCCTGGGGAGGTAATGAGACTATAACTTCGCCGAGGGAGAGTTTGGAGTCGAATTGATGAGAGGATGGCTTGGTACTTATAGGAAAAGTGAGGAGACAAGGCATTAATGGCCAAGGGACACCTCATTAGTGGTTTTGGAAAAACCATGGGCTTGCCCATGGTATATGCCCATGGTATTGGCCACTTGGAACACCTCATACATTATTTTACTATTCACAAGTCGAACATGTTGATTACATACTTAATACATAATTTAATGATGTCATTAAACACCTGTAACTTAGAAACTGTATTTTCACTATTCATCGAAAATTCAACTTTCTCAGAAAAATCCTGAAATTTCACCTCAACCAAATATCGATGCTCTGATTTCAAAAATGAACTCCATTTTATAATAATAATTTTTTAAATATTTTTAATTTAATTTTTAAATAAATACACTATTCACCGAAAATTCAATTTTTTTTCAGAAAAACCCCCAAACATTACAATAACATAATATCAATGCTCTGAGTTCAAAAATGAAATCCCTTTTTATAAAAATAATTTTCTAAATATTTGTAATTAAATTTATAATTTAAAAACATTATTCACCCAAAAAAAACAAATACTTGACTATTAATTTGTGAAACCTTTATTTAACAATTTTATTGAATCACATTACTTAATCAAGGTACCTAGATTATATTAATACTTTATTTAAGTGAGATTACTAATCCATTTGGTCACATTAGTAATCCTAAGTATAAAATAACTATTCATAATTTACTATTCATCAAACATTATGTTGATGTTATTAGACTCTAAATTTCGTACTTAACATAATTGTAGAAGACCAATTTTTGAAGATCATTACACATTTTTAATTATTTAAGGTTTACATAAACATTTTTTTTAAATACCCTTTCTCTAAAATTCACAAAAAATACACATACTATATTTATGCGGACATTTTAAAATTCATAAACTTCATCATAAGAAGAAATCAAAGTTTTTATTTAAAACAATGGATTACGCAAGGTAGTTACAGTCTCCTTACATATCCCCTTATCACACCAGCATGGGACCTGAGTGTAAGATGTGCTAATGTGAGATAATTTGAGGGAGGCTCGGCCAACATCACAGGAGTAGTAATTTATTTCAGCTTCAACTTCTTGCGAAGGGGATTCCGTCCCAGCTTCACACAATGAAGTTCGGCTTGGGTTTGGTCCAAAGCAAAGCCCAGTGGTGCTACCTCCTTCCGAGGTTCAGTTAGATGGGATTCGATCGGTCCAAGACTACTCGGTGAGGCCATCAAATCTTTTTTCTATATTAATTAACCAAGATCACTTGTACGTAGTGAAAATTGTCGCATCATTCAGTTTTCAATGGTCATACAGACTAACGGTCATATAATAGACAAAACCCAACAGTCTCATTTTAATTATACTCATGTTTCAAATGAAACCGTTTTTTTGAAAATAAATAACACACAAAATTAGGAAACAATATTTATGCAATATTTAGGGTTTTTACAATCTTCCCCCCTTAAGAAATTGTGTCCTCTCAATTTTTAAAATTGAGTTTTGAAATTTCATTGAAAGTCCCACATCGGAAAAAGAGTCAGTAACCCTATTACTTTAAAAGGAAGAAAAGGATGTACAAAGGCCACCCGAGTTAACCCATACTAGGATTCCATGTTGGAAAACATGGATATGGATGAAAAAACAGAGGGTCAAGTTCTGAGGGAGAGTGATAGACAACATGATTAGGAGAAAGTTAACAATAAGAAAATCACAAACTTTTGATGTGTATAAATGGTCTTTGATTACCCACTACGAAACGATAACAGACAACATTTTTGTTTTATGTTCCATTTCATAGTTTTGAGGAATTCATTTAATACATATAATAAAAACATAAGGTAATATACCTTCCTTCAAGTAGAGTTTCAACATTTAATAGGTTTCTACTAAAACTAATCTTTTCTCCAAACGATGAGCATTCAAAACCACTTGGTCTCATCAAAGCACAAGAATCGCCTTATAGAGAATCACATAATCCACCAATGATTAACTATCTATTTATTCTATCTTTAAACAGTATCCCAAAAACAGAAAGGGTAAGATAAAACAACTCTTCCAAAATATAGAACCCCAGAGGAAGGGAAACTACATTAAATCTTCAAAGTTCCACGGTACTACCCAAAGTTCATCATTGACCATTCCGTAAATAACTGTCCTTAAAAAATCCTCAAAATAAACCAAACTAATATTGAAACCCAAATACAAGAAGGATTTGATAACATAGTCTTCCAAGGTAAACTTTATCATTCATCTCCAAACAACATCTACCACTCCTAACATATTATAACAAAAGTAACTAACCTAATCATATTTACCCCAAGATAGTTTAATCATTTACATAAGTAACCAAAATTACTATAAGTCCGCCATAAATTCATCAATTCTTCAAAATATAATTCAATCGTTACTCCTCAAAGAAATTACCATAGTAATCTATTTTCCTCAATCAAATAGGGTTCCCAAAATAGTGAATGTCTTCCAAAATAATAATAATCGTTTAATCCCCTAATCATTGTTGTCATATTAATACGGAAATCATCACATTTCCTATCACCTTGGTTGTTGGGACATGTTCTTCTATTTCACGCCATTAACTAAGAAAGGAAAGTACAATTAGGGGCTTAAATACTTAGCCAACAATCATGATAAAGAACTTAATGAATAAAATGATAACTTATAGAAGAAAAGTATACCCTAACTTGTGATCCACTAGGTTCCAATCTAGGTTATCCATGGTCAAATATTCTTATGTGATTCTTTATTTAATTTTATCTTTGTTCCTTTAATAATGGTTCATACTAAGCTTATGAATTTACCAAAGCATATCCACTGGGAGTGTCGTAACCAAGAGTGAAGCAAGGCCCGTTGTCTTGTACCAGTTCCCATTCGAGTCTAGCTCAAATCGGTGTTTTCAGGTTTGACCCCTATGTACATCTGTGCTTGAGCCACCTCTACCTGCTCGTATCCAGACAAGGATGTATTTTCTTGGAAACCCCTTACTCAATACTCACCAAAATACCAGGAAGATTTCTTATATTTAAACTTTTTTATAGGGTTATTTTTAATGTTTTCATATCCTAATTTATACAAATAACTAAACCATCCTTTGATACCAACTATAGCATACAACCTTTTTATCACATAAACTTTCATTACATTTTACAAAACAGAGGATATTTAAGGTTTAGTGTTTTGGAAAACAAGAACTTAAAACATGAAAACATAAAACATTCTTCTTAAACACTTAAAAGGCTTATCCTTACGTTCATCATAGGTTCATTACTGCATCTCATAACCTTGGGACATACATTCAATGAAAGGGTGAGCAGAACACTCAGTAAGGGAAACAAGGGAAACATTTACCTGTGAACTTGAGATAAATCAACAATGTCATGAAAGAGAACATTAAGGCATGAGACAGAAATCATGAAGAATATCAAAATAAAAATAACATTTTTCATAACTTGAAGATGTGGCTACATCATTTAAAAAATTCAATCATTTCTGTTTCACCAAGGTCCATCCCTAAGGTGTCAATAAAAATTACCATGGTTATTCACCAAGGTATCAGTCTAAATGGTTTTCTCTAGAGATTGAGTCTTTACCCAAAGCATTGGACCTCTATCAGGCCGCATCCTTAAATTTGTCTTTATTATCATGTGAGCCACATATATCATCATCAATAATTTCATAAACAACCCATATAGCATAAAAGAAATGGGATTCATTTCATAATCATAATGTTTTAAAAACTGCTTTAAACACATGATCTTTATGTCACTTAAAACCCACAGAAATGGAAACGGGTCTTTTGTATGTAAATCCCAGAATTTAAAGTAGAAAATTTTGGTATATATGTGAATACCCATTTATAAGGAATATCTTTGAGTATTTACTTAATAAAATAAAAAATTTTATAAAAAGAGAGAGACATTTGAGACGGAAATTCTGCAGCATAACGGCTATGCTTCAGGGTTTTAGAAAATATTGAAAAGAGAGGGGACATAGGTCACCCACTCATAAATTATGCACATAACAGTATAGGGACAGAATATAATGGATATAAGAACATGTTAATGAGATTTTAAATACACACCATATGAATTGAAAAACATGGAAGGAATACAAAAATAATATTTCTCTTATGAAAATTCGGCAGCCTAAGGACGTCATGTAGACTTCAACAAAAATGAATTGAAGAGATCAAATAGGGTCTCTTATAATATGAATGTAAAAGTTCAGTATGATAGATATAGATATCATACCCCAAAATAATAAAAAGGATCTTGAAATACTTGATAAAAAATAGAACTTGAAAAAGTGAAATGTGAAAAGAATCCCTTAAAAATTTGGTAGCCTAACGGCGTCACATAAACATCAAAATAATGAATTGACGAGATCAAATAGGGTCTCTCATCATATGAACATAAAAGATAAGTATGATAGATATAGTTATCATATTACAACATAATAAAAAGTATCTTGGAATACTTGATAAGAAAATCGAACTTGAAAATTAGAAGGGTGAAAAGAATCCCTTAGGAATTCGGCAGCCTAACGACGCCACTTAAACTTCAAAAAAAATGAATTTATGAGATCAAATAGGGTCTATAATAATATGAACATAAAATATCATTATGATAGATTTAGATATCATACCACAACAAAATAAAAATGATCTTGAAATACTGAAATGAAAGTAGAACTTTGAAAAATGAGAAAGGTGAACGAATCCCTTAAAAATTCGGCAGCCTAACGGCGGCACTTAAAACATCAAAATACTGAATTGAAGCGATAAAATAGGGTCTATCATCATATGAACAAAATCGATAAGTATGATAGATATAGATATCATACCCCAACAAAATAAAAAGGAACTTGAAATACTTGACATGAAAGTAGAACTTGAGAAGGGTGAAAGAATCCCTTAAAAATTCGGTAGCTTAACGGCGCCATATTAACATTTGTAAAATGAAATGATGAGAGAAAGAGGGAGTATCTCATCATATGAACATGAAAAATACATTATAATGAATATACAAGAACATCCTCCAACATAAGAGCATGGAGAATAAAAGAAATGACGTAAAAGAGATTACTTGAAAAGAAAGAGGGAGGTAAGATCCCTTACCTTAAAACGTAACTCTTAAAACTCAATGGTTTGGACCTTGAGGGCTTGGGGGCACCTTGGAAGGACTACTTGGGAGATAATGAGACCATAGATTAGTTGGGGGAGATTTGGAAGTCGAATGGATGAGAGGATGTCCATGTATTTATAGGGAATGTGAGGAGACAATGCATTAATGGCCAAGGGACGCCTCCTTAGTGGTTTTGGAAAAACCATGGGCTTGCCCATGGTATTTGACCATGGTATTGGCCACTTGGGAAACCTCATAATTTATTTTACTATTCATAATTCGACCATATTTATTACATACTTAATGCATCATTTAATTATGTCATTAAACACTCGTAACTTAAAAACTGTATTTTCACTATTCATCAAAAATTCAACTTTCTCAGAAAAATCCCAAAATTTCACCTTAACTAAATACTGATGCTCTGATTTAAAAAATGAACTCCATTTTATAAAAATAGTTTTCTAAATATTTTTAATTTAATTTTTAATTAAATACACTATTCACCAAAAAATGATTTTTTTCAAAAAAATCCCCAAAAATTACCTTAACATAATATCAATGCTCTGAGTTCAAAAATGAAATCCATTTTATAAAAATAAGTTTCTAAATATTTGTAATTAAATTATTAATTAAAAAACACTATTCACCTGAAAAAACTAATAATTGACTAATAATTTATGAAATTGTTATTTAGCCATTTTATTAAATCACATTACTTAATCAAGGTGCCTAGATTATATTAATTCTTTATTTAAGTGAGATTACTAATCCATTTGGTCACATTACTAATCATAAACATAAAATCACTATTCATAATTTACTATTAATCAAAAATTAAGTCGTTATTATTAGACTCTAAATTTTGTACTGAACAAAATTGTAGAAGACCATTTTTTGAAAATCATTACACATTTTTTATTATTTAAGGTTTACATAAACACATTTTTTAAATATCCTTTTTCTAAAATTCACCAAAAATACGCAAACTATATTTATCCAGACATTTGAAAATTCATAAACATCATCATAAGAAGAAATCAAAATTTTTATTTAAAACAAAGGATTTCATAAGGTAGTTACGGTCTCCTTACATAGCCCCTTATCACACCAGCATAGGACCTAAGTGTAAGGTGTACTATGTTGAGAGAATCTGAGGGAGGCTCAGCCAACATCGCACGAGTAGTAATTTCTATCAGTTTCATCTTCTCGCGAAGGCGATACTGTTCTAGCTTCACACGATGTAGTTCGGCTTGGGTTTGGTCAAGTGCAAAGCCCAGTGGTGCTACCTCTTTCTCAAGTTATGTTAGATGGGCTTCGATCGGTCCAAGACTACTGGGTGAGGCCACCAAATCTTATTTCTATATTAATTAACCAAGATCACTTGTATTTAGAGACAAAAGTCGCAACATTCAGTTTTCAACGGTCATACTGACTAACGGTCATATAATAGTCAAAACCCAAAAGTCTCATTTTAATTATACTCATGTTATTAAATGAAATAGTTTTGTTGAAAATAAATAACACAATAAATTTGGAAACAAGATTTATTCAAAATTTTAGGTCGTTACATAGGTTCTTATCCTAGTGATTGGTTGGAATGCACGATAAATTTATGTAGATCCCGACCACGTTGAGGATGTTATCATTGTAGTACGTCCTCAACTCCCCCTTCATCTGATTCAAAAATATTTTTAGAGGAATGATTCTATATAAAATCATCAGACAATATTGACTACATATGATTAAAACCCAAACAGAGAAAAGTGAAAATTAATCAAAATAGAAAGGTAAAATTGATATCTTTTTCATTAGATCCAAATTAATATTAGGTAAAATGATATAAATAATCATCATAAAATCATTTATAATACACAGTAAGTGACTTATGTTCAGTGTGTTGAGATATTGATATAAAATGTCACGAACCAACCCGGGTCGACCCTAACCAGTCACCCAAGCCAGTCCATGACCTGGCCTGAGAGGTGTTCCCGATCCCCCTAGGTTGGCAATAAGCACTATGGAATCAACAGAGGTTGTTGGAACGACTTCACCCAAAATAAATAAATATAGCAGCATATTCCATACAAAAAAGCGTATGAAAAATGAACCAAACAAAATGAATAAACATGAACAGAAGAAAAAGAAAACTAACAACACACGATGTCCAATCTAACTCTGTGCGACCTCGTGGGTCACTCTCCGACTCAACGATCAAGCATCACCCAAGGCGATAGCACTCAAGCTGTAGCCTTCACAAACACTAAAAGTAGAAAAGAACTATAGGTGTGAGTATTAAAACATAGTAGGATAGCCCGATATCTATTCCCAATACACTAACTTTAAAATAAAATAAACATCATTTCAAGTTTTAACTACAATATATAAAAGTAGGGTTTTCTATATTCTACTCAAAAACAAATTATGGGTCCTTAACCTTATTCATTTCTCAAAACCCAAGTCATTATTTTAGTGAGACATTAGCATTTTCAAAGGGAAAGTGATTTTTACATTTTCAAATTTGTACAAAGAGGATTAAATACTTTGATATTGAAAACCATAATTAGAAACCACATAAAAACTAATTTATCACTTTCCAAGGAAAACAATGCACAAAGTAAGTACACAACAAGGGAATTTTAAAAATATATACAAGTACCAAACATCACTCCATGTAACTAAAATCCAACTGACATGGTTGAACCTCAGAGATCGAGAATAAACCACAAGACACAAATACATGAGATATCATCCTTACTGACATGTCACACAAAATGAAATCAAAACACCCAATACGCTCGACCATTCTTTCTCAGGTAGGTCGAGGGAAAATCCCATAGTAATAAACCAAATATATCCACATACTATGTTCCAATTGTCAGTACCATAACCTACTAGTTTAGTATTGATTTTTAAAATATTCTCTCAATATTCCAGATTCCCATGTCTCAAGTGTTTGAAAAAGTAGTGAGCCAACCGTTTCCAACCAAACATCCAATCATATATACATATAAAGAACAATGTGCATCACCCAGAGGAACTCCATGGGAGAACCACATGCCTTCAAACTACTTAAGTACACGGGATCCTCTATGTGTGGCCTCACAAACAATAAATTGCAACCAAGGTAAGAGTGTTATCCTAGGAGGGTTTTTATCAATACATTTTCATTTTTTTCCATAAAGTGCCAAACGGGAATTACATAAATTTCACAATCACCACTTTAAAAATAACCAAAATGCTTTTTCAAGCTTCAAAATAATTCATTTATCATTAAAACTAGAATAATAATTGAAATTCTTTGAATTATGATTAAAATCCAAACTTGCATTCTTTCACTATTGGGTGTCTAGTCATCGAGAAAATATTTCAAGTGTCCTGTATAAAATAAACGGCTCTTTTTAAACCAAATAATCATTTAAAAATTAATGGTCTTATAATATCTCACATTTATTAAAATTGATAAATTATTTAATATGAACAAATAGTGTGCGCAAAAAATAGGAAATAATGTAACATTAATTTTAAAAGCAGTGTAATGGGAACCTACCTGGAGCGGACCAAGACAAACAATTGGCACCTGGCCCCTTTGACGAAGACCGCCCCAAGATTGAACGCATAGACACCTGTATATATATATATATACCATTTAATCCAATACACATATACCCCACACAATGATGGAATATGTCCAAGGGGGATTTATATACATATATATATACATATATAGGTATACGTACATATGTATGTGTGTACAACCCTTCATGAAAACAACAAACAATTTAATTAATCTATAGGAAACCCACACATAAAATACGTTTATTTACAAAACCATAATCCTTTTATTTAAATAATTCATAAATCGTACTAAAAGTTAACAAAAATCCAACATGCCAATACTAACCGACTCCTTCCAATTTACTTGCCCCAAAAAGCCATTTAAATACTTTTACCAACACTTACACAATTTATAAAATAAACACAAACAATCACAAGAAAAAAACACACTATCAACAAAAAATGTGACAACTAGGTCATAGTGACATCATATACACCCCGCCTTAACATGGTCGTCGTGTCCTGGCCCACCAGGTACCACCAGTTTCCCCGCATATTGGTCCCCAACCAAGGGTCCACCCACATGCCTAAACGGGTCATCTGACTAATAAATGTCCACATAGGCCAACACATGTCCTTTTTAGTGTGCTTTGTCCTCACTCACACACACCCTGAAGAACATCCCAGAAGGTCACCCATCCTGATCACTAATCCATGCCAAACATTCTTAACTATGAAGTTCTAATCAGTCTGGCTCCTGAAAAGGAAGTTGCACCTTGTTGACATCAGTCGTATCATTTATCCATTTAACCCATTATCATTTGAGGGTGTTACAATCACCCCTTTTAGAGAACACCATCCTCATTGTGGGCCCCACAACTCAACCCATGTAGTGCACCACACATAAGGCTAGGTTCCTCCTCTGATACCAACTATGTCAATTGGGTCATAGTGACAGCATATACACCCCTCCATAACATGGTCGTCATGTCCTGGCCCGCCAGGTAACACCAGTTGCCCCGCAGACACGTTGTCCCCACCCAAGGTTCTACCCACTTGACTGTGGGAACTGTCATTTGTCTGATGACCCGTTCAGGCATGTGGGTGGACCCTTGGGTGGGGACCACTTGTGTGCGGGGCAACTGGTAGTACCTGGTGGGCCAGGACACGACGACCATGTTAATGCAGGGTGTATGTGATGTCACTATGACTCAGTTGTCACCTTAGGTATCAGAGGAGGAGCCCATCCTTATGTCTGGTGTACTGCTCGGGTTGAGTTATAGGGCACACAACAAGGACGTTGTGCTATAACGGGGAGGTGATTGTAACACCCCCAAATGATAAAGGGTTAAATGTCTAAATGATACCGCTCATGTCAACATGGTGCACCTTCCTTTTCAGGAGGCTTTTTGATTCAAACTCCACAGTTAAGCGTGTGTGGACTGGAGTAGTGATCAGGATGGGTGAACTTCTGGGATGTTTCCCATGGTGCGTGTGAGTGAAGAAAAAGAACATTAAAAAGGACATGTGATGGCATGTGGGGACTATCATTAGTCAGATGACCCATTCAGGCATGTGGGTGGACCCTTGGGTGGGGACCACATGCTTGTGGGGCAACTTGTGGTACCTGGAGGGCCACGACAGGAGGACCATGTTAAGGTGGGGTGAATGTGCTCTCACCATGACCCAGTTGTCACATTTTAAGAAAATTAATTTTTAAATGATTATTTTGTATAAAAAGAGTAGTTTATTTTATACAGGATAGTTGAAATATTTTCTTGATGAACGGACACCCAGTAGTGAAAAAATGCTAGTTTGAATTTTAAACGTAATTCACAGAATTTCAATTATAGTTATGGTTTTAATGATAACTGATTTTGTCTGAAACTTGAACAAGGCATTTGGTTCCTTTTAATGTGGTGATTGTGAAATGTATTTAATGCCTGTTTGGAACTTTATGGAAAACATTGAAAATGTTTTGATAAAAACCCTCCTAGGATAACTCTCATGCCTTGGTTGCAACTGGTAGTTTGGGAGGCCACGCTTAGAGGCTCCCGGGTACTTGAGTAGTTTAAAGGAAAGAGGTTTTCCCATTGAGTGGATCGAGGTGATTCTTGTGGTGCATTATATATATATATATATATATATATATATTATTGGATGCTCAATTGGCATCGGTTGGCTCACCCCTTTTTCATACACTTGAGACATGGGAATCTAGTATATTGAGAGAATATTTTATGAATCATTTCTACACTGGTAGGTTATGGTACTGACCAGTGTCCAATAGTAGGTGGATATATTGGGTTTATTACTATGGGATTTTCCCTCGGCCTGCATGAGAAAAGATGATCTAGCATATTGGACATTTTGATTTCATCATGTATGACATATCAACAAGGATTATATCTCATGTATTGGAGTCTTCTAGTTTGTTCTTGATCTCCTAGGTTCACCCATGACTGTTGTATTTCAGTTACATACAGTGATGTTTTGTACTGGTATGTATTTTTACATTGCCCTTGTTGGGTACTTACTATGTGCATTTTTTTCAATGGAATGTGATAAATTGGGTTTGACTTGGTTTCTAATAATGGTTTTCAAATGAAATTATTTAATCCACTTTGTACAAATTTGAAAATGTAAACATCACTTTCCGATTGAAAATTCTTATGTCTCACTAAAATAATGACTTGGGTTTTGAGAAACAAATAAGGTCAATGACCCATAATTTGTTTTTGAGTAGCATGTAGAAAACCCTAATTTAATAATTTATAGTTTAAACATGAAATGATGTTTCTTTTATTTTTAATGGTTGTTCATTGGGAATAGATATAAGTCTAGCCTACTGAGTTTTAATACTCACGCCTATAGTTCTTTTCATTTTCTAGTGTTTGTACAGGCTACAATTTGAGTGCGCTCGCCTTAGGCGACGGTTGATCGTTGAGTCGGAGAGTGACCCCTGAGGCGCACGGAGTTAGTTCAGACATTGTGGTTGGTTAGTTTTCTTTTTCTTTTCTTCCAATTTATTCATTATATTTGGTTTATTTTTCATGCGGTGTTCTGTATTGTTTGTGCTTCTTTATTTATTTATATTGGGCGAAATAGTTCCCACAACCACTGTTGATGCCCTGGCACTTGTCGTTATCCTGGGAGGATCGGGAACACCTCTCGGGCCATGTCGCGAACCATTTCGGATCACCGGTTTAGGGTCGACCAGGGCTGGTCCGTGAAAAAATGGTATCCGAGGAGGTCGACTCTTAGCAGACCCCGCTTTTCAGAGCGCCCATTGTTATTTGGGATGTTTGGTTGATGGATATTAGAACTGTCTGGACTCAGGAGGTAAGTTACGGGTCAGTTCCTGATGACCAGCGCTCGTGATGAGACCTAAGTTTCTAGGGGGTAGTCAGGGATTTGAGTCTTTCATCATTGGTTATTTTGGATTGAGGGATGACAATGCGAGCTAATTGGTCCACGTTGAGGCATCACATGGGGTGGTGACCGATGTGGAGTCCAAGATCCTAGTTGAAGTTCCACATAGTGTTATTCCTTATTTGGGGCATGGCCCACCACCATGTCGCCGGGTAAGGCACATACACTAGTTCCTAACTCCAAAGGTTTATGACTGGTTGTGTTCATTTTGAACTTAGTTGATGAAAGAATGTGTTAAAAGTGATATTGATTTTGAAATTTAAAAGTGTTCCTACTGATTTGTTTTGAAATTGGTGAAGTAGGTTTTTAAAGGCCAAGTATATTGGTTTGAAAACAATGGTGTGTGTTTGGATTGGGTATGGAAAATAAGTGATTGAACTATGGAACTCCATATGGAGGTTCACACGTGAGTAAGTATGTACGGAGAGTGTGCGAGGGAACTTGTTCACATATGTTGTGAGCGAGATTGAATGAACGCACATGTGATGGTTCATAAGGTGCCATACGTGAGTTTTATAATTTTAAAGGAATAATGGTTTTTGAAAAATGATTTATTCTTTTATTTGTATATGTTCGGTTTATGGTCATGTTTCTATTGTCTTGTGTTGTTGTATTGATTGATTTCTGGCATGATGCCGGTTTCGATGTTGTTTTTTGTGTTGTTACGAGTATGACGCCCAAAAATCCTCCAAATGTTTTTAATGATTTATGCCCAGTTCCCAGTTCTTTTTGTGTGTTTCTTTCTTATCAAGGTAATCAAAGTCTATTAGAGGCAGTCGTATAGTTTTGAAGGATAGCGTGTCTTAGGGTGGTTGGGAACTCCCATGGTAGAAAGGTTTGTACCATCCCAAATTTATTATAAGGTTTAGTTCTGGACTAGTAAAAGGTGGGATGTCTCACCGTCGTTTGAGACTCAGGTGTAGTTGGTGGGGGTTGAATTTTGGGAAAGGTTCCCTGTCTAGAAAGGATCGTCATCTGTATCGACTCCCAGGTTGTCAGATCATTCTCTCGCATGCGACTAGTCTGGTCGGTTCAGACATTCTAAGATGCCTTGTCGCATCCTTCCAAAGTCTTGGAATGGTGTGATTGTTCAGGCAACCAATAAGAGTTCTGAATGAAGGGTCGTTCCCAAGGAAGGAGTTAGGGGCTGGAGGATGCAAATGCTTGATGGTGATGCATGAGATGAGACATCCATCCGGGCCCCAACCATAGGTCTCGGGGTAAAGCTAACGCACAATCAGGAGTAGTCGAGGGTGTGCAACCTCGGTCTGGATAATGTTCCCAGTTTTGGGATAGAAATATCCAAAATCTCATTGTTCTATTATCGTTGAAGTCGTAAGCTCATCCTTGTTGTGGTGGTATGAGGGGTCCATCCCACCACAATCCATGAAGTTTTATCTGCTCTTAGTGTGGTTTCTAAATCATCGTTGTCCTTGAAGGGTGTTAGGCTCGTGAATAAGCTGACCCATTATGATTTTGAGCTGGTCACAATTGTACTTGTTTGGGGAATGTTTGTTATCCTGAAATTGAGGGGAAGTGTTGAGTCCATTCCTCTTCCTCAGGTTTCTCAGTAGTTTCATGGGGACCTTTCTCCTAAATTTTAGGAGTGGAGTTCCGGTCCACATGGAGAGATTGAGTGAGTTTAATTTTGGAGTTCCCATGTTTGCCCCTCCCCGGGGTGGGGGGGTTGTTTGTTCAGGTTTTAAGGGTTTCTATATTAGTGAATTCTTGTGATAGAGAGAACCCTCTCATGTTATCCCCTCAATTTTGGGTAGTTGTTTTCATTGAATTGGTCGGGTGTGATGTTTGTTGTGCATAGTTACTATGAGGATCTCATTTTCCATTGGTTTTTTCTGTGCATGGAATCTAGTTGTGTCAACTGTTGGATTGGTGAGTTTCTGGGCAAAAGTGTCAGTGGTGGGAAAAATTGTCACACCCCGACCACAGAAGTCTATTTCGTTTTTTTTACTTGGTCCTTAGTCATTTTGACGATGTGTAGTTGGGTCCCGGTTTGAAATTTTGGACGTTTGATGTTTTTGGCGGGTCTTGGGCTTGTGCGCGGTCCCCACACCACTAGAGGAAACCGTGCGTTCAGTCCGGGAGACTGCCCAATTGACCGATTATTATAATTTTTCAAAAATTAAATGTGACAACTTGGTCACAGTGACAACACATACACCCCACCTTAATATGGTTGTCATGTCCTGGCCCACCAGGTACCACTAGTTGGCCCGTAAACATGTGGTACCCACCCAAGGGTCCACCCACATGCCTGAACAGGTCATATCACTAATGAAAGTCCCCACCAGCCTACACATGTTATTTTTTGTTTTCATTGTCCTCACTCAAACACACCCGGGGAAACATCCTGGAAGGTCACTCATCTTGATCACTACTCTAGGCCAATCACGCTTAACTGTGGAGTTCTAATCAGACAGGATCCCGAAATGGAAGGTGTACCGTGTTGACATGAGTCGTATCATTTAGACATTTAACCCTTTTTGATTTGGTATTGTTACGTAAACTCAGTCACAACAAACTCCTATGTCTCAACATGATTACCTTAAAATATACTTTCATCATTTAATGATTCTTAACCTTAACCTTTGATACCAGTTTTCATGAAACATCATAAATATTCGGGTACCCTGTAAATTGGGTAGGCACTGGCATTTCATGATGGGAGTTATCAAACCCTAAGGGTCATTGATTATCACATGAAATTATAAAATGTAAAATAGGGAATGAATTTTCAACAAACACAACAGAACTATGGCAGAGACGTTAGTATTAACCAAATAAAATTCCTAATGGAGAATTGTACTAGAATAAGTATTTTTACAGACAAACAAAATGTGAAATAATTTTTTTTAGAAAACCAGATGATAAAAAACTCATGTACCATCAGACACAACTCTCCATTCTCAAATATCAACAGAAACCACCCCTTCAGGTTGTTGTTTCCCTTTTCTTGAACCTAGATTGAAAAATTCAAAAATTTATTAATGACACAAGTAGGATGTGAGATAATATCCTAGTTGGATATCACCATGAAATCCATAATTAGAATACCCTATTCCATAACCAAGTAAAGTGATATATTTTTAATAAATACATATAGAATTTATAAATAATATTTTGATCAAACAATTAATTACATTTCATATTATATAAATATTTCAAAACAACGGCTTAATATGTAATTTATATAAAATATTTCTACTATTCATGAGGTATGTGTAAAACAATTTACAATAAATATAATATATATCAAATAATTTACAATGAGAAACATGGTAATATGATAATAGGTATGATAGTTTGATATTAAAATATCTATGAAACCATATATAATGAAAACTAAAATGTTAAGAAAAGTATCTATGGCAGTACCCTAATTAGAATAAGTAATATCCATGTGGTTATATGATCTGAAAATATGTTTATGTTAGTGTTTTAAAATAGTTATCCATTATTATGTCATTCCCATCCACGTTTGATTGTCGAAAATAACTCCCTAATTAGATAGAGTTTCACATTCTCAAACAATAATAAATAATGGAAAATTTATTTCAAAACATTTCAATATTGAATTCATCCCACTTAAAAATGTCAATATTAAAATTTTAATTAATAAACCATGACATGTTTTTAATAAAATAACTCTTTTTTATGGAATCAACCCAATGGAAACATATGAAACCAGTTTTATTCATTTTTATAAAATACACATATGAAATCAATATTCAAAAATAAGATAAAAAATTTTACAATAATAATTTTATTTCACAATTTCAATAAAATTTTAGAACACAACACAATCAAATAGAGTTGTGTTCCATTCCCAAATTTCATGCCAAATATATTTCAAATCCCGAAAAAATTGGAATTGGGGTTTTAAAAAACCTATTGAAAGAAATTTAGTATAAGTCATGTTATTAACATTAAATGAAACAATTTAGTGTTAATAAATTGGAAAATATCAAACTGAACATCCTACCATAGGACTTAGAATAACGAAAAAAACACTCACAGTGAGAAAAATCATCAAAGAACTTCAGTAATGGAGATATGAGAATCCAACCTATATTCATGATATATAAAAAAAAGGTAACTATATCCTCTGAAATAAAAGATATATAACTAACCATATTGAGAATAGAATAAGGGACTGAGAGGCTAGGAATGAGAATCAAAAACTTATATGGAAAGGATCAAACAAAGAATTCCACACATTCATTCTATTCTAAATGTGTTTGGGGGAGCTGTAATTGGTTATTATGATCACAAGATACTTAGTATTTCATGAAATATTTGGTTTTGGTCAAGTGGTTTCCTAACTTAGTGTTTCATTAATTTAAATATAATTTTCTAATTAAGTAAAAATTTCATTAAAGGTTTCCTAAAGGGAATGAAGGGTTCGTCAAACTATTTACCCTTTCCTTGTACCCCTTCGGAGGTTGTCTAACACTTTCTCTTATATTGTTGCATGATTTTCCAAAAAAAAATTCTATCTTTGGAAAGCAGATTATCCTTCATTATCAAGATTATCAATTTCAGGGTTCAAGGTTTTGGAAAATATTGCTACAACCATGTACTACCAAAATAGTTCAACTTTTGACAAATAATGACCACAAGAAACTATAAATGGGACTAAAACTAATTGCTTTCAAAATTTGTGTTTCTATGTACCTAATAAACGTAATAATATAATAAAATTTTATAATAAACATCATCTAAATCTAAAGGCCATACAACATAAATAATAAAATGAGATCTTTCATCCACCTATTATATAAAATAACTCCAAATACATCATTTGGATGATCAAAAGAATGCTCAAATTTTAATCCACATCATATTGGATGACAAGGAGTGGTGTTGTGTGTTACCTCTTCATATAAAAAAATCCATCCAAATGGGTCATCAAAAATAGTCATAGTTTCTTTATGACGACTTATGTAATGTGGAAAATCTATCATAACAATATATTGAATGGATCCTTAATAGATATATTAAGAGAATATAATATTTCTTACAAAGAATACAAATATATTGTATTGTAAATGTTATATTATTTAAATTCAATAGTTATTCTCAACTACCCATATTTTTTAAATTCCATTGTCTAATAAAACACATTTTTGAATATTTAAATTATGCCTTTTGAGATTCATAATGAAGTTACATTTAAAATAATTTATAATTCCTTATAAAATATAAATATCCAATGATTAAACAGGCTTTTAAATAATATAATTTCAATATGGAATATATTTATCATTTTCCAGACCTAGTCGTACAACATAAAAATGAGAAACTAGTTTAATATACCTATTATGTTGCAAAATCCTAAAGAAATCCCTTGATATGAGAACATACAATATGAATAAATGGATTACATTTTATGTTGAAATTTTTTTACAATGGGTTTATAAGTGTAATTTAGACACCAAATAATTAAATAATAAACATCATCAACTAATACTAATCCTTGGATTTGATCAATAACAAAAAATTAAAAGATTATTTTTTAATATTTTTTATGTTTTCATAATCATTAAAAAAAATATTCTATGTTCATATTAGGACATGAATTTTTTTAATAATTTTAAATTTACGTGTATCAAATTAATTTAGAAAAAAAAATTAATTGGATTCTTCAATTGTATGATAGATATTTGATAAATCATACGAGCATGCACTAAATTTGTAACTACCTTTTTAACAATATCTATCAATATAGGGTTATGTGTTGTATTGGTTTCCCTAAACTATTTAGATTAATCATCTTGTAAAATTTCATGCATGAAATCTTTAGGTCATATTGATCATGTTTTATTGGGGGTTATTCTATTTAATTTATGTTTTGTATCAATATTCCCAAAAGATTTATGTTTTGGTATAGAATAAAATTATTTTATATGGAAAAAATTAATTCATTACAATCAATTTGATAAGAAGTTGTTATATTAGCTGAAAAAGTTCTTAATTCCATTATTTATGATTTTATATGTCAGTTTAATACCATATGATCAACTACATATTCCACATATTTGAAAAGAATAGGAAAATTATGTTTTCCAACTACTTTAATGCTGAAAACAAATTCATCACCTTTTTTCCCGATAAAACTATCATCACATTAAAATAATTTTTCATGAATGTTCATAAAAAATTACATAAATTATAAATAACATTCAATCACAATGTGAGATTCAAATTTTAAAAATGTGATACAATAAACTATTTTCTACCAAATAAATTGAATCGATAAAATGATCAATGTCTATAAATTTATTTTAATTCAAGTTAAATTCCTTTAAATTGATATTATTTTAGAAAATAAGTCCTCCAGATTTATATTAATTTCATTTTAATATAAAAATTATTTATGATCACTAATAGTTTCATTATGTTTCATCTATATTATATTTTAAACATATATTAATATATATTTGATAGTTGTTTTTGGGGACATACATTTTCTAGGATAAAGAGGTAATTAACAAAAATAATGAAAATTCTAATACTCTAACAAGACATGTATTGGATTAGTAATAAAAATGTATAACCCATAATTATTTTGGAAATTATAATTTTCTGAATTAATTTAACCATTTAGATATTTTTAATTTCACGAAACACTAAAAATAGTTCATTTTATTTTAAATAACTATGTTTTCCATGCCATAATCTTAACAACAAGATAATAATACACATCATGAAATATAAATTTTAGCTCGATCTACACAAAACATTGATAATAAAAATAATTACATGAGAATTTTGACTTTTCTTGATGGATTTCACGACATGAATGATTGGGTTTTAATGCATAATAATATATTTTGGAAATGTTATTATTTTATAAAATAACATAGAACATAGAGATTATGTTTTTTATGAATAGTATTATAGAATCTATCTAATTATTTGGTTTACAAAAATTAGGGACTAATTAATATTTTACCAATTAATTAGAAGTGAATTTGAAAACGGATTGAATATAAAGGTTAATATTAGATTAGACACAATGAAATTTTTCCTTATCATATTAAATTTTTTAAAATTATTTAGTGATATTTATTTCATATATTCAATAAAATAACTTTTTATTCGTTCAATATATTGGACAGACATGTGACAAGAACCGAAAAAATTCCTTAAAACCTATATTTTTATAAGTCTTGTTTTACTTCCTCTCACTAGAGAACCAATTTTAAATCCAATTAATGTAATGTTTGTAGATTAAATTATTACAAATAAACATTATAATTTATTGTGAAACATATAAATTGGATGTGATAATTTTTTTAATTTTTCTATAAAGTTTCATTTTTCATTAAATATTTATAAATATTGAATTTTAATTCAATAAATATTTTTTATCTAATTTATTTATAATTTTATGTAAAATTTTAAATTAATTTCAAAGTGTAATTAGATCATATTTTTAACAATTAATACAATTTATTTCATTGAAATAAATTTCAATTTGAAAATAAATATCATAACATACCATGCTTTCAGATGTTTTACACTAAAAACTAGCATAGTCATCTCATCTGTGGGATTAATTTTAAATTTATATCTTCCACTACGATTTATATAGTTTTAAAAAATTGTTTCAATATTTTTATTAAGAATAATATATAATCTCTAATAATTTTAACATTATTGTTGACTAAAAATTAAAATGAAGGTAATAAAAATTAATTACATCGGTGAAGATAAAATTTAGCTTAACAAGGGGATACAACGTAATCTTAAATCACCAAATGACATAGAAAATAGTCAAAAACCCCTTTTCAGTTCATATTTAGGACATACAAATTTCATAATTTATTTTCTGAGCCTAATATTATTATTTTTATGTAAAAACATGGCAACACATAAATTTTTTAACAAAATTCTAGGTGTGTTGCCTTCCCTTCGCTATAATATTCCACCACATCTCCCTATAATTCACACATATTAAGACTAAGAGGATTGGAAAATAATTTAACGGTGAAAACCCCAAAAAACCTCCCTTTTTATCTAATCCTCCCTATTATTATAAATCATTCCAAGGAATCCCTTTGGTGAAATCCAAATATATTTTCCGGATTAATAGTTAACCCCAACCCTCAAGATTAATTATTTTATATCAATTTTACAACCCTTAAACTATAAATATTAAAATATTATAAAAAACCCTAGTATCTTAAAATATAATTATATGTTTTTATGAAAATTGTTCAAAAAACACATACACAAATCTCCATATTATGGGTAAAGAATTGACCGTTTACGTGTACGGTGAACTACTGCCTCACAAAGCCAGGATTGTTCTTTATTCATTTATCAGTTCTCATAGTAGTGATTATTTTGGATACTCTATTTATATAAGATATAAATGATACATATTATGTATTTATGTTTCTTTTATTATTTTACAACACATATCATTATACTATACATTTTGGGTAAATATGATAATTTCATTTGATGAAGTGTATACTATCACCCCCTTTGGGATATGTGATTCATTCGCAACATATGATGGAATGTATTAAGGACATGATTAGTGAATTGATATAATATATATTAAATAAATATCCTAATTTATTTATAATATATTTATATAAACTTATATATCATTTTTATTTTTCATTCAAAATGATAACAACGTTCATGTCTACATACGACCTACCATGTCCAAGGGTAATACACTTTTCAAACCCGGTTCATTTCATGGGTTCTCATTTGATAAAATGATTATGAATCATATATCTTTATCACGGATTATGATGTTTTTAAATGTTAATTATATAAATTTCATTTCAAGGCTTACGATTGGATGTTTATAGAACCTAATTTTTTCAATGTTGTATCCCAAGACTGCTATTAAGAGGTAAAACTTGTTGTAGTCCAAGAATGAATGAAATGTGGTACATGGGATGTTATCCCAAGCTTGATACAGGTAAAAGGGTTGTAGCCCAAGGCTAAATTGTTATAAATTTCTTGGTTCAGAGCCCTAACATAAGATTTTATATTAATATGTGTATGCCACAAATTATATGTCTTATTCCATAGTTATAATATCATGTCTTATGATCATTATTTTCTTATGATTTATGTTCTATGAGCTACCATTAATTTTAAAGTTATTCTTGTTTATGATAATTGATATGAATTTTATGATCTTTTAATTTTGTCATCACATTATCATTCCTCTATGATCAATTTCATACATACATGTCTCTCTTGTTTACACTTGATGAGAATATGATGCCTCCAATTTTTATATTTCCATTTCCAGGTTATGATGATATATTTTATTTATAATGTCTCCATGAAGGTTTATAGTCATAAATAACTTATTTGAAGATAATGTATCTCTATGAAATATCAGTGTTTATTTTCAATTTTTTCAAATGCTCTAAAACTGTTACGATCATTTGGAGTCTATTTGTACAATGTTTTATGAATTCCACAAATGTGATATAATGATAATGTATGATAATGAGGATTTTTATACTTTGTATTGGAGAAAATTTTTATTTATCAATTTTAAACTTGGTTAATACATCATTATTGGTATCCCTATGAATATTTCTAAGGGTATTTATAGGGTTGTCTTTAATGATGACTATAAGGATGAGTTAACATTTTTTAAAATGACATGGAATTTTGTTTAAATAATTTAGTTTTTCATTTCCTATTAATTCATCAATTTATAGATACTATATGTGGATGTGGCTCTGGAATAAATATTCATAAGGGTAAAAACTCTGATGATATGTCTCAGGGATGACCCAGGGTAATCTGGTACACGAAAATGGGCCTTACTGGACACAAAGTTTGGTACTCCTCAAGGATAAACATTTTGAATTTACAAACACTTTATGATCCATCATTAATGATTTAAATATAATTTCTCTATTAATAAAATAGTATTAACTTGAGGATTTATAGTTTAAGGAATGTATCCTAATTTAGACATATTATAAGTTATTTTGTATCTCTATTACATGGTATTCCACTTGGATAAGCGTTGTTCACAGTATGATTTCTTGTTTTAGTCCATGGGTGGCACTAAGAGGATCTTGATTACTGTTGAATGTAAAGTAAAATTTTCAAATGAGCAGTCAGATGGGATGTTCAATAGAGTGATTTATTCTATGATCTTGGATAATTAGTTTCAATGGAACCTAATTAACAACTTACCCATTAACCAACACATTAAATCACCATGGAATATAAGGAAGGTTTTCGCTACGAGAATGAAAATTGATAAAATGATGGAAAGAATATTTTCTTTCCTTTTTGTAAATATAATGAAAAAAATCACCCAACTTAATGTCCTAGAGGAACTAAATTTTGTTGTGACTATGGAAAATAATGTCTCAAAAAAATTGACCACAAAGGTAAAATGAAAATATTAGTAAACACAATGGATGGGAATGTTATCCTAACAAAGTTTTTATCAATTGAGAACTACATTATTCTTTTAAATTATGGTCATTTTGTACATTTAATTCTTATGTGTAAGGATCATGAAGATAATCAGCAAGCTGGTATAAGTAATGGTTTTTCTACGAGTGATGAAGAGACAAAAATGACATGTGATAGGTAGGTTATACTATTCTGGTATTATTTTCATTAAACATTTTAATCATGATTAGATTTAGGATGAGGATACTAAAATAATTATGTATATTTCATATTATTGTACAGAGTTATTAATGAATACTTATTTGAAGCCCACGTAATGGTTTATGAATAATGTTGGATGAATAATGTATTTATTTTTTGGAATTAAAATATTATTTTCAACAATACCAAAAAAATGTAATTTTAGTACAAGTATATTTTAAGGATTGAAAAAGATATGTGAATGGTGATGAAGACATAGAAATTTTAATTCATGGAAGCCTAATGCTTTGATAATTGGAAGGTAACCCTTAACTAATTCATAATGTTGATATAATTATTTTTGGATAGTGATATATTGTATATGAAAAAGTAAATTGGATGGTATAGATTTAATTGAAACTGATCATTTAAATAGTTATTAATTTCGTCAAGGATGAAGATTACAAATTATTGGATTCAAATAATATATCCATTATATATTTTAAAAAGGTAGAATGTTTTTTTTGAAATGGATTTATGTTAATTCAGGATATTACCATGTTCTATTTCAATATATGATAAAGTTATTCATAGTTTTCAAATGTCACAATGATGTATTAATTTTTTATATATGGGGGATCAATGTTAAGGTTATTTCATACATTTCTTTTAAAAGTATTAGATTTTAATATTTTAGAATGGATTCATGGTTAACCATTTACGGTGAGATTATGTTAAAATTAATGTGATGTTAGGGATATTAATGTATTATATCACCACATGAGGATTTATGAATATAAGATAACTTCTAACATATTTTTATGATGAAAATCGATGAAAATAGGATTTCACTTCATTGATCTCATGATATCTTAGTACTTTAGGAATGAAAAATTCACCATCCATTTTGAATATAGATGTGAAGTGGATAATGGAACAAAAAATGGTGAGGTTTTCATAATTTCATAAATATAAATCTTTTCATGAAAATTATTCACCTTTTGGAAAATTGATCTTTAAACCCAATATTTTAACCTAGATCCATTGTATTTGATAGATAAGATGGTTTTTTAGGTCATCACATATTTATGGATTTGTGATTAGTATCTTTCTCTTGACATTATTCTCAATCACTCTCCATCAAAACATAATGGTTATATTTTTCTTCCATTTGATTGTTATCACTTCTATATTATGTTATCTTGTGTGTAAAATTAGTTATATGTTACATTGGGTAAAAATTATGGTTCACAACATTCCCTTTTTAATTAACGTTTTAGTATTATTTTTTATTATGTGTGATTATATGAATGAAACAATAATGTATTAATCCTTCAATAACCCCAATTAATGTCATGGTGGAAATTAATTTTAAGGGGGTAGAATGTAACTCCATGATAATTTTGGAATTAATTTTTTTTGAATTAATTTAACCTTTTTGATATTTTTTTCACATAACACTGAAAATAGTTCATTTTATATTAATTAACTATGAATGGACTATGTTATATGAATAACCATGCTAATCATGAGCAACAAACAAAAATGATTTTCACATTATCTATATAAAACAATGAGGCGAGATTTCATTACACACAACAATTACATTCATCAACTGCATTGGTAACACATAAGATCGATTTTTACCGAACAATAATATATTATTAAAATTATATTGTTTAATATAATAAGATATACTCTAGATGTTAAATTAGAGCAAACTAATTGTATTAAATAAATTTTTAAAATATATTTATTACAAAAATATAAGATGAATTTATTGTTTTCTAATTATTTAGAAATGAATATGAAAATTGATTGAATATAAAGAGAAAATTTGTTTATGTTTACAAAGATGTTTTACCGTAATAAATAAAATTATATTAAATTAGTTTTTAATATTAATTTAATATACTATATCGTTTATTTTTTATATTAATTTAAAATATTGTACAAACATAAGATAAGAGCGAACTCCATTTTATGCTGAATAAATTTATAAAGGTAATTTTACAACATATCGATGGAGAACACATTTAAAATACATTTTTTGGAATATCTATAGATATAATATGTCAAAATAAACTTCATATTTATAATAAATATATAACATTTTCACTATGATAATTGTTTTTCCTTTTTATGTAACGTTTCATTTTTAAGGAATTGATAAAAACCACTTTATTAAAATTCAAAACTACTTTTTCATTTGATTAATTTATATAGATAACTTATATTTTAAATTTTTTGAAAAGTTTAAATAGATTATATTTGTATAAATTAATATATTTTTGGTCATTGGAAAAAATTTCACATTAAATTTTAAAATAAAAATATAGAAAACATTCAGATGTTTTTTAAGTTAAAAATCTTCATTATCATCTTATATGTGGGGTTAATTTTAAAATAATTTTAACCATTACTATAGATGTAATTAAGAAAAATTTATTACATATTTAAAGTCAGAATAACTTATAATTTGAAATATTCTGAACATAGTTTTTGACCAAAACTTATACTAAAATAAATTAAAATTAATTACGTATATTAAGATAAAATTAATCTTAATATGGAAATAAATATTAATCAAAATGTCCCAAATGAAATAAGCAATTTATTAACACCCACTGGATTGAAATATATAAGAATTAAACATTAAATCATTTAGTTTTTATTAATTTTTTAGGTAAAAACATTAGTATGCCTAACCTATTCTAAAAAATTCCAAATGATTCCTTTCCCATCCCTATAAAAGGATACCACCTCTCCCTCTTCGTCACAAATATCAAACCACATATGATAGGAAAATAAATTATAAGTAAACATTTAAATAAAATCTTATTCATATTGAATCCCCCTTTTTTCTGAAATCCATTCAAGAAATCCCATTTTTGGAAACCAAATTTATTTACTTGATTAAGAGGTAACACCATCCCTCGAGCTCTTTTCATTTATTTTTCGTCCCCCATCCCTTAAATTATCCTTAAAATATTTTTATAAAAAATAATCATAAATATAGTGATACTTCTTATGATAAGGGGTCTACAGAAACATATTCACAGATCTATCGAATGGGTAACAGACATACTATTTATGTTTATATAAAGTATCACCTCCCGAAAGGATTGTTGTTCGTTCTTCCTTTACCGTCTCCCATGGTGAGAATTACAATGGAATCTAAATTTTATATGATATATGTGATAATTATTAAGTATTTATGTTTTTTAATTACATTACAACACATATCATTAATCTTTCAATTTTTTGTAAAAATGATAATTTCATTAGATATAGAGTGGACTACCTTCCATTGAAAGTGATGTGATTCATTAATACCTTAAATGGAATGTATTAATGTTTATTTAATGATATTATATTTTATATATGAATTACAATTCAAATTTAATAAATATATATAAATATATGCATATATTATATTTTGTTTCCTAATTTCAAGACAAAAATAAAAAACAGAAACAATATTCAGGCCTACATATGGCCTACCATCTCCATGAATAGTATTTTACATTTTATAATTACATATTCTAAAAAATATTATAATAATAATATAATCAATATAAAAAAAAATTTATGTCAATTTTTACATTATAAAAATAATGATATATGTATATAGACCAAATATATAATTAATTAAGACACATGTGAAAAGAAAACTGAATATTACCTATAGAATAACCTTAACATGAAAATTTTGAGAAATAGGTAATATAATTTCCAAAAAATATAATGTATTATATATATTAATTTAGTTATTTATAGACTTATAATAAACCTACATTTATTAAACCTGAGGATTGTAGAAGTAAGATAAAAGTCAAGACACAATGTAAGAGAACATCATCTCAATTTTTATTTCTATGAGATACATTGTTTATTCACCACCATTTAAATTTATGTGGTGTTTATACTTATCAAGGATGAATTTTATAAATATTATAAAAAAAATTATCCATATTTACATATCCCTTTGATGATATTTCTTTCATGGGGATTATGTTTCATAATTTACCAAATCAGAAATGTAATTTTGTCTCAATTTTCATTCTTTGAGACAAATACCATATTATGCACGTATATTTCATCATTTAGAGTATATTATTATGTTGAAATGTTATATCCTCATTATCCTTGTTTAAATTATATTTTATGATTTATCTAATTTCATTTTCTTAATTTCGAAGTATGGTTCAATATTACCAAGTTGTAAGTGTTTATTGAATCAATATCATTGCTTTCTGAGATTATTTATGTTTATTCTCCCTTTGATGAAATATTGTGATCCATACATCAGGAACACTCATAAATTTTATTATCCTCTAGTTATTCATGATATATTCAAGTATTGGTACCAATTTTACAGTCATTGGTACATAAGAAAGGAAAGTAATTGTTTTTAATAAATCATGTATTTACACTCTCTTCAATTGGAAATATTAATTCATTAAAAATAATATTTTATATAAAGGATATCCCGAATTATTATACTATTCTCCAATAATCATTAAAATGAATTTTTATGCTTTTTTTCATATACAATTTTATTAATTGAATATTCTTTTTTCTTTCTAAACAATTAATTTTTTTTACCCTTTTTACAATTCAATAAAGATTTTATATTTTACATTGTACGACATGAATAGATTTACCCATTGTAATTTATATAAAGAATTTTTTTAATTTTTTAAAGGATAATTTTTTAGAAAAATATTTTAAAATCGAATTTATACGAATGTGTTTCAATACAATTTCTAGAATTTCTTATTATTTTTCATAGAAAATGATGTACAAAATTTTGTAGACTTCTTTTATATGATCTCATGGAAATTGGTTATCAAATTATTTTAAAGAAATATTTATATATTTTCATGTTTATTTTTATTAATATGGTATTACAAGGGTTTTGATTATTTAAATCAATTTCCAAAGTGTCGAGAATATTTTCTCAAGACATTTTTTCAAAATATATTTCCTTGTTATTCTCCATCTATGATAAAATCTATTGATGTAACCCATGAACTTCTATGAAATTATACAATTATTCTATTAATAATGGTTATTAAATTAATTATGTTCTGAAGGATTAATTTTAATGAAAATTATTTATCTTCCATGTGTTACATGCTTTTCATGCCCTATTCTTTTCATGGGTTATGATTTGATGAAATGGTTATGATAACTTTCTATTTTCCATATGTTATTATGGTATGAAATGTTTATGATAACCATTTCATTTCATGGGTTGTATTTTTATGTTTATAAGACCCAGATCTTTTAATGGGCCATGATATGAAGATTTTTTGGTATATATTAGTATGATTTTATTATTTGATGGGTGAGACATGTGACTCAGTCCTACGCATTGGGTTATGATAAGATTTATATGGGATCAATGGTTACACAGGTTATAGAAAATGCCCTAATTCATGGGAATACAAGGGTTGTGGCCCATTCCCTAAAACATGAAGATGCATAGTTTGTAGACCAATCCTGAAAGTGAGAGATAATGTAGGGTTTAGACCATACCTGATGGTAATAGGGAAAACATGATGTATCCCAAGCCTAAATGTAAGAGGGAACACTTGTTTTAGCCAATGACTGAATGTAAGAGTGTGCATGGGTTGTTAGCCCAACCCGAAGTAGGTACATGGGTTTTATCCCAAGCCAAGAATGTTATTAAGGTCATGATTAGTATCCATGAAATTATATTTTCTATCATTGTGTGTATGACACATATTCTATGACTTATTCCGAAGTTATGATTTCATGGTTTATGTAATTTATTTCCTTATGATACATGCCTTGAGAACTACAATGCTTTACACCATTATTCATGTTTATTATCTTCGGTATGTAAGGTATTATATATTAATTTCATCATCACTTTCCCATACCCCAATTCTCATGTTTATTATTACATGTCTTTCATGTTTAACCTTACCAAGAATCTATTCTCACCCCTTTTCATGTTTCCTTACCAAGGATAAAAAGATACGTATTACTTATAATGTGTCAAAGAAGAGTGATAGTAATGAATAACCCTATGGGATATAATGTAGATCCCTTATATATTTGTGTTATTGTATCCATGTTTCCAAAGGTAGTAAACTAATATGGTTTTTGGCTATCTATTTGTATAATTTTTTAACTATTCTAAAAAAGATGTATAATGTTAATGTATAAAAATTGAGGGTCATAGTTGTCAGTATCCTTGAAAAGTTATAGTTATATGTCGGAAGATAATACAAAAATTTGTTTTGAGATCACCAAGAATATTTCTCAGAATATGTATAGTGGTGTCTCTAAAGATATGTTTAAGGTTGAGTTTTCATTTGGGGTAATGTCCTATAATTTTGGTAAAGGATATATTGTGTGGATACCTATAAATAAATCCATTTATGTATAATAAACTGGGATGTGTCATTGGAACAGATGTTACTAGTGTATCCTCTTTGACAATATATCATGGGCATGTCTTTGGGTAGTCTGGTACATTAAAACGGGCCTTCTTGCACACCTAGTATGAAACTCCTAGGAATATGATTTAGTAATTAAAAAATCTTCACAAAACATTATGAATTATTTAAAAAAAAGTTAGTTATGAATTACCATGGATAAACAAAAGTTGTTATATTTTAAAGAATGTGTCCTAATTTTGAAATCATATATGTAATTATTATTCGTTATTAAATAGTTTCCCACAATGTTCCTCACATAATTTTTTATGGTTTTAGTCAATGGTAGGAACCAAACAGAACTAGGATAAGGTTGAATGTGCTATAACATTTTTAAATGATGAGTAAAATGGGATGATCTATAGAGTTAATGATGTTGCGGTCATAATTAATTTGTTTAAAAGGAACATGATTAAAAACATATACCTTATCCAAATCTCAAACTCACCAAGGAAGAGAAGGAAGGCTTTCACTGATAGTTTTTTATGGCGAACATGGAGGAAAGGATATTTAGTTTCCTTTGTGTAAGGAATGCGGATAAAATCACACAAATTAATGCCTTAGAGGAATAATAAGATATTTTTATTAGGGAAAATATGTAATGAAATATTGTGACACTAAAGGGAAAATGAAATGTTTATGATAAAAAGTGGAAGGGATTGCTTGCCTCCCTAATTTATTATCCACTGATGACATGCTTTAAATGTGGAAATTAAGTGCATTATGAATATTGATGTACTATGTGGAAGCCTATTGGTAATAATTAGCAACATAGTACATGTAATGGGTTTTATAATGTGATAAAGAGACAACATATGACATGTAAGAGGTATGTGTTGTTCTTCTAGTATTTTTTACATTAAACATATGAATCAAGATTTGATTAAAGATGAAAATCCTTATTGAATGATTCGTATTTTTTAATCTAGGAATGTTTGATTAAGTAATATTTTTATGAATCACGAGTAATGGTTTAATAATATAGTTGTATTAATGAAGTATTTATGTTTTAGAATTCAATGATTATATTATATGAATCACGAAATATATAATTATTTTCATCATAAGTGTAGCCTCCCACGTAAATAAATAATATGAAATTTTCATATTTATTAATATTTGTGAATAAAATGTTTTAAATCACTTTAAAGGAAATGAAATGTTTTATGGCGTACCCAATACACAACAATTAGTTTCTTTGAAATCTTACGTTACACACTAATAATATAATTATATTATTTTAAATGCAAGTTAACACTTACCCATTGTAATGGCAAAAATGAACAAAAATGACTAAAAATGATTATATATGTTTGTTTAATATTTTAACAATTACCAAATAATTGATATAGGCTTAGAATGCAAAAGAATCCAATTTTAAGAATAAATATTCTGATATTCTTTAAAAGGTCGATTAACCGCCTTTTGATGGAGAACCTTTTTAAAACGAATTTTTGTCAATTTTATATGTTATATCTGAAAAAATAAAGTCCTTCTTTAGAATCAGGACATCAAAATTTACTTTGTGTAAATTTTTGTTATTTTTTCGATAAATATCATTATTTAATGAATAGTGAAAATTCTGCATTTTAATTCAAAACCACCTTTTAATATAATTTATTTATATTGATAGATTATATTTTTAATTTAGTTTAAATTGTAATTAGAATATATTTTTACCATTTAATTAAATGGTGGTCATTAGAATTAATTTCACTTTGAAATTGGACATAATAAAGTGTCAATCTTTTGATATATATTGTTTCTTAAAAACATGCAATTTGTTTTGACAATGGGAATTTATTATAAAATTAATTAATGGAAATTATATGTTTCAGGTTCTGTAAAATGGACATAATTTTTTAATTTGAAATATCAAATTTACTTTGGATAAATTGTTGGTATTTTTCTGACAAATGTTCATTTTTAATGAATAGTGAAAAGTACTGCATTTTACATCCAAACTGGTTTTTCATCTAATTTAATTATATAGGTAGATTTTACCCTTAATTGTTTTTAAAGTGTAATTTAATTAATTTTTTATCACTTAATTCAATTTTTTTCATCGGATTTAATTTCACTTTTCAATTGGATGTCAAAACTAATCAATCTTTTGATAAATTTTACTTCTTAAAAAACATTTCTTGGGTTTTGACAACGAGAATAATTTTTAAATTAATTACCGCAATTTCTGTGTTTGGAATTTGGTAAAATGAAATCCCTATTTTTAATCAGAAGGTCGAAATTATGTAATTATGAATCTTTTTTTTAAATTATGAAAAGTAACGACAACAATTATCATTAATTATCATGATTAATTAGAAATCGGGATGTTAAGGGTAATAAAATAATATTATAATAATATAAAATGACCACAACATGTGTCCAAATCCCCTTTTTTGTGTCATGTCCAACCATGGGATTCCTTGTTCCAACTTAGTGACCCTATGTAATCACATTTGTGTCATAGTGACCATTTATCATATTATTTTTAAAGAAAGGAAAATATAACCAAACTACGTAACACCTATGTAAAAATAATTGAATTTTGTTTACGTAAATTATATCTTAGTCTATAAATTGTACTTGGAAATCTAAAAAAAATTACTACATCATGGTAATTTTTTTATAATTTTTACATAGTATATAAATATTTTTATTTATGACACCATGATAATTCAGTGATTACCACATTAATTAACGATTTAAATAAAATTAAATTATAAGGTAAAATTGAAGACATAAACTTGTTGAAAACATTTTGGATGGGAGGATTTAGAACCCTTATCACCTTATCCATGAAATATATCATTTTGGGACCTTTAATATTTGAAAATCATTTTATAATAAGGTAACATATCAAAGCTTTCTTAAAGTGACCCTCCTCCATCTTATAAAATTCCCCCACCTCTACCCCCTTAACCACACCTCTCAAGCCCTTGGATCAACCAAAATCTACTCATATTATCTCTAAACATACCTATATCACTCATAGAATCCTAACTTTGGGCAGAAGTCTTTCCAAAGAAGCCTTTGGCTCAAATCAAAAAGAGTTACCTGATTTAGAGGTAAAGTCTTCTCTCAAGTTTATTTCTTTTTTATTTCCTTCTTCACTCACCAATATATAATTATTACTTGATCCCATAATATCATAAGTATCCTCAATATACTAGTATGTTGTTATGATAAGGATTCTACCTACACATACACACAACTCCGTCGAATTGTTAAAGAACATACTCCTTCCGTGGATGGAAAATTATTTCCTCACGAAACAATGATTGTTCAATCTTCTCCTACCACCGCTCATGGTGGCCATTATGATGGAAATATATTTATATATGATATATATTATATTTATTTCATATCTATTCTTATGTATTTTATATTTAAAACAAAATTTAATGCTTTGCATGTTGTGCAAATGTGATAATTTTATCTGAGGATGTGTGGAGTACCGCCCCCTCATGTAATGTCACTAGTTCATGCGAAACATGGAATTTATAACAAATAAAATTAATGCACTTATTTTACCAATATAACATATATATTATACTATAATTAAAATATATCTATGTCTAATTTAGTTTTAATGTCCATGAATATGACAAAAAAATAAAATTTGCGTTCATGCGTATGTACGACCTACCGTCTCCATGAAAGGTACATTTCATTTCTTATCTCCAGAAATTATAGAATATTATTAAATACATATATACTGGATATATCTAATATTTAAATCCATATCACCATTCTAGAGATTATGTAGTTATAACTACATGGACCATTCTCTTTAAAAAAGTTCATTGTTGACTCATGTACTGAACATCGTCAAAACGTATGATATGAACTCACAAAATTAAATAATTATTATAAAATGATAATATGTGATATGAATTGAATAATAATCTTTAAGGTATTACCTAGGGCAATTATAAATTTACCAATGTTTATTATTCTGGAATATAAAGAAATGAACAAGACAAGTCGGACTTCAGGTAATGGGATTTCTTATCTCACTTTTAATTCCATGAGATTTCCATTGTATGCCATTTATTTATTCCATGTGGTATTGTGTACTACAATTTGAAATATATTATCATGATTCTATTTATATTCATGTTATTCTGTGATTATTTTGCTTCTTATTATCTTTTGGTCATACGACTTCATTGATTTAAACGAGGTAAGGGGTTTTTATCCCACTTTTTATTCCCGTGAGATTCATGCTATATTTGCCACTATCTATTTCGAGTTTTGTATGTAATTACTATTATTCAACTCTTTGTGTAATATACTTGTGTTTATGGGTATTTACATCAACATTGTATAGTCCTTCTTTCATGGGGTCTACTTTACCAAAGTTACCCAAATCGGTAAGGGAACCTTTCACCCACCTCTTTTTAAAAGACTTATTTTTGTTAGGTATTTTAATTTACATCTTATTATGTTGGGAGATGTTCTTATATATCCTTATTTATGTATATTTTATGTCCAAGTGATGAGATACCCCTTTTTTCTCTCATCAACTCATTTAATGAATTTTAAAGTGACGTCGTTAGCCTATCAAATTTTTGTAAGGGGACTTCTTAACCCAATTTGAATTCGTTGGGTTAAACCACTACTTCTTGATTATGTTGTACTATGAATATGTGTGGATGACCTCTGATTTTTTTACACTTAATATCCACTTATATTGGATGTATTTATATTTTTCACACATAATTAGCTAATTGATTTATCCTTATTCTAAGGATACCTTCTTTGTATGATACTTCGTCTCAATCTCCATTCATTGAGGCATCTTTTGATTTCTACACGAATATTTTTTATACGGTGTATAAAACCCTTTTGGATTTTATTTTCATTCAACATCAGTCTTTTTAAATGAACTGTTTTACTAAAAATGAATGGAATTTTTTTGTCTTACGTATCCGGTGACAACAACTTCTCTACCGTCGTGACAATTATTTGAGTTTCAGCTTCCTCTACAAGCGATCAAATTTTAAATGAAAAATAAATACAAAGTTTCACTTTTAATTTATTTTGGTATTGAAAATGGTTTTGATAATGTTTTGATTATATCATTGTGTTGTATTGATACCTTGTGATTGAAATGTGCAATTGTTATGTTTCCTTTATGAATTTTTTATATGACATGATTCTTGGGAATTGTTTATGAAGATGGGTGGTTCCATGATAAACTAAGGGCGGGTGAGTTCAAGATAGCTCTCCAATGCATTGGGTAACATGAAGGAGTTAAACGCTAAGGATTCTTTGAAGATATTTAGGGAATATACTGTGATGGGTATTCCAAATGTAACCACGAGGGTTACTCCCTACGTAAGAATGTTATGAATGAATGAAGTTAACTTTATGTCTTATGATTTCTATGAGTTATTCATAAATCTTATTATTTCATGAGGTATGTTAATGTCCTTATGTTTTATGAGTAATGTATGATTTCATTGATTCTTATGTATAAATAGACTATTGTTTTCATTTAGTATTTTTATATCCCTTACTGAACTTTTTATGCTAATCCCATGTTTTTGAAATGTTTTTCATAGGACATATAGTGGAATAGGGTCAAGGATGGGATCATGGAAATTTCATGCTATCTAAAACATGGAACTAGACATGACTCTTTTATTCAAGAGTTTTTATTTTGTGTCAAAATGGAAACTAAGTAGATGTGTCTACTTTGTACTCATCGAGATGTAATAGTTATGTGCTAGTTATCTAAAACAGTAAACCTGAAAAGATCCTCAATTTGAATTACTCATTTAATTAAATATTATGTAAATTTTTAAGACTGGGGCCTTGTAGTTGGTATTAGAGGTCTGTTTACATAACTTTAGAGGTTAAGATATTCTTTATGAATAAGTAACATTACCTTTATGGTTAGGATTTCAGGAAGGTTTATTGTTTTTGAGATAATGTTAATGATTTTAAGATAACATGAATAATTATATCATAGCATTATATTATTATTTTACTGATATACTCATAGTGACCATTTTGGTTTTAGTAAATGGATGGATATAGCAGGCACCAATGTAACAGTGGACGTGAAGAAAACTGTGACAGTTTTCTAAACGAGATACTTAATGATATGGGAGCTGCAATGAGAACCTTTGTGGTTATTCTCGACCAACTATATAGAGTCATGATTGACCACCTAAACCTTATTGATTTATATATGGAATCATATATGCAGGAAATAAATCCCTACTGATGTTCAGTAAGTAATCATAAAGGATAGTATGTTAAAATATTTATGTGTCAATGATGTGGAAAGAAACACCTAAGAGAATGTTTCCAAGGGACAGAAAGATGCTATAGATGTTGAAATGAAGGTCAAAAAGCAATATCCTGCCATGGAAAAAGAAAGAATCTAGATAACTCTTGGAAAGTGAATGAAGTAAATTCTGAAAGATCAATTGAATGTTTTAAATGTTGTGTGCATGGCCATTATGAGAACACATGTCCGACGAAGAAGTCTCTAGAATGGGATCACCAGGATCGTACAAATATTTATTTACTAATACCAAATGAAATTCTGATTGAGGATGAAGAAACTGACAATGACCAATGAAAGTTATGGATTATTTCTTAAAATATGTTTTCTAATTATTGAATATTAGGATATGATTTATGATTTTGTTTTTAGAAAATTATTATTTTAGAATAAGCTGGAAATGAATTGTTAATAGATCTAGAAGAATTTTGAATGAGTAAGAAGTCACCATTTGAGGGATTCAAGAGTTATAGTATATTTTAGGATGGTGAAATTATTAATAGTATTAGGGATCTTTTAATGATGGGAATACATTAGAAGACTTTTTATAGTATGTGTAACCATGATGATTTTTATATGAAAATTTTATTCCAGGAATAATTATCTTTTCTTTTTTCTATATAGTAATAACAAACCATTTAGGTTTATATGATCCTTGAATATGATGTAATTACCGGTTAATACATTTTGGGATGAAAAATGAAAGTTATTAGATAACCTTTGTGGTAAAAATATGTTATGGTTAAATTTTTTAATTTATCTATTTTTCGGAATATTATAAAGTTATGAAGTTTTTGAAAACGTACAACAAAAAAACTGTGTGACAACCCGTCACGTCGGACGAAGCTATGAGAATCGAACCCACAACCAAAGTGCGACTGGTATTTATCGGCTACCACTGGACTACATGAATTCTCTGGTTAGTATGACTAATTCATTTAGTTATATGATCTTATGAAACATGAATAAGTTGATTTTGGGTTATATATGGAAATGATTAACCTATCATGGAGGATATGTGATTAGGTTAATTGCTTTTCAATATGAGACTTTAAGAGTAACTGATGTTATTTGGAAATAAATTTTAAGAATTACCATGGAAGACAATGTGATTAAATTCTTTAGTAATTTGGGTTTCAATCCTAGTTTGGTTTACATTGAATAATTTTATGGATATCTATTTATTGAATGGACTTTGATGAACTTTGGGTTTTGTTGGACAAACTTTTGAGATTAAGAGTACTTTTTCTTTTCATAAATGAATATCCTTTTGGGGATTATCTGATCTTTTACTAACAATTTTGGTTTGGTTAAGGTCTAAAGACATGGGAAATATATAGTCAATATTTTTTGGATTAGGTGATTCTCATGAATTTGATTATAGATCTCTTAATGTGAACAAGTCCTCATAAATACTCATCTTTTGGATAAAATATGTGTTCGTGTAAGAAATATAGTAAGAGATGAAAGTATACATGAAAAGTAAGTATGTTTCCTTTTGATATAGTTATGCTCATAAATAAAATCCTCAATGAAATGTTATGTAAAACAAAAACGTTGACTATTAAGTTTTCTTATTGGGGAATCAAATATCGTTTAACCCATCATAAGTTTGTTATTTTATGGTGGTTAACTTTCTCTTAGACATATTTTCTATCACTCTCCATCAGAACCTGATGGTTTGTTTTCTCCTCCATACCCATGTTTTCATGGAATCCTAATATCTGTTGTCTCGGGTGACTATTGTAATTTTATTTCATTCTTTTAATGTGATAGTTTAATTTACATTTATTCTTTATATGGGGCTTTCAATGATGTTTCCGAACCCAATTTTAAAATTACGAGGACGCAATTCCCAAAAGGGGGGAAGGATGTAACCTCCCAAGTAAATAAAGAATATGAAATTTTCATATTTATTAATATATGTGAATAAAAAATTTTAAATCACTTTAAAGGGAATGCATTGTTCCAAGGCGTACCCAATACACAAGAATGAGTATCTTTGAAATCTTACATTGGACACAAATAATATAATAATATTATTTTAAATGGTAGTTAACACCTAGCCATTAAAATGGTGGGAATGAATAGAACTAACTACAATATGATTATATATTTTTTCTAAATATTTTAACAATTACCCAATAAATTATAGAGGCTTCAAAGTCAAATGAATCCAATTTTAAGAATAAATATTCTAATATTCTTTAAAATGTAGATTAAATACCTTTTGATGGAGAAGCCTTTTTAAATATACATTTTGTCAATTTTATATGTTATATATGACAAAATAAAAGCCTTCTTTATAATTGGTACATAAAAATTTACTTTGTGTAAGTTTTTGTTAATTTTCTGAAAAAGTTCATTTTTTAATTAATTGTGAAAATGTTGTATTTTAATTAAAAACCTCCTTCTAATATAAATTATATATATGGTAATATTATCTTAATACTTGGGTTTAAGGTGTAATTAGAATATAATTTTACCATTTAATTCAATGGTCGTCATTGGAATTAATTTCACTTTGAAATTGGACAAAAACAGGTGTCAATCTTCTGATAGACATTATTTCTTAAAAACACGCTATTTGTTTTGATAGTGGGAATTAATTATAAAATTAATTAATAAAATTATATGTTTTGAGTTAGGTAAAATGGAAATCATTTTTGAATTTGGAATATAAAATTTACTTTGGATAAATATTTGGTATTTTTCTGACAAATGTTCATTTGTAATGAATAGTGGAAATACTGCATTTTACTTCAAAACTGTTTTTTCATCTAATTTAATTATATATTTAAATTTTCCTTTTAATTATTTTTAAATTTTAAATAACATATGTTTTTATCACTTAATTAAATTTTGTTCATTGTAAGTAATTTCCCTATTCAATTGGATTTAAAAACAAGTCAATCATTTGATAAATTTTACTTCTTAAAAAACCCGTCATTGGTTTTGACAATCGGAATTATATTTAAATTAATTACTAAAATTTAGGTGTTTGGAATTTGGTAAAATGTATTCCATATTCGGAATCAGAAGGTACAAATTATGTAATTAGTACTCTTTTGTTTTGGACATTATGAATAGTACGCCAATAATTATCATTATTTATCATGATTAATTAGAAATCGGGAAGTTAAGGGTAATAAAATAAAATAATAATAAAATAAAATGACCCCAAAATGTGTGAAAATCCTCTTTTTTATGTCATTTCCGACCATGTAATGCATTTTTTCAACTAAGGGGCCCCATGGAAAGACTTTTGTGTGATAGTGACCTTTTATCATATTATTTTTAATGAAAGGAAAATATAACCAAACTATGTAACACCTATGTAAAACAATTTTAATTTTTTTTAAATAATTTATCTCTTAAAATATACATTTTAATTGGAAATCAAAAATGATTTCCTACATCATGGTATTTTTTTATAATTTTTAGACATTTAAAAAATAAATTTATTTATGACACCATGATGATGCAATGATTACGTTATTAATGAATGATTTAAATAAAATGAAAAGATAAGGTAAAAAATAAGAGTTACACTTGTCAAAAACCTATTGGAAGGGTGGATTTATAACCCTTATCACATTATCCTCGAAATATATCATTTTGGGACCTTTAAATTCCAAATGTAATTTTATAATAAAGTAACATTTTAAGGCTTTCCTATATTTACCTTCCTCCCTCTTATAAAAGGCACCCACCTATACCTATTTTCCCACACCTCTCAAGCACTTGGATCATCCAACCTCTTCTCATATTATCTCTCCACATCCCTCTCTCACTCCTAGAATCCTCACTTTGGTAATAAATATTTCCAAGGAAGCCTTTGGCTCAAATCAAAAAGAGTTACCCTATTTAGATGTAATGTCTTCTCTCGAGTTTCTTTCTTTTTTTTCCATCTTCACTCACCAGTATCTTCATGTTATTTGATCCCATAATAATACCAGTATCATCAATATACTAGGATTTTGTAATGATAAGTACTATACCTACACTTACAAAAACTTATTTCTAATCGTTAAAGAACATACTCCTTCTGTGGAGGGAGAATTATTGCCTCATGAAACGATGATTGTTCAATCCTCTCCTACCACCACTCATGGTGGAAATTATGATAGAAATATATTTATATATTATATTTATTATATTTATTACCTCTTTATGCTTCTTTATTTTATATTTAAAACATACCTTTATGATTTTCATGTTGTGAAAATGCGATTATTTAATCTGAGGAAGTGTGGACTACCACCCCCTCAAGTGATGTGACTCGTTCATGACAAATATGGAATTTATAAATATTGTAATTAATGAACTTATGTTACCTGTATAAAATATATATTATACTGTAATTATAATATATCTATGTCTAATTATGATTTAAAGTCCATTAATATGACAAAAAAAATGAAACTACCGTTCATGCGTACGTACGGCCTATGGTCTCCATGAACGGTACATTTCATTTCATTTCTCCAAAAATTATGGAATATTAATAAATAAATATATTCTGGATATATATGATATTTAAATCATGAACACCATTCCATATATAATGTACTTATAACTACATGGACAATTCTCTTCAAACAAGTTCATTTTTGACTCATGTACCGAACATCAACAAAACATATTATATGAACTCAGATAATTAAATAATTATTATAAAATGATAATATGTGACATTAATTTAATAATAAACATTAATGGTAATCCTTAAGAAATTATAAATTGACCAATTTTTATTATTCACGAATATAATGAAATGAACAAGACAAATCAGACATGAGGTAAGGGGATTTCTTATCTCACTTTTAATTGAATGAGATTTCCATTGTTCTCCAAATATTTATTGCATGTGGTATTGTGTACTGACATTTGACATATATTATCATGATTCTATTTATATTCATGGTATTTTGTGACTCTTTTGATTCTTATTATCTTTTGGTAATATGACTTGATTGATTTAAACGAGGTCAGGGTTTTTATCTCACTTTTTATTCCCATGAGATTCATTCTATATTTGGTTCTATCTCCTTTTAGTGGTGTATGTACTACCCATTATTCTACTCTTTGTGTAATATACTTTCATTTATGGGTATTTACATCAACATTGTATAGTCCTTCTTTCATGAGGAGTACGTTTCGAAAGTAACCCAAATCGGTAAGGGAACCTTTCACCCTCCTCTTTTAAAAAGACTTCTTTTTTGTTAGGTCTTTTAATTTAAATATTCTTATGTTGGGATATGTTATTATATATCCTTATTTTTTTAAATTTTACGTCTAAGGTATGAGACACCCCTTTTTATCTCTCATCACCTCATTTTCATAATTTTAATGTGATGTCGTTAGGCTATCAAATTTCTATAAGGTAACTTCATAACCCAATTTTAATTCTTTGGGTTAAACCTCTACTTCTTGATGATGTCATACTATTAATATATGTGGATGACCTCTGATTGTTTTGCACTTAATATCCACTTATATTGGGTGTAAATATATTTTTCACACATAATTATGTAATCGACTTATCGTTAATCTAAGGATACCGTCTTTCTATGGGTCTTTGTGTCAATCTCCTTTCGTTGAGGAAACTTTTGATTTCTACATGACTTTATTTTAAATGGTGTATGAAAGCCTTTTTAATTTTAATTTCATTCAAAAGGAATATTTTTACATGAAGTGTTTTACTAAATGAAAAATTGAACATTTTTGTATTATGTATGTGGCAATAACAAGTTCTCTGCCACCATGACCAATATTTGAGTTTCAGCTTCCTCTACGAGCCATATGGATTTTAAATGAAAAATAAATACAATGTTTCACTTTTAATTTATTTTGGTATTGAAAATGGTTTTGATAAGGATTCTATTATATCAATTAGTTGTATTGATATCCTATGATTGAAATGCAGAAATGTTATGTTTCTTTTAAACTAGGTTTATGTGATACAGTTCTTGGGAATTATTTATGAAGATAGGTGGTTCCGTGATAAACATAGGGTGGGTGATCCCAATATAGCTCTCCTATGCATTTGGTAACACGAAGGAGTTAAACACTATGGTTTCTCTGAAAATATTTAGGGAATATAAAGTGATGGGTATTCCAAACGTAACCATGAGGTTTACTCCCTACGTAATAATGTTATGAATGCCTCAAGTTACCTTTATGTCTTATGATTTCTATGAGTAATTCATAAATATTATGATTTCATGAGGTATGTTAAAGTGATTTTGTTTTATGAGTAATGTATGATATCATTGATTCTTATGTATATGTGGACTAATGTTTTCATTCCATATTTTCATATCCCTTACTGAGTTTTTTATGCTCATCCAATGTTTTTGAAATGTTTTTCACAGGACATAAAGTGGAATAGGGTCAAGGATAGGATCATAGAAATGTCGGGCTGTCTAAAACATGGAACTAGACATGACTCTTTTGTTCAAGAGTTTTTATTTTGTGAAAAAATGGAAACTGAGTAGATGTGTCTACTATGTAATCATTGAGATGTAATAGTTATGTGCAAATTATCTGTAACACTAAACCTGAAAAGATCCTCCATGTAAATAATACATTTAATTCAATGCTATATAATTTTTTAAGGTCGAGGCCTTATAGTTGGTATCAGTTGTCGGTTGATATAACTTTAGAGGATAGGGTATTCTTTAAGCGTAAGTGACATTACCATAATGATTAGGATTTCAGGAAGAGTCTTAGTTTTCTTAGATAAATTGAATGAGTTTAAGATGACATGAATAATTATATCTTAATATTATATGGTGATTTTACTGATATACTACTAGTGACCTTTTTGGTTTTAGTAAATGGATAGATCTAGCAGCCACCAAAGTAACAGTGGATGTGGAGAAAACTGGGATGGTTTTATAAACGAGAAATTGAATGATATGGGAGCTGCAATGAGAACACTTGCGGTTTTTCGCAACCAACTATCTGGAGTCATGATTGACCACATGAACCTTAGTGATTTTTATAAGGCATCATATATGTTAGAAACAAATCCCTATGGATGTTTAGGAAATAATCCTAAAGGTAAGTATGTTCAAAAACTTATGTGCCAAAAATGTGGAAAGAAACACATATGAAAATGTTTCAAAGGGATAGAAAAATTATATAGATGTGGAAATGATGTTCATAATGTGAGAACCTGCCATGAAAAAAGGAAGCATCTAGATGACTCTAGGAAAGGGAAAGAAGTTCATTTTAATGGATCAACTGACTATTTTAAATGTGGTGTGTATAGTCATTATGGAAACACATGGCCTACAAAGAAGTTTCGGGAATGGGATCACCAGGATCGTACAATTATTCGTTTACCATTACCTAATGCCATTCCGATTAAGGTTGAGGAAACCGACAATGACCAGTGAAAGGTATGTATTATTTCTTAACATATGTTTTCTGATTATTGAATCATAGGATATGATTCATGATTTATTTGTAGGAAAAAATTAATTTAGAATAAGTTGGAAATGAATGGTTAATGGATCAAGAATATTTTTGAATGATTAAGAATTGAACATATGAGTGATTCAAGATTTATTGTAAATTTTAGGAAGATGAAATTCGTAAAAGTATTAAGGCACTTTTGATGATGGGATTACATTAGAATACTTTTTATAGTATGTGTAACCTTGATGTTTGATATATAAATATTGTATTCAAGGAATAATTATCTTTTCTTTTGTGTATATAGTTATAAAGATCCATTTTGTTTATATGATCCTTGAATTTGATGTAATTACTGGTTAATATATTTTGGGATTAAAAACGAAAGTTATTAGAAAACCTTTGTTTTTAAAATATGGTATGATTATTCTTGATAAATTTATCTCTTTTTTGGAATGTTATAAAATTATGTAGTTTTTGAAAAGGGACAACACACAAACAGTGTGACAACCCGTCACGTCAGACAATGTTGTGGGATTCAAACCCACAACCAAAGTGCAACTAGTATTTATCGCCTACCACTGGACTACGTGAAGTACCTAGTTAGTATGACTAATTCTTTTAGTTAGATGATCTTCTGAATCAGGAATAAATTTATTTGGGTTATCTATGGAAGTGATTAACCTTTAATGGAGGATATGTGATTAGGTTTATTACTTTTCAATACCATACATTAAGAGTAATTGATGTTATTTGGAGGTAAATGTTATGATTTACCCTTGAAGAAAATGTGATTAAATCCTGCAGAGATTTGGGTTTCAATCTTAGTTTGGTTTACTTTGATGAATGTTATGGATATCTATTCATTGAATGGTCTTTGGTGAACATAGGGTTTTGTTGGACAAATTTTAGAGATTAAGACTAGTTTTTCATTTTATAAAGGATTATCCTTTTGAGGATTATATGATTTTTTTCTAACAATTTTGGTTTGGTTAAGGTCTAAAGACATGGGAAATATAAAGTTCATCTTTTGTGGATTAGGTGATTCTTGAGAAGTTGATTATAGGGATCTTAATGAGAAAAAGTCAACCTAAATACTCATCTTTTGGATAAAATATGATTATGTGTAAGAAATCTAGTAAAGGATGAAAGTCTACATGACAAGTAATTATGTTTCCTTATGATTTAGTTAAGCTCATAAATGAATTCCTCAATGAAAAGTAACATAAACAAAAATGCAGTCTGTTAAATTTTCCAACTGGGGAATCAATTACTGTTTAACGCATCACATGATTGTGATTTTCTGGTGGTTAACATTCTCTTAGAAATATTTTCTATCACTCTCCATCATAACACAATGGTTTTTTTTCTCCTCCATATTGATGTTTTCAAGGAATCCTTGAATCTATTGTCTGAGGTGACCTTTTTACTTTTCTTTTATTCTATTAATGTGATAGTTTAATTTACTTTTTTCCAATGTGGGTATAAGGACCCGACCTTAAACCTTACTTAATCTTGAGTTATTTCAAGAAGACACATTAAGGATATTTTCAGGTTTATAGTTTTAGTGAATTAGATCATAACTATTATAGCTTAAAAGATTACATTGTAGACACTTCTACGAAGTTTCCCTTTCTTTACAAAACATAAACTCTTAAAAAAAGATTCATGTCTAGTTCCATGTTTAAGACAACATGACTTTTCCTTGACCTCATCCTTGACCCTATTCCACATTATGTCCTGTGAAAAACATTTCAAAAAAACATGGGGTGAACATAAAAAGCTCAGTAAGGGATACACAAAGAAGATAAACTGTTAGTTTTTCAAAACAACAAGTAAATCATGAATTCTTTATCAAAGTAATACTTTTCACCTTTATGATGTAGTAAATAATATTCACTAAAAAAGATCATTACTTACATTTTTTAACCAAAAGATTACCATAAAACCCATATAAAGAATAAATAACATTTAAAGGTAACATGGGACATAAAGATAATTAAATGGAATAACCATACGGTCGACTTCCACACATATCACATAATGGAATAGCCATACGGCTGACTTCCATACCCAATGCATAATAGGTTATAAGGTAACAACCTGTCCTGGTATTCATGGCACCACCCGTCATATTGTTTATCACGTAACCACCCGTCAAATGTCCAAGAACCATCATAACACATAAAATATTGCAAATATAACATCTCACTAATAACATTTCATTTACAATCACAAGAACTAATTTCAAGATATTGAAATAGTCAATCCATTTTTAAAAACCATTCAAAATGATTTTTGAATAAAAGTGTCCCATACCACTTGGAAGCTTTGAATGTAATTAAAATTTTCAAACATTAATTTTGATATAAATAAATACTGAAAACCATTTTTAAAAAATGGATATTAAATATAACTGTTTAGAATAATAAATCTTTAAAACATTTTAAAATGATTTTTTTGTTAAAGTGTTTTTTAGAAAAATGAGAGACTCTTGAATACAAATAATTACGGAATACCATTTAATCAGAACTTGATAATATCATGTGAATTAAGTTATTCTTGATATAATATTCCAAAGGACAGTATATACACTATATAAGAGTGAATTGGTGCATAACAACAATTATGTCTCAATGGAAAGTAAATTGAGACGAAATCACTTATAAAGATGGTATCCTTAGATTAAGGATAAGTCAATTCCATAATTATGTGTGAAAAATATAAATACACTAAATATGATTGGTTATTCAGTGTAAAACAATCAGAGTTCATTCAAAAATATTCATAGGATGGAAAATTCAAGAATTACATGTTTAACCCAAAGAATCTAAATAGGGTTAAGAAGTTCCCTTGCAAAAATTTGACAACCTAACGATGTCACATTAAAATTCAGAAACTGATTTGATGAGAGAGAAAAAGGTATATCATCACTTGAAAATAAAATTTACATCAATAAGTATATATAATATCATATCCCAACATAATAATATGTGAATTAAAAGACATAACAAAAATAAGACTTTAAAAAAAGAGGAGGCTGAAAGGTTCCCTTAATGATTTGGGTACCTTTCGAAACGTAAACCCCATGGAAGAAGGTTCATACAATAAATATGTAAATACCCATAAATGAAATTATATTACACAATGAGTAAAATAATGGGCAGTACATACACAACTCAAAGGAAATGGAGGCAGATGTAGCATAAATCTCACGGGAATAAAAGTGAGATGAAAATTCCCTTATGAAAACTCTACAGCCTAACAACGCCACTTAAAATATCAAAAAAATAGATTTATGAGATCAAAAATGGTCTCTCATAATATGAACATAAAAATTACAGAATTAGTAATATAAAAGAACATCCCCAAACATAATAAATATTATCTTAATAGAAATGACATAAAATAGAGTACTTAAAAAGAAAGAGAGAGGTAGGATCCCTTACGAATATTTGGCATCCTAACAGCGCCACTTAAAAATTAATAAAATGAATTCATTAGAGTAAGTGGGCATATCTCATCATATGAAAATAATAATTACATTATGGTGAATATAAAATAACATCATCTAACATAAGAACATGGAGCATAAATGAAATTTCATAAAATAGGGTACTTGAAAAGAAAGAGAGAGGTCAGATCCCTTACCTCGTGTCTGACATGACTCGATCGTTCTTTAATATCCTGAATAATAAACACTGGCCAATTTATAATTTCCTAAGGAACTACTTTAAATATTATTATTCAGTTCATATAACATATTATATTTTTATAATAGTTGGTTAATAATTTTAGTTCATATCAGACGTTTTTGTCGATGTTCGTTACATGAGTAAAAATTGAACTTGTTTGAAAACAATTTCCATGTAGTTATAGGTAAATCATCTCAAGAATAGTATTAATGATTTAAATATCATATATATCCAGTATATATTCATTTTATACTATTCCATAACATTTGGATACAAAAAATGAAAAGCACCGTTCATGGAGACTATAGGTCGTACGTACGCATAAACGCTACTTTCATTTTTCGTCATATTAATGGAATTAAAGATAAAAGAGATATATATATATATTATAATTCCACAATGATATACATAATTTAGATGTAATATATGACATATATATCCATTATATATATGTAATTATAATAGGACATAACATTTGGAGATAAGAAATGAAATGTACCATTCATGGAGACGGTAAGCCGTACGTACACATGAAAACTACTTTCATTTATTTTGTAAATTAAGGGAATTAAAAATAGATTAGAGAGATATATATATATTATAATTACAGTATAATATATATTTTATATAGATCACATAAGTTCATCAATTTAATTCTTTATACATTCCATGTATTGCATTAACGAGTCACAAAACTTGAGGGGGCGGTAGTCCACACTTCCTCAAATGAAATAATCGCATTTGCACAACATTCAAAGCATAATGGTATGTATTAAATATATAATACAGAAGCATAGTGATTAAGTAAATATAATATATATCATAAATAAATATAGTTCCTTCACAATGGCCAGCATGAGAGGTGGTAGGAGAAGATAGAACATTCATCGTTTCATGAGGCAATAATTATCCATCCACAGAAATAGTATGGTCTTTAACCATTTGACGGATGTGTGTGAAAGTGCAGCTCGAATAATTCAGAAAAAAACAACCTATTATATTGAAGATTATGGTTTTTATACAAAATAAAGTAATAAAAAGAGTTTAGGGGATTGGAGAAGAAAAATAAAACAAAAGAACATAAGAGAAGACATTACCTCTAAATCAGGTAACTCCCTTTAGTTTGAACCAAAAGGGTTTCTTAAAGAGCTTTATGCCTAAGGTGAGGCTTCAATGATGAAGAGAGGGATGTGTAGAGATGATATGGTCAGAGGTTGTCCAAGACAAAGGCTTGAGAGGTGTGGGCAAGGTGTTACAGGCAGGGGCCTTTTATAAGAGAATAGGAGGGACACTCTTGGAATGTTATAAAATATTACTTTATTATAAAATTATTTTCGGATTTTAAAGGTCCCAAAAGGAAATTTTTCGAGGATAAGGTGATAAGGTTTCTAAATCCACCCATCCAATAGGTTTTTGACATGTGTAAGACTTATATTTTACCCTATCTTCTAATTTTATTTATATTGTTCATTTATGAGGTTGTCACTGCATTATCACGGTGTCATAAATAAATTAATTTATTTAATGTCTAAAAATAATATAAATAATATCATGATGTAGGAAATATTTTTAGATTTCTAATTAATATTTATAGTCAAACATATGACATGTATAACCCCATGTAAAAATTGTTTTAGTAAAAAAATACATGTTTGTGACATTTTAATTTTAACATTAAATTAAAAGTTATTAATGTCATTTTCCTACCAAAGGGGATCCATGGGGTCCCCATGTTGACCCATGGATTTTCTTGTTCGTTCATGACTCATCAAATAAAGTTATAACATGTTTCAAGGTCATTTGATATTATTATAACATTATCTTGACCTTAAATTACACTAATTACCTTTAATAGCGATTAATAAAACTTAAAAGGTACTATTCACCAAAAAATATTTTTAATCCCATTGAACCACATTTTACTTCCTAATGACAACCATGTATGTCAGATTTTTTAAATTCAAATCACAGAAGTGGTAAAGTTCCATTTAAACGAAAAATCAGTTTTTAACTACCACTTAGTGGTTTCACTATTCATAAAAAATTAAATTTTTTCCGAAAAAATCCAAAAATTCACCCTAAGATATATTTGATATTCTGAATTCAAAAATTATGTCTATTTTAAAAAATAAAATACATAAAAGCTGAATTAATTAATTTAATAATTAATTTCCAATGTCTAAACAAATATCGTGTTTTTATGGAACAATATCTATTAAAAGATTGACACTAGTTTAAGTCCAATTTTGAAGTGAAATTAATTCCAATGACCACCATTGGATTAAATGGTAAAAATATATTCTAATTTCAGCATAAAACCAATTCAAAAGATGATCTTATCGTATAAATAAATTAGAATAAAAAGAGGTTTTGAATTAAAATACAATATTTTTCACTTATTCATTAAAAATAAACTTTATAGAAAAAATAACAAAAACATACACATAGTGAATTTTGATGTCCAGATTCTAATGAAAGATTTATTTGGACCAATATAACATATAAAATTTTCAAAAAGTGGATTTAAAAAGGTTTCTCCATCAAAATGTGGTTAATCGGCCTTTTAAATAATATTAGAATATTTATGCTTAAAATTGGATTCATTCGCATTTTAATCCTCTAAAATTTAATGTAAAAAAGTAATAATATTTGAAAAACTTATATAATCATTTTGTAGTTAGATCTGTTCATTCTCTCCATTACAATGGCTAGGCATTAACTAATATTTATAATAATATTATTTTATTATTAGAGTGCAACCAAATTTTTCAAAGAAACTCGTTGTTGCGTATTGGGTAGGCCATCGAGCATAGCATTCGCTTTAAAGTAATATTAATATTTTATTCACAAATATATGAAAAAGTAATATTCTTTATTTACCTGGGATGTTACATCCTATCTCTTTTTGGGAATTGTGTCCTCGCAATTTCAAAATTTGGCTTGGAAACTTCATTGAAAGCCCCACATCGGAGAAGGAGAAAATTAAACTATCACTTTAAAAGAAAGAAAGGGAAGTACAAATGCCACCCATGTAAACCCATACAAGGATTCCATGTAGGAAAACATTGATATGGAAGAAAAAACAAGGGGTCCTGTTTTGAGGGAGAGTGGTAGAAACAATGATTAGAAGAAAGTTAACCACATGAAAATCACAAACTTTTGATGGGTTAAACGGTATTTGATTCCCCAGTAGGAAAAGTTAATGGTAACCATTTTTTTTAAGATACTTTCCATTGAGAAATTTATTTACGAGCGTAACTAAATTCTAAAGAAACATACTTAGTTTTCATGTAGACTTTTATCTCTTAATAGATTTCTTACACAAACTCATATTTTCTCCAAAAGATGAGTATTTAGGATGACTAGTTCACATTAAGAGAGCTATAATCAACTTCTAGAGAATCACCTAATACATAAAAAAGAACTGTATATTTCCCATTTATTTAGACCCTTACGAAAACCAAAATTGTTAGAACAATATCAGATAATCCAAAAAAGGATAATCCTTTATAAAAATAAAATATATTTTTAATATCCAAAACATGTCCAACAAAACCCAAAGTTCAACGAAGACCATTCAATAAACAATTTGTCCATAAAATTCATCAAATTTAACCAAACAATGATTGAAACCCAAATCTTTTAAGGATTTAATCATATAGTCTTCTAAGGTAAATCTAAACATTTATCTCTGAGGAACATCAGTTACTCTTAAAGTCTCATACTAAAATGTAACTAACCTAATCATATATCCTCCATGATAGGTCAATATTTTCCTAGATAACCCAAAATCAACTTATTGTTGATTAATAAAATTATATAACTAAAAATAATTTGTCATACTAACCAGTGACTTCATGTAGTCCAGTGGTAGGTGATAAATACCAATCTCACTTTGGTTGTGGGTTTGATTCTCGCAGCTTCGTCCGACGTGACAGGTTGTCATATGGTCTATGTGTTGTCCTTTTTCCAAAACTGTATAATTCTTATAACTTTCCCAAAAAGTGATAAAATCTTCAAAAATAACCATAACTTAATTTAACCTCAATTTTACCTCATGCCTTTCATCTTCCATCATATAGTAACCCATAATTACCTCAAAATTAAGGATCATATAAACCTTAATGGTCACCATTATAATTATTACCTGAACTTCCACATCGAGTTGGTTCTCTCATACATGATGCATTAGAGAACTCACCTAGGTTCAAGTGGTTGATCATGACTCCCGATAGTTGGTTTAGAATAACCATGAGATTTCACATTGAATCCCCCATTTCATCCAGTCGCTCAATCAGATAACCACCATAGTTTCCTTCAAACCCATTGTCACTTTGGTGCCTGCTAGATCCATCTATTTACTAAAACCAGAAATGTCAGTGTGAGTATATCAAAAAAACCATTATGCACTAATGAGGAAGACAAACACTAAGATATACTTACTCAATCACTTTATCTAAAAACTATGACTCTTTCTAAAATCCAAGCAATTATGGTAATGTTACTTATGCTTATAGAATACCATAACCTCTAATGTTGTCTAAACTGACCTTTGATACCAACTATAAGGACCCGGCCTTAATCCGTACATAATCTTGAGTTATTTCAAGATTACGCATTGAGGATCTTTTCAGGTTTATAGTTTTAGAGAATTACATCATAACTATTAGATCTCAAAATATTACACAGTAGACACTTCTACAAAGTTTCCCTTTTTTTAACAAAACATGAACTCTTAAAAATGAGTCATGTCTAGTTCTATGTTTAAGACAACTTTACTTTTTCTTGATCCCATCCTTGACCTTATTCCACATTATGTCCTGTGAAAAAAATTTCAAAAAAACATGGGGTTAGCATTAAAAACTGAGTAAGGGATAAACAAAGAAGAAAAATTGTTTATTTTTCAAAACAACAAGTAAACCATGAATTCATTATCAATGTAATATTTTTAACCTTTATGAAGTAGTAAATACTCTTCACTAAAAAAATCTCATTACGTACCTTTTTTAACCAAAATAATACCATAAAACCCATATAAACAACACATAACATATAAAGGTAACATGGTACATAAACATACTTAAATGGAATAAACATACAGTCGACTTCCACACATATCACTTAATGGAAAAGCAATACAGCCAACTTCCATACCCAATGCATTGAAGGTTATAACGTAACCACCTGTCCTGGTATTCACGGCACCACCCATCATATGGTTTATCACATAACCACCCATCAAATGTCCAAGTACCATCATAACACATAAAATATTGAAAATATTACATTTCACTAATCACATTTCATTTACAATAACAAGAAGTAATTTCATAATATTGAAATAATCAATCCATTTTCAAAAACCATTCAAAAATATTTTTGAATCAAACTGTCCCATACCACTTTGAGGATTTTAATGGAATTATAATTTTAAAACATTAATTTCCATATAAATAAATACTCAAAACCATTTTTAAAACATGGACATTAAAGATAAAGATTTAGAATAATAAATCTTTAAAACATTTAAAAATGATATTTCTGTTAAAGTGTTTTTAACAAAATGAGAGACTCATGATTACAAATAATTATAGAATAACATTTATTCAGAACATTATAATATCACGATAATAAAGGGATTATTTATATAATATGCCAAATGACAGTATATACACCATATAAGAGTGAATTGGTGTATAAAAACAATTAAGTCTCAATGGAAAGTAAATTGAGAAGAAATCACTTATAAAGATGGTATCCTTAGATTAAGGATAAATCAATTGCATAATTATGTGTGAGAAATATAAATACACTAAATATGATTAGTTATTAAGTGTAAAACAATCAGATTTCATTCACACATATTCGTAGGATTGAATTTTCAATAAGTACCTGTTTAACCCAAAGAATCGAAATTGGGATAAGATGTTCCCATGCAAAAATTTGACAACCTAACAACGTCACATTAAAATTCAGAAACCTAGTTGATGAGAGAGAAAAGGGTATCTCATAACATGGACATAAAATTTACATCAATAATGATATATAAGAACATATACCAACATAATAAGATCAGAATTAAAATACATAACAAAAATAAGTCGTTAAAAAAAGAGGAAGGTGAAAGGTTTCCTTACCAATTTGGGTAACTTTCGAAACGTACACCCCATCGAAGAAGGGTTATACAATAAAGATATAAATACCTGTAAATGAAATTATATTACAAAAAGATTATAATAATGGGAATTACATACACCACTCAATGGAAATGGTGGAAAATGTAGCATAAATCTCACTGGAATAAAAGTGAGATGAAAAATCGCTTATGAAAACTCGCCAGCCTAACGACACCACTTAAAACATCCAAAAAATGGATTTATGAGATCAAATAGGTTCTCTCATAATATGAACATAAAAATTACATAATTATGAATATAAAAGAAAATCCCCAAACATAATAAAGACAAGCTTAAATGAAATGACATAAAAGAGGGTACTTAAAAAAGAAAGAGATATGTTGGATTCCTTAGGAAAATTCGACAGCCTAACGGCGCCACATAACAATTCATAAAATAAATTGATTAGATTAAGAGGGGGTATCTCATCATATGAAAATACAAATTACTGTATGGTGAATATTAAATAACATCCTACAACATAAGAACATGGAGCATAAATGAAATGACATAAAATAGGGTACTTGAAATGAAAGAGAGAGGTCGGATCCCTTACATCGTGTCCAACATGACTCGATTGTTCTTTAATCTCCCGAATAATAAACTTTCGTCAATTTATAATTGCGTAAGGAACTACTTTAAAGATTATTATTCAGTTATTATCACATATCACGGTGTTATAATAATTATTTAATAATTTTAGTTCATATCATATATTTTTGTCGATGTTTGATATATGAGTAAAAATTGAACTTGTTGGAAAAGAATTTTCCATGTAGTTATAAGTACATCAACTCCAGAATATTATTAATGATTTAAATATCATATATATCCAGTATATATTCATTTTATACTATTCCATAACATTTTGAGATAAAAAATGAAATGCACCGTTCATGGAGACGGTAGGCCGTACGTACACATGAACACTACTTTCATTTTTTTTCATATTAATGGAATTAATGTTAAATGAGATATATATATATATATTATAATTCCTGAATGATATCAATAATTTAGATGTAATATATGACATATATATCCATTATATATATGTACTTATAATAGTACATAACATTTGGAGATAAGAAATGAAATGTACAGTTCATGGAGATGCTAAGTCGTACGTACGCATGAACACTACTTTCATTTCTTTGGCACATTAATGGAATTAAAACTAGATGAGATATATATATATATATATTATAATTATATTATAATATATATTTTATATAGATCACATATGTTGATCAATATAATTCTTTATACATTCCATGTATTTCATGAACGAGTCACATCACTTGAGGGGGTGGTAGTCCACACTTCCTAAAATGAAATTATCGCATTTGAAAAACATGTAAAGCATAAAGGTATGTATTAAATATAAAATACAGAACCATATAGAGTAAATAAATATAATATATATCATAAATAAATATATTGTCATCATAATGGCCACCATGATAGGTGTTAGGAGAAGATAGAACAATCATCGTTTCCTGACGTAGTAATTCACCATCCACGGAAAGAGTGTGTTCTTTAACAATTAGACGGATGTGTGTGTAAGTGTAGCTCGAATTATTATTACAAAAAAATACTTGTATATTGAATATAATGGTTTTTTTACAAAATAAAGTAATAAAAATAGTTTATGGGGTTGGATAATCAAAATAAAACAAAATAACATAAGAGATGACATTACCTTTAAATCGGGTAGCTCCCTTTGGTTTAAACCAAAAGGGTTTCTTGGAGAGCTTTATGCCTAAAGTGAGGCTTCAATGATTAATAGAGGTATTTGGAGAGATGAAATCGGAAAGGTTTAGCTGAGCCAATGGCTTGAGAGGTGTGGGTAATATGGTAGAGGTGGGGGCCTTTTATAAGAGAAGAGGAGGGGCACTCTTGGAAAGTTATAAAATATTACTTTATTATAAAATTATTTTCGAATTTTAAAGGACTGAAAAAGAAAATATTTCAAGGCTAAGGTGATAAGGTTTTGAAATCCACCTATATAATAGCTTTGTGACAAGTGTAATACTTAGATTTTACCCTATCATCTCATTTTATTTAAATCGTTCATTTATGAGGTAATCACTACATCATCACGATGTCATAAATAAATTAATTTATATAATGTCAAAAAATTATATAAAAAATATCATGATATAGGAAATTTTTATTTATTTATAATGAATATTTATAGTAAATAATATGACTTTTATAACCCCATGTAAAAATTGTTTTAGTAAAACAATACATGTTTGTCAAATTTTAATTTTAACATTAAATAAAAAGTTATTAAGGTCATTTTCCTACCAAAGTGGCCCCATGGGGTCCCCAAGTTAGCCCATGGATTGTATTGGTCGGACATGACTCATCCATTAAGGGTATATAATGTGTCAAGGTCATTTCATATTTTTAGAACATTATCTTTACCTTAAATTACACTAATTACCTTTAATCGTGATTAATAAAACATAAAAGATACTATTCAGCAAAAAAATATTTTAATCCCGTTGAACCAAATTTTACATCCTAATGACAACCATGTATGTAGGATTTTTTTGAAATTCAAATAACATAAGTGGTAATGTTCCATTAAATGAATAATCATTTTTAACTACCACTTAGTTGTTTCACTATTCATAAAAAATTGAAGTTTTTCAGAAAAATACAAAAAATTCACCCTAAGCTATATTTGATATTCCGAATTCAAAAATGATTTCTAATTTAAAATATTAACAACATAAATGTTTCATTAATAAATTTACTAATTAAATAATGCTGTCAAAACAAATAGCGCGTTTTTAAAAACAATATCTATTAAAAGATTGACACTAGTTTAAGTCTAATTTCAATGTGAAATTAATTCCAATGACCACCATTGGATTAAATGGTAAAAATATTTTATTAATTTTACTTTAAAACCAATTTAAAAGACAATATAATAATAAAAATAAATTATATTAAAAAGTGGTTTTGAATTAAAACAAAACATTTTTCACTAATTCATTAAAAATGGAATTTTTTTTAAAACAAATAACAAAAAGATACACAAAGTGAATTTTGATGTCCCGGTTATAAAGAAGGATTCTATTTTGTCCAATAAAATATATAACATTTTAAAAAAGTTGATTTAAAAAGGGTTCTCCATCAAAAGGCGGTTAATCGACCTTTTAAAGAATATTAGAATATTTACGTTTAAAATTTGATTCATTCGTATTTTAATCCTCTAACATTTAAAGTAATAAAGTAAAAATAATTTACAAACATATATAATCATTTTGTAGTTAGTTTTGTTCATTCCCTTCATTACAATGGCTAGGCATTAACTACCATTTAAAACAATATTATTTTATTATTAGAGTGCAATGTAAGTTTTCAAAGAAACTCGTTGTTGCGTACTGGGTACGCCATCGAGCATATTGTTCCCTTTAAAGTAATATTAATATTTTCTTCAAAAATATATGAAAAAGTAATATTCATTATTTACCTGGGATGTTGCAGTGGGGCATTCAATGAAGTTTCCGAGCACAATTTTAAAATTATGAGGACACACTTCAAAAAACGGGGGGAATGATGTAACATCCCAGGTAAATAAAGAATATAAAATTTTTAATATTTACTAATATTTGAGAATATAATGTTTTAAATCACTTTATAGGGAATGCGATGTTCGATAGCGTATCCAATATGCAACAATGAGTTTTTTTGAAATCTTATGTTGCATACTAATATTATAATAATATTATTTTAAATGGTAGTTAATGCCCAGTCGTTGTAATGGTGGGAATGAACAGAAATAAATAAAAAATTATTATATATGATTGTTAAATATTTTAACAAATACCCAATAAATGATAGAGGCTTAAAATTCAAATGAATCCAATTTTAAGAATAAATATTCTAATATTCTTTAAAAGGTTGATTAATCGCATTTTCATGGAAAATCCTCTTTAAAACTATGTTTTGTAAAATATTTATGTTATATTTGACAAAATAAAATCCTTCTTTAGAATCAAGATATCAAATTGACTTTGTGTAAATTTTTTTTATTTTTCCTATAAAGTTCATTTTTTTAATGAATAGTGGAAATGTTGTATTTTAATTCAAAACCTCCTTTTAATATAATTTATTAATATGGTTATATTATTTTTTTTAATTGGTTACAAAGTGTAATTAGAATATATTTTTACCATTTAATTCAATTATGGTCATTTGATTTTATTTCACATCAAAATTGGACATAAACAAGTGTCAATCTTTTGATAGATATTGTTTCTTGAAAACAAGATATTTGTTTTCACAGTGGGAATTAATTATAAAATTAATTAATGAAACCTCTATGATTTGAGTATGGTAAAATGGATTTCATTTTTTAATTTGGGATATCAGATTTCTTTGGACAAATTTTTGGCATTTTTTGACAAATCTTCATTTTTAATGATTAGTGAAAAATACTGCATTTTATTTCAAAACTATATTTTCATCTAATTTAATTATATAGTTATATTTGCATTTTAATTAATTTTAATGTTTAATTGAATTATTTTTTATCACTTAATGTAATGATTTTTATTGGAAGTAATTTCACTTTTTTTATTGGATGTAAAAAATAGTCAATCTTTTGATAAATTTTACTTCTTAAAAAATCCATCTTTGGTTTTGACAACAAAAATTATTTTTAAATTAATTACTGCAATATCTTTGTTTGGAATATGGTAAAATGTATTCCATATTTGGAATAATAAGGTCCAACTTAGGTAATTAATATTCTTTTGTTTTTTGGACATTACGAATAGTAACGACGACAATTATCTTTAATTATCATGATTAATTGGAAATCAGGAGGTTTAGGGTAGTAATATAATATCAAAATATTATAAAATAACACCAAAATGTGTGAAAATCATCTTGGTTTTGTCATGGATGACCATGGGATGCCTTTTTCTAATTTAGGGATTCCATAGAATCACTTTTCTGTGATAGTGACCTTTTATCATAATAATTTTAAAGAAAGGAAAATATAACCAAAGTACGTAACACCTAAGTAAAACAATTTTAATATTGTTTACGTAAATGATAAGTTATACAATAAATAGTAATTTTAAATATAGAAAGATTTCATACATCATGTTATTTTTTTATAATTTTTATAAATTAAATAAATATATTTATTTTTGACACCATGATGAAGTAGTTATTACCTCATTAATGAACGATTTAAATAAAATGAAAATATAAGGTAAACTCTAAGACTTTCACTTGTTGAAAACCTATTGTATGGGTGTATTTAGATCACTTATCATCTTATCTTTGAAATATATCATTTTAGGTCCTTTAAAATACTAAAATAATTTTATAATAAAGTAAAATTTCAATGCTTTCCTAAAGTGACCCTCCTTAATCTTATAAAAGGCCCCCACCTCTTCCTCCTTCCCATACCTCTAAAGCCCTTGGCTCATCCAAAATATTCTTATATTATCTATCCATATCCCTCTATCACTCTTAGGAGCCTCACTTTGGGCATAAGTCTTTCCAAGGAAGCCTTTGGCTCAAATAAAAAAGAGTTACCCGATCTAGAGGTAAAGTCTTCTCTTGAGTTTCTTTATTTTTTTTCCTTCTTCACTCACCAGTATCTTCATATTATTTGATACCATAATAAAAACAGTATCCTAAATATACTAGTATGCTGTTATGGTAATTATTCTACCTACACTTACACACACCTCCATCTAATGGTTAAAGAACATACTGCTTCTCTGGATGGCGAATTATTGCCTCACGAAACGATGATTGTTCAATATTCTCCTATCGACGCTCATGGTGGCCATTATGACGGCACTATATTTATATATGATATATATTATATTTATTTCCTCTCTATGTTTCTTTATTTAATATTTAAAGCATGCCTTTATTTTTTGGATGTTGTGCAAATGTGATAATTTCATCTGAGGATGGGTGGACTACTGCCCCCTCAAGTGACGTGACTAATTCTTGTGGAATATGGAATTTATAAATAATATAATTAATGAACTTATTTTACCTATATAACATATATATTATACTGTAACTATGATATATCTATATCTAATTTAGTTTTAAAGTTCATTAATATGAAAAAAATGAGTAGCGTTCATGCGTACGTACAACCTACCGTCTCCATGAATGGTACATTTAATTTTTTATCCCCAAACATTATGGAATATTATTAAACACATATAAACAGAATATATATGATATTTAAATCATGAACACCATTCTGGATATGATTAACTTATAACTACATGGACAATTCACTTCAAACAAGTTCATTGTTGACTCATGTATCGAAAATCGAAAAAATGTATGATATGAAATCACATAATTACCTAATTATTATAACATGATAATATATGATATGAATTGAAAAATAAACTTCAAATGAAGTACTTAAGAAATTATAAATTTACCTGTGTTTATTATTCAATAATATAATGAAACGAACAACACAAGTCGGACTTGAGGTAATGAGATATCTTATCTCACTTTTATTTTCGTGAGATTTCCCTTGTACCCCAATTATTTATTTCATGTGGTATTGTGTACTTAAATGTTATATATATTATCATGATTCTATTTATATTCATGGTAGTCTATTATTATTTTGGTTGTTATTATCTTTTGGTCATACACCTTGATTGATTTAAACGAGTTAAGGGGTTTATATCTCACTTTTTATTCCCATGAGATTCATGGTATATTTTCCCCTATCTCCATTGAGGGGTGTATGTACAGCCCATTATTCTACTCATTGTGTAATATAAATTCATTTATGGTTATTTACATCAACATTGTATAGTTCTTCTTTCATGGGGTGTACGTTTCGAAAGTTACCCAAATCGGTAAGGGAACCTTTCACCCTCCTCTTTTAAAAGACCTATTTTTGTTAGGTCTTTTAATTTATATTTTATTATGTTGGGATATGTTCTTATATATCCTTATTTCTGTAAATTTAACGTCCAAGTGATGATATACCCCTTTTTTCTCTCATCAAATCATTTTCTGAATTTTAAAGTGACGTCGTTAGGTTGTCAATTTTTGTAACGGAACTTATTAACCCAATTTCAATTATTTTGGTTAAACCTCTACTTATTGATTATTTAGTACAATGAATATGTGTGGATGACCTCTGATTCTTTTATACTTAATATCCACTTATATTGGGTTTGTTTAATTTTTCACACATCATTATGTAATTGATTTATCCTTAATATAATGATACTGTCTTTGTACAGGACTTCGTCTTAATCTCATTTCATTGAGAAATCTTGTGATTTCTACAAGAATTTATTTTATATGGTGTTTAAAACCCTTTTAACTTTTAACTTCATTCAAAAGGTCTTTTTTACATGAATTATTTTAGTAAACAACAAAATGAATGTTTTTGTCTTATGTAGGCGGCGACAACAACTTCTCCACCACAATGAACATTATTTGAGTTTCAGCTTCCTCTATGAGCCATAACTTTTTTAAATGAAAAATAAATACCATGTTTCACTTTTCATTTTTTTGGTATTGAAAATGGTTTTGATAATGTTTTGATTATGTCAATGTGTTGTATTGATATCTTGTGATTGAAATGTGGAAATGTTATATTTCCATTATTCAAGTTTTATGTGATACGGTTCTTAGGAATTTTTTATGATGACGGTTGGTTCTATGATAAACTAAGGGCGGTTGAGCCCGAGATAACTCGCCAATGAATTGGGTAATACGGAGTTAAAATCTAAGGTTTCTCCGAAGAGATTTTGGGAATATACTGTGATGGGTATTCCAAACGTAACCATGAGGTTTACTCCCTACGTAAGAATGTTATGAATGCATCAAGTAACCTTTATGTCTTATGATTTCAATGAGTTATTCATAAATCTTATGATTTCATGAGGTATGTTAATGTGATTATGTTTTATTAGTAAAGTATGATATCATTTATTCAAATGTGTACATGGACTAATGTATTCTTTCCGTAATTTTATATACCTTATTGAGAATTTTATTCACATCCCATGTTTTTTAAATGTTTTTTCACAGGACATAAAGTGGAATAGGGTCAAGGATGGGATCAAGGATATTTCATGATGTCTAAAACATGTAACTAGACATGACTATTTTGTTCAAGTGTTTTTATTTTGTGAAAAAATGGAAACTGAGTAGATGTGTCTACATTGTAATCATTGAGATGTAATAGTTATGCCCTAATTATCTAAAACTCTAAACCGAAAAAGAGCCTCAATAGGAATTGTTTATTTTAATCAATATTATATAATGTTTTAGGGATGAGTCTTTATAATAAGTTTTCATTTATGATTGAAAATGCTATGTGAATCGTAATGAAGACATTAGAACTTAAATTCATGAAATGGTGATATTTTGATCAAGGTAAGGAAACCCTTAATTAATTATTGACATTGAGATAATTTTATATTGATATATATATGTCGGAAATGAATATTTAAATTTTATGGTTCATATTACATTAGAAATGGTCATTGAAAAAGTGTTTTATGTCATCAATAATGAGGTTTACTAATTCTGTGATTTAATTAATGTATCCATTAATCATTAAAATTATGAAGAATGCTTATTCTCCAAAAGTATTTATAATAATTCATGTTATTATAATGTTCCAATGGAATACACTATAATATAATTCACATGATTGGAATTTTATAACCATGTTAAAATTTTTGAACTATGGGGGACTAATGTGAGGATGATTTCATGACATTCTTTCAAAATTTATTGATTTTCATATTTTAGATGGGTTATAATGTTAACAATTTTAGTGCCATTAAGTTATAATTAAAGTGATGTTTGTGATTTTAAAAAATTATCTCACCACAAGAGAATTTATGAATATTAGATAACCTAATATAATAAGTTTTTATTGATTCTAACTGATTAAAAACTGGTTGTCATATCATGGATATCAGAATATCTATTACCTCATGATGAAATACTATCCCTCCTTTTTAGAGAAAGGGGTGAAGTATATCATGGAAAAATAAAGTGTGAGTTTTTACATAAATCATGAAGTAATATCATTTCATGATATTTATTCAATTTAAGAAAAAATATAGTGAATCCAATAATGTTATCTTAGAACATTTGTATTCGATAGATTAGATGGTCCTTTAGGTAAACACATATTTACGGATTTTTTATTGTAAAATTTCACATGACCTTATTTCATTTCACTCTCCATCATAATTTGACAGTTATATTTCTACCACATATCCATGTTTTCACCTCTAAACTGTTTTCTCCAATGTGGAAACCTAGTTATATATTACTCTGGGTAATCGTTATGCTTCAAAATTTTTCTTTTTGAGGGATGTTTTAGTATTCAGTATTTAAAAGATGGTTTTTATGAAGCTTTAGGTATTAAAACATCGATATATCATATAAAATTTAAGGGTGAAATTCATTTATTGTGCGGTATAATGTATCACCAAGAAATTTGGAGATATCTTTTTATTTTAAACTTTTTAATATTTTACAATTCAAACAACACTTAAAATATTTTAATTTATTTTAAATAACTATGTGTGTATTTCATTATAATCAACACTAAGTTAATCATGTAACAGACACAACATAAATTCTAGCTTGAATTATAAAATCCATATGGCTATGCTATCTTTCATTGACACAACAATGTATTTCTTTATGTCTTTTGTAACAAGAAAGTCATGGTTTTAGCGAAAAGTAATATATTATTAGAACTTTTTTGTATAAAATAATAAGATATAACACACTATTAAATTAGTGCTTGTGAATGGTATTAATTAATTTATAGAAATATATGGTTTACTCAAATATAATAATAATTCATAGTTTCCAAATAAATTATAAATGAATTTTAAAACTGGTTAAATATAAAGGGAAACATTATTAGAGTCACAAAGATTTTTTTACTATAATACAATAAATTAATTAAAATTATTAATTTATAATAATGTAATATATTAAATTAAATATTTTTAATATTCATTCAATTTTTTTATAGTAATATGATAATAGCAAACCAAATTTTATGCTTAAAACATACATTTTCATAATGGTATTTTTATCACCTTTCAATGGAAAACCAAATTTAAATAAATATGTTTGAACTTTTTTATATTTAATTTTTAAAAATAAAATTCATATTTTAAATTTAAATAGAAAAAACATGGATAGGATAAATTATTTGAATTTTTCTGTAAGATTGAATTTTTTAATGAATAATTTAAAATACTGAATTCTAAATCAAATATGATTTTGCTTATAATTTTTATAAGGTTAAATTACATATTAAAATGATTAAGAAATTTAATCATGTATTACTTTTGTAAACTAATCTAATTTATCATATTTTAATGAATTTAATTATGAAACTGCATATAAAAACATAGTAATATTTTTGAAACTTTTAATTTTAAAACCCATATTATCATCTTGTAAGTGGAATTGATATTTAATTAATTTCTACCAATCCTATGATTTCTATTTGGAAAACTACATTCCATATTCTAAATAATAAAAATTTATAATATATGTTAATATCAACATTGTTTTTTACCAAAAGGTTTATTATTAGTAATTAAAATTAATTACATCAATTTATGTAAAATTTAGCTCAATAGTTGAATAAAAAATAATATTAATGGAACAAATATCAAATAAACTATTCGATTCACATAGGATGGAAAATATATTTCATCCATAATCCTACCATTATTGAGTTTGGTTGGTGTGGTATGACTTTTCTTAGGTAAAAATGTGGGTGCATGTAATTTGTTCTAAAAAATCCCAGGACTGTGCTTTATCATCCTAATAAAAGACCCCACATCTCCTTCTTAACACCTCTAAAAATAGATTATATATTCCATTATATACCAAATACACTTTAAAAATGAACCTAAATTATTCTTTTAAGCATCCATTTTTAAAAAATATTTCCAATGATTCGCTTTGGTGCAAACAAAAATGATATACCCAATAAAGAAGTAACACCCTCCCTAAAGGTACATTATTTTATATTCTTTTCTTCCATCCCTTAATCTCTCCTTATTACATTATTATAAATTAAACCAAAAATATAAATATTTTAAAAAAATTATTCAATGGTTTCTACCCACACTTAAACACACCTCTATATAATCAGTAGTGAGCATACTGTTTATTGTACAATGAACTACAACCTCAAAAAAATTTGATTGTTAAAAATAATTTTAACACCTATTATGGTGGAAATTTTGATGGATATTATTTTTATATATGATATATATGATACTTATTTTATATTTATGTTTCTTTAAATTTTTTAACAATTCATATATTTATATTTTCCGTTTTTTCTAAAAATGATATGGTTGTTTGAGGAAGTGTGGACTGCTGCCCCATCTACCATTTATGGTTCCTTTACACCAAACATTATATTAATTAATGATTAATTTTGTGATATTATATAATATGTAAGAAAATAATTCTATTGGAACTACAATATATACGTATATACATTTATGTCATTTTCATTCTTTCTTTCAATACGATACTGAAAACAGAAAATGCATTCATGTGTACGTACAACCTACTGTTTCCATGAATAGTGTATTCCATTTAATAATTCCATATTCTATAGATTATTTTTATTCAAATATAATGAATATAAATTATATTATGGTCATTTATTACATTTTTTAAATCATGATATAAGTATAAGGACCCAAGATATAACAAATTAAGACACAAGAAAAATACACAGCGAATATTACCCAAAGGAAAAGCTTATCATCAATGCTTTAACAAAAAGGTAATATAAATTAATAATAGAAAAATATATTGTGATAGAGATAAGAATATGGTATTGTAATTTAGTTACAATAATTATATATATATATATATATATATTATACTATTGATTAGTATGAGTATAATGAGAGTCAAGACACAATGTAAGGAAATTTAATCCCACATTTTTATTTCCACGAGATACATGACTTATTCACTACCCAATACATTTGAATGTTTTGTATTCTATCCATGTAAAAATTATATGATTCCTATAATTAAATTTATGCATATTTACATTGCATCTTTTGATATTTCTTTCATGAGATTAATGTTTCAAAAGTTGCTGTATCAGTAATGTAATTTTGGCTCAATTTTCTTTCTTTGAGGCATATGTCGTGTTATGCACGAATATTTTTCCATGAGGTGTATATACTACACATGACATGTTATATGTTTAATATCGTTATTTTAATGTTATTGTAGGCTTCACGAAATATAATTTTTTTGATTTGGGAGTATGGTTCATGGTTACCATGTGGTAACAGTTTATTAAAACAATCTAATCACTTTTTGAGATTGTTTATGTTTACACAAAAATTGATGAAATATTTTGATCCATACCTCAAAATCATTCATGACCATTTTTCTCTGGATATTAATGATATATTAATATATTAGTACCATTTTCCATTATTCTCTATATAAGACAGTTAAGAACTATTTTTTAAGAAATCATGAGATTACCATCTCTTTCATTGTTAATTAATGTTCTATCAAAACAATTATTTCTATATTGGTTGCCTAGAATATTCTACACCCCTCTAAAAATCATTAAATCTAATTTTTATAGTTTTCTTATTTTACTAATTTTTCAAAGGAAATATATTTTCACTTCTAGAACTAGGTGTTTTTCTATACATTTATACCATGAAAAAGGAGTGTTATTTTTACCATATATGTGATGTACAGATTTACCTACCTCTACTTCTATGATTATTCCATTGATTTTATAAAAGGATAATTTTTAATCCCATTTTTTAAAATTTAATTTTCCATAAAATTTGAATCAAAATGTTTTCAATATTTCATTATGATTTTTCAAGGGAAAAGACTTTAAATAATGTATCAATATTATTTTATATTTTTTCAAGGATAATGGTTATTAAAATATTTCCAAGATTCCATTAGATTCTTGCAATTTTATTTTCATGAAAATGGTTCTCAATTTATTCAATGTATAAAAAAATATTCTAAATAGGAAATGATATTTTCCTCAAGAAATGTTTTCAAAATATCATTCATAATTATTCTCCATAAACATGACATATATTGATGCTACTCATTCCCTTTTATAAAGTGATCAAAAAGTTCAATTCATACTCTTTCATAAATGGTTTATGTTTTGAAGTAATAATTCTTATGACAGCTGTTTTAGGACTATGTGTTATACGATTTTGATTCCCAAATATTTTCATGGTTAATACTATGATGAAATGGTTATGAATGCAATATCGTTCTTATAGGATATGATGTGATAATATGTTAATGCTTCCAATTTATTTTAATTGGATATTATTTGATGTCTATGAAACCCATATTTATTTCATGGGTCATGATATAATTAATTTTTTCTGGAACATGTTGGTTTGAATTTATTATATGATAGGTGCGCCCTATATCTCTCTCCAATGCATTGTATAATGATAATTTGTATACGAGGTCAAAGGGTATAGTGGTTGTAGACCAAGCCTAAAATTATAAGGGTGCACAGGTTTTAGATCAATCACAAATACATGATGGTATATAGGTTGTAGCCCAACCCTGAATTTAAGAGGGAACATGGGATGTGGCCCAAACCCTAAAGGTCGGATGGAATAGATATGGTATCCCTAGTATGAAAGTAAGAGGGAACATAGGTAGTAGATCAAGATATAAAGTAATAAGGTAAATGAGTTGTCATCCCAAGCTCATAGTAGGTACATTATTTGTGGCCAATTATTTCCATGTTAAATTGTTCATGGATGGTTTCCTTAACATAATTTTTTATATTCATATGTGTATTCCACATTCTGTTTCAAACTATCCAGTTCAAATTTCATTTATTTGAACTTTATTTCCATAATATTCATAACATATGAATTACCAATCATTATTCCATGATTTGTTTATGATATATGATATGCAGGGTATGGTGTAATAATTTTTTCCATCACATTTTTATACCCATATGATCATGTTTATGATTATATTTTTCCTTTTTTATACATTTTTGAGCATCTGGGATCACCCATTTTTTTGTCTCCTTCCCAAAGGTATAGAGATATGTATTCTATATGACGTTTCTAAAATGGTTTTTAGTCATGAAGAACCAACTAGGAGATAATAAATCTTTATTATATATTATATATTATGTTTCCATGTTTCTGTTGGAATTAACTAATATACACTTTGGGTGTCAGTTCGTATAATGTTTTATGCATTATGTAAAATTGATGTAATGTTAATGTATGAAAATCAAAGGTCACAATAAAAATAACCACTAAATTTATATATAGATATCTTATATATATAAATAATGGTAAATGGAATAATATTAGAAATTATTCAATTCATAATGATATGATATGGAATTAGTGAGAGTTGATTTATTAATTTTTCATGGTAATGGGGAATTTGGTGTGTGTTGTAATATTATGGCATAGTGTAGGGTGATTAAGGTAAAATAATTAATTCCTAAAATTTCATGGAAATTCTATTTAAAACATCTCCTCAAACTAATTTGTTCATTAGGAATTTATCCTAAATTTTTATTTTAATTAAGCTTTATATGTGTGGTATAATGATTACCGACATTGTAAAAGTTTTATCCCACAATTTTTATTCCATCCAAAATTAAATTCAATGGTTGGATCATTACTAATGGAAATAGTGGTGGATCCAATTTCCAATTTCCTATGTCCTCCATTGGTAGAATCATTATTTGTGTGATGTCTTCCTAAACATGAGTGGATTCACAATTGTCAATCATAATAATTTTGTAACCATCTCCAAAATTTCTCAATGTAATGGAACATAAATTAACACTGGGATTGGGGAAATATTAAAAAGTAATCATTAATAAAAATCTATTATCATGGATTTAGATAATGAAAAAAATATCCCAGTCATTTCCTATAGCTTTTCATTGTTTGTACCTTTTTAAAAAAAATTCTTTTTGAAATTTTATTTTACAAATGTTTGACATAAAAATAAAATCATTATTGTATCATTAGTTATTTGATAATTTCCTTGTTGTTTCTATATTTTAAATTTTAGGACTTCGATATTATGATTTCTTTATGTGAGAGGCTGCAATGTTTGTTTTCAAGCCTATTATAATGGTGTTATTTGGTTTCCACTCCATAAAATTTATTCGATATGTCCATTATTCAATGAATATTTCTTTTTCGAGATATCAACATTAGTAATAAGAAATAAAAGTCATCAGGATTTACAATACGTTGGGAATATCAACATAATGTTCTAACTAATGAAAATTTAATTATATTTGATGTTTCATGGGTTATGATTCCCAACTGCACTCCAATATTAATAATTTTCTCAAGAAATCAATGTAACTCTCATCTAGGAGAAGTATCTATATATCACTTCTAACACAGATGGGTCTCAACATAGAGGGTGCAATTTTTTAGGAGAGATCATGACAATTATCTCACATGAACTATAAAAAAATCAAATCCATTATTAAGGATCTCACCTAGGACCTATATGAGATTTTTGACCCTACCCTAGGTAACCCACAATATTATATATATATAACCTTAATACATTGGCCAAAAGATTACATACAGTAACTCGGAAAAAATTATTGATATCAGATTACATAATGGTCCAAATAAAGGGATTACTAAATCTATCCCAATTTTAATTAAACATAATGGATAAAATATTTTCCCTAATATTTGATTCCTCACGCAACCATCATTAGCATAGACAATGGTAACATACTCCATAGTTACGGTTCAACCATGAAGATAACAATGGTCTCAACCAATAATAATAAATTGTATGTGGAATGTATATGATTTAAATTTTTTTATGAAAAAACCTGATTATTATCATGTCATTGAGAATGTTACAATTTAAATTAACCCTTACCTTGGTACATAGGTATTTTCAATGTTTTTTTGCACATTCGAGTACATTTTTTCACAATTATACAGGTTTCACCCATGTACATGGATATGTATATCCCCTTATAACCCAATGGTGCAATATAAATCATCGATCATGGGTTACACTGAGTGTGGAGGTTCCACATATCATCTAATATTTAATTCAGTGTGTAACAATATCCCCCATAGAAAAGGTCATCTATGGTTTATCTTCATCTACAATACAATCTGTTTTCATTGAAAATTTACAAAAATTCTACAATGTCACGCATGCCTTCACCTGATCCTATAAAACCTTTTTTCAAGACTAGATACTCAAAACATATCACATATCAATATTTACCTTCCATGTCTAGTAAATGTTCAATGGAAATTATACAATTGAATATACTAACAAAGCACTCTTGTGGAACAACATATATTTAATTAAAGAACCATGAAATGAAACCATTTGGACGTTATCTTTTCCACACCTTATCAACCACAAACCACATCAAACCACATCTAAGTTTTGATCATTAGTATATATCCATTGAAATGAATAAATGAGTTAATAATTGATTTTACTATGATCTACTTCAAGATATTTTTCAAATCATTGGGAAATTTAATTGAAATGAAGGATTTGAGAAGAAAAATGGGAGAAAATTGTGAAACCCAAAAAGTGATTGAAGAAAATTGTCCAATATTCAGTATGGTTTCTATATGTTTCTGAATAAATTATATAACACATGGAATATTCAATGCAATATCAATTTTTAATTTTTTGGAGGTTAAAAAATACCCCTAAAACAACTGTAAAACCTCAAATCAGTATGTTAATAGGATTGATTTTAGTTATATGTGGGAAAAATATTGGGAGTAAAATAATATAATATGAATCCTAGCATTTGTATGGATAGATGAATTATGAATAATGGTTCTAAATAATTTTTGTTTAGGAGATCAAAAAAATACATTGATAACCCATTATTGAACCAAGATACATTTTCATCCATCAACAGCTCTCCTACATGTACAATAAAACTCCATTGGGTTATGTGGGATACCCTATGGATTTTCTATAATCTAGGGTGAAAAGGGAGATCATGGATATAAAATTAAATAAAAAATAATAATTTTCTTGATTGATTAATATATTCTTTTATAATCCTTGTTCGACTGTATTTTAATGAACCACTAATCAATGAATATGATTATGACACACATAGGCTAAAACACAAATTTTATATTCAATGGTGTAAAAATATTTACAATAAATTGTTCCATTAGTGTGATATTATAATTTTTTATTTAAATAATCTAATGTGTGATTTATTATACCGTGTATTTTATTATATCAATATTGAGGATCTTTGGGCCCCAAAACCTCATACTGACTCTCCTCATTTAAAAGAAAACAGTTATTATTTTCCAATGTTACATATGGGAAAAAACATTACATCATAGTTATAGAAGTGTTCCCGTGAAAGGATATACAATGTAATAATATATATATCCTAAGAGAAGGAGATGTTAATGACAAAAACATATTGAGCCCTATGCTGACAATCTATAAGACATGTTATTGTTTTAATATAAGCTACATAAATAGAGTGACCAAGTCACTTTCTATAGACTATAAATTAAAAATATAATAAATTTAAAACCATATTTGGAAATCATTAATATTTTGATGGAATGATATATCTTATAAATAAAAAATGAGATATTTTATGTATAAAATATATGATTGGTTGATAATAAGGTTTGAAATGGAGAAGTATTAGATAAGTACATTCATTGAGAGTAAATTTCTATATCTTCAAGGTTTTAATGTTAATTGGGAAATGAATCAAGATTTTGACGAACATTTTAACATTGAATTCTTTTATGATAATACATTAATTTGAATAACTTGAAACTAAAACATTCATATTTTTCATTCCCAACAATATGGTGTACAACTAAGATGGGGGAGAAATATTATTACTATTTAATAATATCATTCAAACTGAAATTATAAAAAATTTATTCCTAGAAACATTATCCATTGTATCATTTCACCACATAGATATGTATTTTAAATAAATTAAAATTCAATTAACATGATAATTTTACGTTGTTAGGTCCCAATTCTAATACCTACCCCTTAAGATATATTTCATTAGGGGAGACAAATACTTTCTTGTAAAAAATAAACAATTAACTTATATATGTGAATTTATCATCCAATAACATAAAATTGTATCCAAATAGTTATTATCCTAGATATATGATTATTCATGTTCAAAGTAGTTTTTAATAATAAAACATATAATTATGAATAAAATTTCATTTACTCATTGTTTCCTCTCCTATAATACACAATCCCACTCCATGCATTCAGAATAATTGGAATAAGATTATTATAAATATCCTAGTATATAAAACACATCTACATGAAAATTTATATTTTATAACATAAAAATCCATCATTCTCATCCTAGTGACCTTTCAAAATATATCTTATTCATTGGATATAATAAAAGACACAAGAATAATTTTTATTCTTCTTTATATAATATGGCATTGAATACAATGCTGGTTGAGTCCAAAATATTAAATTTCTACAGTTTGTTGTATCTCAAATACTTTAATGTTATATCCCATTATAACAAATTTTTTGATAAAACCTGTATTTGAACTCATAATAACCATTCTTCCTCTAATATTACTCAGCCTCCTTCATTTCATCTATAAATAACCATTTTTTTAATTTATCAATGCATTATTAAATATTATCATCGTCAATTTAAACAAATTCATAAAATCATACCAATAATATTTACATTAAATTTCAAAATTCAATATGAATAATGTCTTTAATAGTTTCATATAAATGAATTTTACATATTTGAAAGAATATCAAAAATCACCGGAAGCATTGTAATCTTCATTTACCTCCCCATAATATTTTTATTAAATGTATTCCACATTACAATCATATATGGTTTTTTCATTTCCATTTGTAATCTTAATTATGGAAATTTTTTGATATTATATCATTATCTTAGCAGACACATTAGCATAAATTTATCCCTTAAATTTTCCAAATATTTTATTTGAACAGTATATTATAGAATATAAACATCACAACATAGAATCAACTCCACCTTTTATCATCATAATCTACCATTCAACCTAATCTCTTTTAAAATGATCTTTATAAAATTTCACTGTCTAATATTAAGAAATGAATCCTTAAATATAAAACACTATAGTTAAGCTGAAAGGAAATACATAATGGCTATGGATCATCAAAGTATCACTTTCACATTATTGATCTATAAATATTTATCTTATACACTTTATCTACTTTTAAATCATATTTTTTAACTTTGGTTTCTCATCACTATAAAACAACAACCCTATTATACTATTTTATAATGTTATCATATAAACACTATAAAGATCAATCCTTCAAACACTTTCGTCTTTGAAAATATTTTTTATATTTACTAATGATTTATATGTTTGTAATATTTACACATATATATTATACTCAATTATCATATTAGGTTATATGATACCAATAAATTCTTTTGATTATATATATTTTAAATTCATTATCATCTGACTTCTAACACTCACTATTTTTTTTTTTTTTTCTCTTTTGAATCATATTTTATTATCAAATGAATATAACATTTTTTTCATTGAAATATCATCATAAATTCGTTTGACTTTATTTTGATACATATTGAAAAAAATGATCACCTTTAAAATGAGGTTAAATTTAGACAAGAAATAATTTTATTAATACATTTTGGTTTGATATATTACCTTTTCAAAATCATTATTTTGATCCACATAAATATAATCCAAAATCACCAATCACTTATTCATATTCTCATAAAACACATTAAAATTATCATCTATTGGTCACATTAAACATTAGAAATATAACTGAATTTATTGAATATTTTGTAACAAAAAATTAAATTACCTTAATTGGAAATGAAATTTAAATTCCAAATCAGAAATATATTTCTATCATAGAATCATGAAACAAATACATTCCGCATGTATATTCAACCCTAATGAAATATAATATTCATCATCAACTATTTCATAAAAAAAATTATTTTATATGATGTTGAAACAATATTCAAGGTAATTTTGATAATTTAATTATTCCATTGTTTTTGTTAATCAGTCCATTTGGCTAATCTATCAAAATTTTAAAATATCAATTCAATGCCAACGATTATTATTAATTTTCTTCCAATAATTCATTGGTCTCCATCATTAATCATTGACATTATTCATAACAATAAATTTCAGGATAAATATTTTTTTTTAGATAATTCCATCCCATGATGGAATGAAATTTATCATCAATGATTTACATGTTCATACCCTCAATAAATATAGTTAGTTTCTCTCCCCATTGGTCAATTATATCATCAATGGCATAAAAATTGATATAGTAATAATATATGTACTTATATTGGAATATTTTTGTATATCACATCAATATTGAAAATAATTTCTTACGTATTATTATGAAAAACCAAAAAAAATTTATTTGATATGGGAAAATTGAACAAGAAATTTTGACATCAAATTAAAAAATATTTCTCTCTGAATGAAAGTGTTTATAATATAATGAATTTTATTTAATACTAAAATATAATCTAACATCATATCCCCAATGGAATATTTGTATATGATGATTTGAAATGTAATTTTAATCTGTCTTGACAAAGACTATTAGAATATTATTTTTGGGAGATCAACCACACATTAATTATTATTTTGGTTTTTAAATGATTTATCATTATTTAAAAAAAATATATATTTAAAATCATCCATAATATCTATGTGGAATCATGATTTATAGAAAAATAGACATCATCTACTCTCCACATATTTATTTACCATTTTTTAAATGAAAACAAAAAAAATAATTTTCCAAAAATGATTTCACATCCTGATAAAAATATATAATTATTTTAACCTCAAGGACAATTCTCATTAGTGATTTATAACATTTAAAATTATTCAAAATTATATATATTAAACTATAATATAATATTTCTTTAATTTAAGTCAGAATTCATATTATTATAATAAAATTTTCTTCCATAACATAACATTGAATTTAAACACCCAAAGAAAAAACATACATAATATATGGACTTATTTTTATATGATGTTTCACTTCTCCAATAAATATATATATTTTATTCTAATTGACACTATATATTTTATTATCACTACTAAATTTCATTTAAAATTTAATGGGAATTATATGATTTAATATTCAATGGAAATATTTTTTTAATTTCTTTAACATATTTATTATATAAAAGGAAGAAGAATATCCAAATTTGAATATCATCCCATCTAAAAAATACATTCATCCCTAGGAGGATTGTTATTAAAAATTGGTTCTTTATTTTATCTAATGTATTATCCCAAGAAAAATATCAATAAAATAAATTTTTTATCATCATCATAAAAAATTATCATTAGGGATCCCATTACCTTCTATGTCATATATACTTTACCATTATCAATTTTATTACCAAAAAAATAATTTTCAAATAGCTATTTTGTTAAGAGTACCAGGTTCATGTGTCCTATTTAAAAATATATAATTATTTATTCATCATGCTTCAAAAATTAAATTTAGTAAAACCTTAAAACATTATGGTTTCCCAATAAAAATTTCATCCTCATGTTATATATTTAAAAATATAGACATTATGTGTATGTTTTTATATATTTTCTTATCTATATGATACAACATAGAAAATAATTTTGATTAGTTCATTTCATACAAACCTAAAAATGTAATATGTAATGTCTATAACATCCACCTATTAATAACATTATATACTATTCATTAATTATTATATGATATCTCATTTTTTTAATTTTGTTTACTTCTTAACACCAGTATAGTTACTATAACATTTTTTCATTATTATATAGGAATGATATCCCTTATATAAAATTTTTAAAATATAATCAATATATACATTCAAAAAAATTATCAAATCTACTTTCACACTATCCATCATGATTGATAGTGGTTAAACATATTCAACATATTCTATTTTATTCCCATTCGTCAATATTTTTAAAGAATACAGGAGAGCAACATGAAGTCTTATAAAATTGGGTCCACCAATTTATATATTCCAAATAATTGTACATTATTTATATCAATTTACACTACCCTAATTATAATAATAATGAAACATATATTTTACATTAGAATCATAATTTTCTCTAAATTTATTAAAAAAATTCATGACATTCTCAATTAACTCGTCAACAATTGCATAAACTTATAATATAATGAATGACATATTTTCATTGATTTTAATATAATTGGAATCACACAAGTTATGCATCTAATGGATCATAAACCTATACATTCATCCATTTGATAGATATATTATAAATTATTCATTTTCATTTTAATAAAACGTTATGAAATCTATATTTGTATCATTAATAATCATGTAAATGTAAAATACTTGAGGAAATTACCCTTAGGTTATTTGATGTACAACATATTATAGGTCTTCATATTTTATTCCAATATCAACAAGAATCTATTTTTGAAGTGAAATGTTTTTATAATTTTTTCTTTCTAATTTAATATTTAGTGTTTTTATTTATAAATAATGTTTTTTGATATTTTAAATATAACTAAAATTAATATAATTTGTGGCTCCATAAATATTGGGGTGTATATAAAAATATTAACATTTATATCACTAATATATAGATAGTTTTAAAAAAATAACCTATATACAAGTTTCAATTATCATTTATAAAAAAATAATATAAATGCTCATACCATTCTCAATATATATCTTATTTATTTTTATCGTCTTCATACATTCATGTTTATATATCATTATCATCACAATGGTCATCTAACCATATCATAAAAAATATGAAAATTTAAGGGTAATATTTTGTAGATTGCTAACAAATGAGACCACATAAATCAATGTATATTTTATCATGTGGCCAACATGTTTAAATTAAAAAACATTATAAATATCCTTGTGTTATCTTCTAATTTTTTAAAATTTTCTCATTTGGTTGTTCAAATCAATCAAAGTATTTTAAATTCATATTTTACCAAAATTAATTGGTCCAAAATAGGCATGTATCATATTCTATATATTATTATAATTTTTTAGCATATACATAAAGAGTTTAATATATTTACAATTTAGAATAAGTTACCACTGGTAAATTCTTTATTAATGATAATTATTCTATTTTTTAGGCTACTAATTATTCAAGTTATTATTGATGATTAACTTATTCTGAACAAATAAATGTTAGAATATATTTAGTATGTTTTGATTATTCTAAAAAACCAGGGATACATCCATTAAAATCAATTTGATAGTCATAGTATTATAAATATTTACTCCCTATAATGAATAAAATAGATTCATTACCAAAGGTAACATCTATTCCATTTTGGTCTTCAATATTTTGCATGATTTTCAATTCACATGTCATATCAGAGGAAAACCCAGTATCAATTATCCTTAATTTTTCTTTTCTAAAATCATTTACTGAATCTTGAACTATTATTGATAATTATTCCATTAGATTTTTCATAAAAATAATTTCATTTTTATTATAATGAAAATATCTCATAGAGTTTGTTAAATATTACAGATCATATTGACTTGGTAGGTCAGATATTCAAAACATTTCATCTATATTTTAATATCAATTTATAAAAGATATATATTAAGGTATTTTAGTTCTTATTTTTTTAATACAGGAATATTTATCCAGTACCTAGTAGTTTCTAATTTTTTATTCAGAGTAACTCCACTATAATTTGTTCACACTCAGTAGGTAGGATGTGATTTCCACATTGTAATAGTTTTTTCATTTGAATATTCAAAAACACAAAAACAAATTCATGAATATTAAATATCTATATTTAAATTTGTTTTTTATTAAATAACATTTATATCCAATAGAATTTACAATATATAGTTTCATCTATCATTGGGGAAAATTCCAATGTATATTCACATAACCATCATTCTATGTATAAGAAGAATTCTCACCATTTTTCATATCCCAAATGTGAATGTTTTATTATGGAACCTAAAATGTACTAAAAAATAAATATTTCTTGTTTAGTATCAATTGATAAGACATAATATTTTGTATATGATTAATAGCATCATGATATGATCCATATTTATAATTTGGAAGCAATCGTGAAATATTTAGGATCAGTTTCAAAATACATTTACCTTCATGAGACATCTTATACGTCTTACATAACACATCATCCTTTATAATAATTTTTTCATTATGATCTGTAAACACAGTAAAATTCTATTAAATTTTAAACTTATTCTTATTAATTTATTCAATATATTATTCTTTCTTGCTTTGAAAATAATTTTTTTATACAACATCTTTTATTCCTCACTATTCAATTTTTTAATTTCATTCTTGATTATATTATTTATTATAAGTAATGATAATTTTTATACATCAATGTTTTTGGATATATATATCACTAAAATTAACTTATTTGATTTATAATGTATCTTCATTTATTTAATTTTGAAAAATAATTATCCCAATAATTTTTATTATGTATTTATTTAACTGAGTATAAGGACCCAGCCTTAAGCATTACATAATCTTAAATTACGTGAATAATTCACATTGAGAATATTTTATGATTTATAGATTTATAGAATTAGGCCATAAAGATTACATTCTATTGAAAAAATTACAACGTAAACATTTGTACTCAATTTACATTTTTATCATAAAATAGAAATTCTTTGAAAAAAGAGTCATGCTAGTTCCATCTTTTAGACATCATGATTTTTTCTTTGATCCCATCCGTGAACGTATTCATATATACGTCATGTGAAAAAGCATTTCAATACATGGGATGAGAATAAAAATCTCATTGAGGAAACAAAAAGGAGGAAAATTGTTATTTTTTACAAACATCATTTAACCATGAGTACTTTATCATAAGTAATACTTTTAACCTTTATGAAGTAGTAAATACTCTTCAATGAATAAAAGATCATTGCTTACCCTTTTTTAACCAAATGATTACCATAAAACCGATAGAAAGAACCCATTACATATAAAGGTAACATAAAACATATACATACTTAAATGTAATAACCATATAGTTGATTTCTACACATATCAATAAATGGAATAGTCATACGGCTGACTTCTATACCCAATTCATTAGATGTTATAAAGTAACCACCTATCATGGTTTATCACGACACCACCCGTCATTTGGTTTGTCACATAACCACCCATCAAATGACCAAGTACCATTACAAAATCATACCACATAAAATATTTCAAATATAAAAATTTCACTAATAACATTTAATTTTCAATCAAAGTAAATAATTTCAAGATATTGTAATAATCCATTCTTTATCAGACATTTTCAAAAACCATATAAAAAATTTAATAAAGAGATTTTTAAATCAATGTTTCCCATACCATATTAAATATTTTTTATGAATTATCAATTTAAATCCTTAATTTCCATATAAATAAATCCTATAAACCATTTTAATAACGTGGACATTAATGAGTAATATTGAGAAGAATAAATCTTTAAAAAATTTAAAAAGATATTTTAGTTAAAGAGTTTTTAACATAATGAGAGACTCTTGAATACAAATAATTAAGGAATAACATTTAATAGGAACTTTATTATATCTTGAGAATAAAGGGATTCATGATATAATATTCCAAAGGAAAGTGTATACACCATATAAGAGTGAATTGTTGCATAACAATAATCATGTCTCAATGGAATATAAATTTTGACTAAATCCCTAATAAATACAGTATCCATAGATTATGGATAAATAAATGAAAAAATTTTCAATGAAATTTATAAATACACCAAATATAAGTGGATATTATATGTAATACAATCAAAGGTTATTCACACATTTTCATTGCACAACATAATCAAGACGTATAAGTTTAACCCAATGATTTGAAATTGGGAGAAGAAGTGCCCTTACAGAAATTCACACTATAAAAATCTGAAAATGAGTTTATGAGAGAGAAAAGGGTATTTCATCACTTGTAAAGAAAATTTATAGAAATAGTGATAGAGAAGAACATATCCCAACATAAGCAGATGAAAATTAAAAGACATAAAAAAAGTATTTTAAAAAGAGGAATGTGAAAGGTTCCCTTACCGATATAGTAACATAGGAAACATATGCCGCATTAAAGAAGGTTCATACAACAAAAATGTAAATACACATAAATTATAGTATATTACATAATTAATACAATTATTTGATGTAAATACACCACACAAAATAAAATAGTGGCAAATATAGCAGGAATGTCACGAGAATAAAAAGTAAGATGAGAACACCTTACCACGTTGTAATCAATCGATTTATATAACAAAAAGTTAATAATCGTAAAATTAATCACATAATACCATAAATAAAAATAGAATTTTTATAATATATATCAAATGGTATTGCATAATACACCACAAGCAATAAAAAAGTGTCGATGAATGGAAATCTCACCGAATTTAAAGTTAGATTAGAAACCCCTTAACTTGTATCCCACTAGACCCGTTCATTCTTTCTTCTCCTAAATAATAATCTAATGATAATTTATATTTTATGATGTAAATTTTTCAATTTTATTATTCTTTTTATATAACTTATTACAATGTTATAAACATTATTCAATCATTTATGTTAATAAGGATCATTTTGTCGATATTTGGTATTTGAGTCAAAAATGAACTTCTTATAATTAAATATTGTTCCTGTAATCAAGAGTCCATTATCTCTAGAATGATATTCATGTTATAGATATATTATATATCATATATATCCAGTATATGTATGTATTTATAATATTTATAACATTTGGAGATAATAAATGAAATGCATCGTTCCTGGAGACGGTAAGTCATACATAGACATGGATGCTAATTTCATTTCTATTTTTTGATTAATAGAGTGAAAATTTATGATAAATATTTATATTAAAATTTCAGTATTATATTAAAAAAAATAATTAATTTCATCCTTTATACATTCCACAAATGGCATGAATGATTCGTATCACTTTGAGGGGGTGGTAGTCCGCACATTCTCAAATGAAATTCTTGTATTTACCAAATATGGAAACCATAAATGTATTCTATAAATGAAAAATAAAGAAACATAAAAACAATATAAATATAATATATATCACATATAAATAAATTTCCTTTTTAATGGACACCATAAGATGTGGTAGAAGAATATTGAACAATCATCGTTTCGAGGGTCAGTAGTTCGTCGTCTAAAAAAACAGTATGTTCTTTACACATTAGATGGAGGTGTGTGTAAGTGTATTTTGAATAACTTTCATAACAACAACCTAGTATATTTATTATAGTGGTTTTGTTATAAAAGAATTTAATGAAAATAGTTTATGTGGTTCGGGAAGTAATATAAAAGAAAAAATCTTAAATGAATATGTTTTATTTAAATCAGGAAACTCCCTTTGGTTTGAACCAAAATTAATTCATCATGTTCCTTATGCCTAAAATAAGGATTCTAGGAGAAATAGAGGTATATTGAGAGTTTATTTGTTCATATCTTGGATGAGACAAGGGGTTTGAGAGGTGTGAGTAATGGGTTATAGGTGAGGCCTTTTTATAAGGGGGAGGAGGGGCTTCTTAAGAATGTTTGAAAATATTATTGTATTATATAATGATTTTTGGTTTATAACAATCCAAAAGTCATTCATGTAAAATAAAAGATGAATCATGTTTGAAATAAAATCCTCCAATTATAGTTGGATAGGTTTTGGATATTGTTTTATTCTTTTTAATCTTATTTTTTGAAATCATTCATCATTAAGGTAAACAATGCATCAATATTGTGTCATAATTATTTTTATTTATTTGATAGCTAAAAATTTTAAAAAAATATCATGATGTAAGAAATAATTTTAGATTTAAAAAATAAATATTTATAGTTAAATATATAAATTATATAACCCCACATTATTTTTTTAGCAAAACTATACTAGTTTATGATATTTTTATATTTACTTTAAATAAAAAGTTATTATTATCATTATCTTACCCGAGTGGCATTCAATGGCCAAAAGACTCACCCAAAGATATTCTTGGACTGAAATTACTCATCCAATAAAGTTAATACAATGGTTAAGGTAATTCAATATTATTATAATATTATTTTTACATTGAATTACACGATTTACATTTAATCACGGTAAATAAAAGTCCAAAGTTATTATTCACCAACAATTATTTTCATCTTATCATACCACAATTTACTTAATAATAACATCCATGTATGTAAAATTTTTTAAAATTGAATTCACAGAAGCTGAAAATTTTCATTTAAATGTAAAACCCGTTTTTTAACTACTACTTAGTGTTTTCACTATTCATAAAAAATGAGGGTTTACAGGAATAATACCAAAACTTCGGCCTAAGAAATATTTTATATTCCTAATTCAAAAGTGATGTATGTTTTCCCAAATTAAAGACATTGATTTTCTAGTAATTAATTTATACATTAGTCTCGTTGTCAAAACATAATGTGTGTTTTTATGATATATTAACTATCAAAATATTGACACTTTTTTATTTCCAATTTAAAATTGAAAGTACATAAAATGACCCGCAGTAGATTTAATGGAGAAAATATAATCTATTTACACTTTAAAAACAATTATAAAGATAATATAACCATATAAACAAATTATATTAAAAGGTAGTTTTGAATTAAAATACATTATTTTCAATATTCATTAAACAATGAATTTTTTCTGAAATATACGAAAAATTTATCCTAAGTAAATTTTTGTTTTCCTGATTCAAAAGAAGAATTTTATTTTTTTATATAGAAATTATAAAAGATTATAAAACTATAATTAAAATGGGTTCTTCATTTAAAGGCAGTAAATTGCCATTTAAACGAATATTAGACCATTTGTGCTTAAAATTAGAATCATTTGCATCTTAAGCCTCTAACATATATTGAATAAATGTGAAAACATTTAAAAAAATTATATAATCATATGGTAGTTACTTATGACAATTTCCTCCAATACAATAGTTAGGATTTAACTACCGTTTAAAATAATATTATATTCTTATTTTCCCGTACTACTTAGACTTGTGTGAAAATAAAACTTCAGAAAAACCCATCGTTTCTTTTCAGGCACGCCATTGAATATGGAACCCCATTTAAAATAAAATTAATATTTAATTATAAAATATTAATAAATATGAAATTTTCATATTGTTTACTTTCATGGGATGTTATATCCTTCCCCCCTTTTGGAAATTCCACCCTCACAATTTCAAAATTGGGTATGTAAACTTCATTGATTGTCCAACATGAGAAAATGAGTAAATAAAACATTCACTTTAAAAGAAAGAATGATATGTACAATGGTGACCTTAGATAAACCATACGTGGATTCTAATAAATCATTTATATAGAGGAGAAAATAAGTGTCATGTTCTGATGTAGAGTTATTAAAAAATGATTAAGATGAAGATAACAACAAGAAAACCAAAAATTTGTGATGGGTTAAACATTCATGGTTTACTAGTAGAAAAATTAAATAGACAAAATTTTTGTTTTAATTTTATTTTTCATAATGTTGGAGAATTTATTTATGAGATTTAATAAGAACATAAGGAAACATACTTACAATGCATGTAGAATTTCATCATTTACAAACTTTCTAGCACAAACTAATATATTTTTCAAAGGATGAGTATTAAAGATGACTTGGTCACATAAAAAATACTATAATCAACTTCTAGAGATTGACATGATTCACAAAATATGAACTATATATTTCACCTCTCTTTTTATGTTAACTAAAAACAAGAGTGGTTAGTAAGAGATCGGATAATCCCCAAAAGGATAATCCATTATAAAAAAGAAATACTACTCTTAATCACCAAAATTCTACCAAATGTACCCAAAGTTTAAGAAAAACCATTCAATATTAAATTTTCCATAAATTTATTCAAAATAATCCAAACTAAAATTGAAATCCAAATCTTATAAGGATTTAATCACTTAGTCATCTATAGTAAATCTGAGGTTTTATATCAAAAAACATCGACTACTATTAAAGTATCATACTAAAGTGTAATAAACCTAATCACATAGTCTCTGTGATAGGTTAATCATTTAGATAAATAACCAAAATCACCTTTTGTCCACAATAAATACATATATTCTACAAAAATAATTTTTCATCTATTAATCCAAAAATTAAATCCCCTAGTATTTTATTTTCCTTAAGCATATAATGTTCCCAAAAGAGGTAATGTATTCCAAAAAAACTTTTATCACTTCATCACCAAATCATTTTCTTATAATATGGATGTCCATTTGATAAAACAAAATATTTCAAATAAACTTATTCTTGATCCATAATATAATATAACTAAATATATTTAGTCATACTAACCTAGGACATCACGTTGTCTAGTGGAAGGCGATAAATACCAATCTCACTTTGGTTGTGTGTTGATTCCCACAGCTTTTCCCGACGCGACTGGTTATCACAAGGTCTTCATGTTTTCCTTTTTCAAAAATAATTCAATTTCATAACATTCCAAAAATATATATATGAATTCCTCAAAAATAACCATAACATATTCGAACATCAATGGTTTTCTAATACCTTTTATTTTTCACCCCAAAATGTAATTACCATTTAACACCTCTAAAATAACCATGATTATTTCTAATATGCTGACCATTGTGGTTATGTCACTTATTCTTATATAAAAACCTATCCTCTAAAGTTATCTAAACCAACCACTGATGCCAACTATAAGGACCTGACCTCCAACATTACACAATATTGAATTATGTGAATAATTCACATTGAGGATATTTTCAGTTTTAGAGATTTAGAGAATTAGGAGATAACAATTACAATACTTCTCCAAAATTAAAAAGTATACACTTCTACTCAGTTTCCATTTTTTCATAAAATTAATAATCTTTGAAAAAAAGAGTCATGTCTAGTTCCATGTATTAGATAGAAAGACTTTTTCTTGATCCAATTCTTGAACTTATTCATCTTTATGTCTTGTGAAAACCATTTAAAACATGGGATGAGCATAAAACGCTCAGTAAGGGATACACAAAGAAAGAAAATATTTAGTTTTTTGAAAACAACATTTAATCCATGAATAATTTTTCATAAGTAATACTTTTTATCTTTATGAGGTAGTAAATACTCTTTGCTGAATAAAAGATCATTTCATACCCCTTTATAACCAAAATATTACTATAAAACCCATAGAAATAATCCATAACCTATAAAGGTAACATGAGACATAAAAATACGTAAATTGAATAACGATATGGTTTACTTCAACACATATCACTAAATGGAATAGCCACACAGCCAACTTCCATACCAAATGCATTGGAGGTTATAACATAACCACCCGTCCTAGTTTATCTTGGCATCACCCGTCATTTACATAGTCACGAAACCGTCCATCAATTGACCAGGTACCATTATAAAATCATTACAAAAAAAATATTGAAAATATAAACATTTCACTAATATCATTTAATTTTCAATCAAAATAAATCATTTCAATATATTGAAATAATCATTTCATTAACAAACCATTTTCAAAAACCATTAAAACCTTTAGTAAAGAGATTTTTGAATCAAGTTGTCTCATAAAACATTGAAACATTTCAATGAATTATCATTTGAAATCATTAATTTCCATATAAATAAATCCAAAAAACTATTTTTAAAAAATGTTAATTAATTAGAAATATTTTGATTAATAAATATTTATAAATTTTAAAACAATATTTTAGTTAAATGGTTTTTAACAATATGAGAGATGCCTAAATACAAATAATTGGGGAAAAACATTTAATCCAACCACTATTATATCATGAAAATAAAGGGATTAATGATATAATATTCCAAAGGACTGTATATAAACCATATAAGAGTTAATAAGTGCATAACAAAAATGAAGTCCCCATGGAATATAAATTGAGATGAAATCCCTTATAAAGAATGTATCCATATATTAAGGATAAATCAATTAAATAATTATATGTAACAAATATAAATAAACCCAATATAATTGGATATTATCTGTATAAAAATAGAATATTATTCACATATATTAAATTCATGACATAATGAAGAGGTATAAGTTTAACAAAAAGTATTGAAATTGGGTGAAGAAGGTCTCTTATAGAATTTCCTTAGCCTAACAGCGCCACATTAAAATTCATAAAAAGTTTTGAGAGGGAAAATGGTATCTCATTAATTGTACATAAAATTTAAAGTAATAACGATATATAAGAATATATCCCAAGATAAGAAGATGAAAATTAAAAGACATAACAAAAAGAAGTATTTTAAAAAGAAGGGGGTGAAAGCTTCCCTTATATATTTGTTAACGTACGAAACATGTGATACATTAAAGAAAGCTCGTAATATAAGGATTTAAATACCCACAAATTAAATTATTTTACACAATTAATACAATCATGGGTTGTAAATACACAACACAATATAAAATTGTTGCAAATATAGCATGAATCTAACCGGAAAACAGTGAGATGAAAACACCTTAACAGGTTGTAGTCAATAGATTTGTATAACCAAAATATAATAACCGTAAAATTAATAGTATAATGACATGAATATGAAAATAATCATGATAATATATATCAAACGTAAGTGAAAAATACACTACATGCGAAAAATAATTTCCGAAAAATGGAAATCTCATTTAATTAAAAGTGAGATAAGAAACCCCATACACAGTGTCTTACATGACATGTTTGTTCTTTCATGTCGTGAATAATAAACTAAAGATAATATATATATTTTTAAGAACCTTTTTATTGTCTATTATTCATTTTATATCACTTATTACCATGTTATAAACATTATTCTATCAATTATTTTAATAGTGGTCGTTTGGTAGATATTTGGTACTTGGGTAAAAAATGAACTTCTTATAATTACAAGTTGTTCCTATTGTCAAAACACCATTTTCTACAAAATGATATTCAAGATTTAGATATTTTTTACATCTTATATATCCATTATATTTATGTATTTATAATATTACAGAACATTTGGATATAAGAAATGAAATGCACCGTTCATGGAGACAGTAATCCATACGTAAGCATTAATGCTACTTTCATTTCTATTTTTTATTTAATGGAATAAAAAATTAATTATAAATATTTATATTATAATTCCAGTATAATATTATATATAATTTCATTAAATACATCTTTTGTACATTCCACCAATGGCATGAACGAGACATATCACTTTAAGGGGGTTGTAATCCACACTTCCTTAAATGAAATTATCGTATTTTACCACTATGGAAACAATAATTATATTATATAAATGAAAAATTCCGAAATACAAAATCAACATTAATATAATATATATCGCATATATATACAGTTACATCTAAATGGCCGCCATAATAGGTGGTAGGAGAAGAGTGAACAATCATCGTTTCGTGAGGCAGTAGTTCATCATCCACAAAAAGAGTATGCTCTTTACCCATTAGATTGAGATGTGTGTAGGTGTGGTTAGAATACATCTCATAAAAATTACTAGTATATTTATTATAATGGTGTTGTTATAAAATAAAGGAATAAAAATATTTTAAGGGGTTGGAAAAGTGTAATAAAAGAAAAGAACGTTGAAGAAGATGTCACCTATAAATAGGGTAACTCCCTTTGGCTTGAACAAAAATGATTTCTTGGAGTGACTTATTCCTAAGTTAGGGCTTCTAAGTGAAAGAGAGGGATCTTGAGAGAAAATTTTGGTAGGGTTTGTATGTGAAAAAGAGTTTTATTGGTGTGAGTAATGGGTTAGATTTGAGGGATTTTTATATGGGGGGCTCTTTAGGAATGTTTGAAAATATTATTATATTATATAATGATTTTAAGTTTCTAAAGGTCCAAAACTCATTAATGTTGAAGATAAGATGATTCATGTTAGAAATAAAATCATACAATAATAATTTTATAGGTTATGGATATTGTTTTAATCTTAATAATCTTATTTATTTGAATCATTCATTAATGAGATAAACAATGCATCATTATTATGTCATAAATAATTTTATTTATTTGATGTCTAAAAATTATAAAAATAAATATCATGATGTAGGAAATAAATTTATATTGATAATTAATATATATAGTCTAATATATAAATTACATAACCCCACAATAAAATTGTTTTACCAAAACAATACATGTTTATGATATTCCTATATTAAATTTAAATAAAATGTTATTAATATCAATATCTTACCCAACTATCTTTCAAAGGCAAAATTTCTCACACATGGATTGTCTTGGTCAGCCATTATACATTCAATAAGGATAGGACAACAATTATGGTAATTTTATATTATTATAATATTTTTTTACCTGGATTTACCCTATTTACCATTAACCATAGTAAATAAATGTCAAAAGTTATTATTCACCAATGGTTCTTTTAGTCTTATTGAACCAAATTTTACTTAATAATAAAAACCAATATGTATGATTTTTAAAGATCCAATTCACGGAAGTTGTAAAATTTAATTTAAATAAAAAAGGCAGTTTTTTAAGAACTACTTAGTGTTTTAATTATTCATAAAAAATTGAAGGTTTTAAAGAAAATTAACAAAAAATCAGCATAAGATATATTTGATATTCCAAATTAAAAAATTTTGTCTATTTTTTCAAATTAATAAAATAGAAGTTTCATTAATTAATATAAAATCGGTTCCCATTATCAAAACAAAAAGCGTGTTTTTAAGAAATTTTAACTATCAAAAGACTAACACTTGGTTTTGTCCAATTTCAATGTGAAATTACTTACCATGACAAAATTAGATTAAATGGTAAAAATATAATGTAATTACACTTTACAACAAATTAAAAAATTATATAACCATTCAAATAAATTAGTCTAAAAGTAATTTTTGAATTAAAATAAAATATTTTTCACTATTCATTAAAAATGATTTTTTTCATAAAAATGCCCAAAATTTACCCAAAGTAAATTTTGATGTCACTATTCTAAAAAATAATTTTATTTTTTCAAATAAAAAATATAAAAGTGAACAAGACTATAATTAAAAAGGGGTCTCCATTAAAAGGTTGTAAATCATCCTTTTAATGAATATTATACTATTTTCGCAAAAAATTATTTTCATTCGCATTATCAGACTATAAATTTTATTTAATAAATATAAAAACATTTAAAAAACATGTATAATCATTTTTTAGTTAATTGTGTTTGTTCCCACCAATACAACGGCTAATGGTTAACTGCCATTTAAATTAATATTATATTATTATTTTCTAATATGACTCTGTAGTGTGTGGATCATAAAACATTAGAGAAACCCATTTTTGTAAGTTAGGTACACCATTGATCTATTATCCACATTAAAATAAAATTATTATTTAATTAAAAAATAATAATAAATATGAAAATTTCATATTATTTATTTTTGAGGAATGTTATACCAAGAGTGTGAATTGGAGTTGTCATAAAATTTCAAACAAAATATAATAAATTATTTCAATATAAATAAAATTTTTATATATTAACAATTTTTTTATATTTATTTTAATGGATATCTAATTTCATTCATTTTTTTCTTATTTCCCCTCATCATTGTAAAATCTGACATTCTTCCATGAATAATTTATTATATTTTTATATATAATAGAACACATAAATGTTTATAGGTGTTGTTATATTTTTTGATTAATATGCCATTATTTAATTTCGATGATAAATTAGAAATAATAATTTTATATTAATCATTATTTTATAGCACATCTTTTGGTTAAATAGAAGGCACATTCTTCTCCTTCCATTTTCTAGATATTTAATGAAATAAAATTAAAAATAAAACATTAAAATAATTTCATATATCATATATTTCATCATATCATATATTATATAAATATTATTGTAATATTAAGTGATATATAATTCCTATTTTCCAATGTATAACAATTATAAAAATACAAATGAGCGATATTTCTCATCAAAATGATAATGATAAATAAATCATCAAAGGAGAATTTGACTATATATTTGTTTTTAAATATCTAATTTAATATTATAATTTTATTATCAATAATATCATCATTAAATATTCATATATTTTTTAATTTACATCCACATTTCTAAACTCTTCTCCCATTATAGACTTATTTCTTTAAACGATGCTTCAAATTTTAAACACTTATTCCATAATAGTATAGTGACACTTGAAATTAATGTAATATATTATTGATTAGGGGAAAATATTAACATTAGAATCCTTTTTATAATTCTTCCTATTAATCTTATCAATAAAAATAAAGGAACCATATTTTACATTTAGTTATAATCCAATGAAAACATCAAAAACTACATACATGGAAACCAAATAAACAAATGGAATCATCATATTTCTCTATAATTAATATTTTCAAACTTATTTATGTAATTTAATTAATATTAAAATAATTATGAGCATATATATTTACCCATGTAGTGATTTTCATGGAGATAAATGAGTTTTAGTGACACTGCATTGTGTACGGATTTATTTGGTGTTCATATAAGAGGTGTGTTTAATAATGTGTATTATTATTTTAGAATAATTAATGAAAAATTTATTTTTATATGTGAATTTATCATTCTCCTAAAAAATTGTATTCCAAAAACGAATCCACCACAATTTTATATTATAATTGTCCAATATATTATTCATTAATACTAGTATACAATATGTGGAATAACACTTTTACTCCTAGTTGTGTCGTCAATAAAAACTATTATTCATTGAAGATATATAAACAAAATAAACTAGATTACATGTTTTATCCCAATTTAAAATACATATATTTAAATATTATAATATTCTATAAAATCATCATTTTTCTATCTAAGATCATTAAATATATAAAATGAAAGTGTCTCATCCACTAAATGGAAATTGTTTCAAATCATTATTATTATTAAATATTAAATTTTATCTCTTAGAACATCTAGGATTATAAATATATAAATCATATCACAAGTTTTCATCATCATTGATAATTTGATAAACTTTACATTTATATGAAAACTTTTTCCCTATTAAATATAATTATAATGATTTGTATTGTATACTACAATAAAATCATTGGTAACCAACTATAATGCTTCTGATTTCAAGGATTTAATATTTTAAAGGGCTTGGAAAACCTCGTCATTTACTATTTTCGTGGATATAACATTTTATATCATGGTTAATCATATATATTTTTTATTTTTTTTTATTTTTCATCAAACTGATTAATTTTAAAATTAGGTCTTCATAATGTAATTAATGCATGAGATTTCACAAATCATCACCTTATTGTAACTAATCAGATCCGAAGAGATCTATAATTAAATTCAATTAATATTCAAATTTGGTTCTTCCCTAGACCATGAATATTAATATCATATAGGATTTCAATTCATAAAACATTATCTAACATCACTATTGTGATTTTTTCCATCATTTGTCCTCCTTAAATACATTGTTGAAAATTTATCATTTTTCTTATTTGATTCAAAACAATCTATAAGCCACATTCTTGATTATTTTCATCATTAGATATCTGAAATGTTCACTTTCCACTATTTCATATGTTCTATTTTTCCATACATAAGAAAATAAAAAATATTAAAATAAAATATAGATTCATGGCATGGTTTATCAATCATTGTTTTCAATTGTAATAGTTTTTATATTACGTTATAGAATTAATGAAATATCACTGATCGAATATAAATCGTTCATCATTTATATCTATAATATTTTGTCTATATAACCTTCCAAATTATCTAAACTTAAATTATGTTTATTATTTATCTTCCTCTCACTATTATTACTACTCTATATGATACATGATCCATTACCAAATATTTTTATATTTTACATATTAATGTTATTTACTAATAATTAAAAGATTAAAATATTACAGAATTTCATTTTGAAAACAATGTTCATATTTGATTTATAAGATTATATTTCCTTACGATACTTTTCATCATCATTCTCCTTGATCTTCACTGGTGTAGAAAATTTAAACAATCTTGATTCATATATAGTTATCAAAATTTCATGAAATTTGTTACATTGAAATATAAGAATAAAATCTTCTAAATTACCATGAAAAAATTATTCTAAACTAATTTTGTAGTTCAATTAGAAAAGGGTTCAGTAAAAAAATATTATTTTTACAAAAATTAGTATTATCAGTCCATTTAATGAATTATCTCTTATGAGTTACCCTTATGAATTCATAAATATTACAATAATTTATTATATTTAAAAATTACCCTAAAAATATCATATTTTCACTCTATTATATTTATAGGCATCCAAATTCATTAAATAAAATCACAATATTTCATGTTATGGAATATACTATCCAACATATATAAGTTAATTCATGAATAATATAGCTATAAAAACTCACTTATCATTTTTGGACATATCCTATTAATTGAAGGAAATAGACAACATGTATTAATGTAAATAATAGAATTTAAAATTCATTGTATCCCTTAATAATTATATATATATATATATTATTTTATCATAATAAAAAAATTCCAAAAAAATCAAATAGTGTTGAAAAAATAAATCCAAATATTAATTCATCAAAAAATCCATGGGCTTCTCCAATAATATGTCAATTTGAGGATAATATTCCATATATAATAATATATAATAACATAACATGAGATTCAAATTATTTTAATAAAAAAAATATGAAATTAAGGATATATTAATATGATTTATTTACACTAAGAACTGAAATATGTTTTAAAAAAATAACAAAAATAGATAATGGATAATATCATATTGAAAAGAAATAAATTTTTAATACTTTTAATTCAATTAAATTATAGGCCTCGTAAAATTGAGTTTATGTTCGATATATTATATTACACACTACATCAAATATAAATGAAAAATAGTATTATAAAATATTTTTAATAAATCTACAATAAAAATGTGATGGGATATCATATGACACCTCAGACCTACACTCATAGATGTGGTGATTATAAATAAATACTTCACAAACTCACATTGATACAAGAAACAAAATATAATTTATGACCATCCATATCTAAAAAATATAAAATTATTATTGCATATCATAAATTTTTCGGATATTTTCTTGTATTGTAAATTAAATTAATAGGAGAAAACATAAGCAAATGAAACCTATGTTATTTTTGAAAAATTTATATTATTCTACAACAACACAAATAAAAATAATTAATCAAGAAATATTATTCAATGTATCCCATGAATTATATAAATATAGTAACTTAATAACCATATCATGGGTAATATTTTTCATTATAACCATGGGATGTGGAAATATGGGATGGGGTAATTTCAAATTATCAGTTAGGTGAAACATAAACCTAGTGTGACTATGGAAAAATTATCATGGTATTAAAAAGTAAAAAAACATGAATCCGTAGTCTAAGTAAACTGAGCACATTATATATAAAATAACTGTTAAAACATGTATATGAATAATTATGATCATATTCTGATGGAATTAATAATTTTTTACATCAAGAAATGGTTATAAGGCCTTATTCTAAAATAATACCTTTGTAAGGGGAAGTGTTCTATACCAAATCCCAAAAAAAATTCACTCTTTAAAAATGTTGTTGCATCAAGGGGAAATATAATTCCTTAATCACAAGTTTTTGTCCAATTTATTCATCATATGTTTCATCATTATATTTCATAAAAATCCTGAAGAGTCTTTGATGAATAATATAATATTAATTAGATAATGAATTTTATTCACAACTTATAAATAGAAAAACTATTTTATAAATCAATAATCTTCAATATGGACAATAATTACCCCCATTTCAAAATAATTGATATCATGGTCATTACATGTCATGAAAATAAGGGGGATGATCAAACACTATATACAAAAAAGGAAAATATTAATCCAAATTGAAATATATGTATAATAATTTCTAATCTCTTCCACATGTCAATATAATATCGCCATTTCTAGATAAACCCAATTCAATATAAATTTTAAAAATGTGGTGTTCACACTGTTAAAACTATTGAGTATATATTGAATTCAATACTAGAATTAAATTATGAGAAGATATCCATATAATTAAATTCTATTTTGACAATAGAAAATTTTCCCATTCAAAAAAAAATCATAATATGGGGTTTACATAAATTAAAAACACCCTCACAAAAAGAATGCATTGATTGTTGTCAGAAAAGTGGAGAGGAATAATCTAATTGTTCAATAATATGAGTTATATCTGCATTATGGTAATATATATATATATATAATATCATAAATAAAAAATCATAAACATAATTATTTGAAATAAATTAGAATAAAAAAATGATGTTCAATTAAAACAATAAATATCTTTGATAAATAAATTTTAATTTTTTTTTAAAAAAACATTATATATTTTAATTTTTTTGAAAAAGGGAAATTAATTAAATGTTTAAAAAATTATAGATAAAAAAATCTAATGAATGATCATAAATATGAAATAAATCATTTCTTTTAAAAATTATGATATAAAATAAAAATATATTAAAATAAATGAATAACCTTTTATTATTTTCAATATGGCTGTATAAAAAGATAAATATTAAAAAAAATGAGAATATTATTTTCAATAAAAAAAGATAGGAATAATTATAATTTAAAAATAATTTTTTAGAATATTATGGGTGTGTATCATTGTAATTTAAATATTATGTTCATGGAAAAAACATATGATCGAAGGAATGGAGACGTGAGTTATAATTATCCCTTTTGAGCAACATCCATCTCGAGTCTTGAAATGTATTAAAATCAGATTATATGGTATAATTTTAAAAAATGAAAAAATACAACATATTAAAATTAAATGAATGAATGTAAAAATATTATAACAAATAATATCAAGGGATTGATCATAATTAACTGAATGGAAACCGAGTTAACAAAAACATTCATGACCTCGGTAACAATTGAGTTAATGGAAATTTATAATGAAAACCTGATTTGATTTATTTTTACCAAATATTACTAGGTTTATTAATTATATTATATTAATATTATATGAAATAAATATATATCTATATAATATAATTTTTTATTTTAATGAGTACCTAGTCGCCATGAATCAGAATTCATCTAAGAAAACCCTCACATAACAATAAAAACTGTAATTATAACCCCATCGAAATTTGTACATTAATTAATCTGTATATTCAATGATTAAATTACTAGTATTTTCATTACATCACCAATATGAATTATATAAAAAATATAAATTAATGTTAGTTTATATGAAGAGTAATGATCAAAAAGGGTAATTTTAGATAATAACACATACGTCATTATTAATCATCACATCAGATACATGAAAAATCATGAAAAATAAAATTAGAATTATAAAATATACAGAAAAGTAAATTAGCAATATAAATATATTTTTATACACTTTTTTTTAATTATTCAATATATATATGAATGTTTAATAGTTTTTACCAATTTTTTTATACTCGGAAAAATTAATACACATCATTTTTCAATACTTCTAAAAATATGGTGTTGGAAATTGTTGTATTAAAATTTATATCATTCAATGAATATATAATGTATTGTAATATACATTTAAAGATATTTCATAAATTTATTATCTCATTTTATGGTATATATGGTTATAATCAAGGATGTTGAAATTAGTGACTAGTATGTTTTATTTATTCTTAATGAACAAAGGGTGATTTCAAAAAAATGAGTTAATTTATGTTATAAACATACAATAATATAAAATAATTATATATCTATTTATAATATTTTACAAAAGTAAATAATTTCTCACATATATCAAGGATATAATGAGTACTATTGTTCACTTAGGTGGTCAAAGAAACACAAACGTTGACCAACCATGATTAAAAAATGATTATGAGGTGGTATGGTTATAATATACTTATACAAAAAAATATTTTTCTTATATGGTGTTTCATATTGTTATGTATTAAAATTGGATGGAATTAAAATTCAATTAAATTTATATGAAAAATATTTTCTCATATGAATATTAATATTTTCTTTTTATTATGAATGTTTAAGACGATTTGTGTTATAATGATCACTTATTTTTGAATTTAAATTATATAATGACTAATTTATAAATATAGAAGATAAATCATCAAAAAATATCTATCCCCAAAAAACAATTTCTTGAACCATCTATAAATTCTAGTGATGAAAATATAAATGTGTTTCTCCAAGAGTTGTTAGTCCACACATCCACATGCGGAATGATCCCAATTTTTAGATTTGATTGTAGGGTATTAAATAAAAACGATAACATGAATATAAAAAAATTTCAAATCATTATTCATATTTTTGTTATAAGATATATTTAAATATATATATATATCATTTGGATGTGATTGGATGAATTTTAATTGGAAGGATAACCAAAAATCATAATAGGGTAATTAATAAATACATTGAGAGTTTGGATGTTAATCAAATTTATCCAATGGAGAAGAAGTAATTGATGAGAAATATTGAGGATTAGAGATTCCAAATGGGAATATGGGATATATAAGAATAAAATTGTGTAGTTTCTTATAGTAATATCTATGTATTTGTGTATCTTGATGTGGGAGGATGTGAAAATATTTTATTGGAGAGAATGAGGGACAACTATTTGTAAAATAATTTTAAGTATGGGATAAGAATGATAATTCACAAGGGTTTAGTGTGTTTTGTTGATAAATACATTCTAAAAAAAGGTTTGTATTAAATAAAATTATAACAATGTATTTCTATATGCCTCATTACACATTTCATTTTGGAAAATTTCAAGAAACCATATTTACCCATTTTTACCATTATTAATCTTGATTTCAAAATAACCATGATAATTTCTTATTACTAAAAATAAAATAATACACTCATTTCAAATTTTCAATTTTTTGAAATTTTATTCAGTATCTATTTATTGTGATCCAGTTTAATAATAATATAATGTTATATTCAAAATTCATACATACTGTGTTTCAATAAACCAATTTAGTAGAAAAATGAAATTTTAGTTTGTAAGTGTTCATAATATTATTTAGCATTGATTGTTAATTAATTGATACATAATTTATTTTTATTTATAATTTAATATTTAATATTATATGTATTTTTTAAATTAAATTATGTTAATTTTCTTAGTATATATAAAACTATTATCATTTAAAAATATTTACGGTTTTAACTAATAGCAACCTTATTAATAGAATTTTATTCATAAAATTGATATTTACCAAATTATCAAAAAATTCATTATGATTATAAATATTCAAATCATAAAATTAAATTAAATTTAAAAAATTGAAAAACTTTTCTTTTAGATAAAACATAAACATACAATGAATAAAGTTTTTATTAATTTTTTTTTAAAATAACATCAATTAATATTAATTATTATAAATTAATATTTATAATTGTACTAAATATATATATATATATATAAATTATAATTTTTCAAAATTAGTCACATGTTTATTGTAATATTAGTTTATATTTCATTAAACATTAATATTTAGAACAATGCTTTTCTATGCATAAAATTATAATAGTAGTCATTTTATCTATTCTATTTGAATTTAAAGTGTTTGAAAAGAATTCATTATTTTCATTATTTAAATGTTTTATTTTAAATATAATACCATTATTTAAGATTGAAAAAATGGCTATATTTTCATGGGTTTTCTTAAATATATAACATTTTATAAAAATAGATGCCTTCTATTTATGATTGGTATTAGTTATGTTGGATGATATTATACACATTGAATTAATTACTTGTCATCATATAATAAGATATCATTGTGTTATGTTCTCCCAACCCCTAAAATAAATTATACCCCTAAGATATCACTCACATGATTAGATCAGTTCCGTTAAAAAATTGTAATTAGTTATACATTGTAAGATTACCATTGGTTCATTTAGGATATGAAATGATATATAATATGAAAAATCCCTCGACGTATCATCATAGTATGTTTTGGGTGTTATTCTGTTTATTTAAAATTCCAGATTGCAGTGAATGGCTATGGTTTGTGTTTTCCGAAACAATGTTTATGGTGGTGCAGTTTCCTAGTGTTTGCATCAATTTTCGGCCAAAAAATCAAAAGATTAATTTTGGAAAAGGGAGGATTTATGTGTAGTACTAAACAATATGTGGACCATCAAGGATAGTTCTGAAACCATGATAATAAGAATAAGAAACATATAAAGAAATTATAAAATTAAGTGAATCACAAAGAGCGAGTCGTCGACTCCATACAAGAACGTATCACAGAGGGAAAATGATTCATGAAAATGTCATCTGGTATAAGGAAGGCCAGTGGTATGCATGGTGGATTTTTAGTCATGAAAATGATGCAGTGATTTCAGAAGCTATGAAGGGTATCATTTGCGAAAACATGATGGGGATTTGGGCCACTCCAATGGAAGAGAGAATGTATGTGTACCACATAGGGAAGAATTATTCGTAGGATAAGTGGTAGGTGGTGAAGGTTCTACCACATTGATTATTTGGGAAATCATTGATTAACAGATGTTTTGGATATATTTACCTATATAAGCACCAATAATCCCATCATTACATAGAAGAGAATTTCAATACATAATATCATTTCTTAGTGAATTCAACTACATCCAAAATTGGTTAGCGAGGGAGAATTTCGTGATGGGGGCGTGGTTCAAGAAGAAGCAATTCTATAGAAGGTTTTTTCCTGAGAAATATATACCACAAAGGATGTGGTATAAGGCAGAGGAAGGCACAATATTCATAGGGTAGAGATTTTATAGAAGTATAGTTAGTCAATGGATAATAGACAATTTGCAGAAGTAGAGATAGTCCTCGAAGCTGGGACGGTACATTGAGGAAAGGCACTACCCATAAGTAGAGGCAAATTGTTTTGTGAAGGAGTACGATTTATTGAAGCATAACTAGTCGTTGGAGAGGGGATAAGAAATACATATCTTCTACATAGTACACAAAATAAGCAAGGAAGTTCTATAAGGACTCAAGGAATCATAAAAAAGCACTAGAATAGTTCATGAATGAAATTTACACTAACCTAATAGTGCACAGAAAAGTTGAATTAATCTAACGGTGAAAAATAAACTTCAATAGAGTGTATATATATAGTTTATGAGACATACATTGATGTAAATTAAGGGTTCTACATGTCCATAAACTGTGGGGGGATACCTTCCAACAGTAGTGTGAAAAGTAAGCAAAAGACGGTGATCATTCCCACCAGTAGTGAGACATTGGAAGAGACATAAGGAGTGACCTTGGGGAATGTAGTGAGAAGACCCTAACCAATATAAATGCAGTGAGCATGGACATACAAGATCTATCTGGAATATTGTATTTCGAAATGATCTTTAGGGGATTTTTTACATCAATATATTGTTGTTTTATTATCCTTGGGCGTAGACTAGTGAGTGTGAACCAAAAGAAAATTGTTTTTTCATGTTTATGATTTCATTTTTGTTCCTATATTGATATTGGAAGAATAGATAATTATGACTTGTTAATGAAGAAATAATATCCTAAGGGGTAGTAAGCTTAAAATTTCATACACTAATTCATCCCCCTCCCCCTCAGGGTATTCGACATATTGGACCTAACAATTGGTATCAAAGGGATTGCTTAAAAGTCAGTAATTCTATCTTAGTAGAAAAAATGGAGGATGTCAACAACAAATTAATCCTGATCTTCAACGGTAACAATTTCCAACTATGGAAGAATTGGATTTTTCCCTACTTCTAATAATTAGAAATGGATGACATCACAATAGCTATGCATATAATATTAGTTAATATCAATAGTGGTTATTTCTCATAAGCTGAAAGAAGATATTATGTTGAATATGCTAAAGTGATCCATGATTTTTTGGGGAACCCTATCAAATGAAATTTATACCAAGTTGATATCATGTAGAAAACACATGTCATGAAGGAAGATCTACTAAATATCTATGAAGGACATTCAATGGTCAAAGAGCGAATATTGTATGTTTTTCCAAAAAAATATGATTATATGATAATGGACCAATATGAATCTAATGAAGCATTATTTGACAAGGTGAATGTTGTTGTGGAAGACATGAATAAGCATAGATATTTCATGAAATATATATGTATTTTGATTCAAATCATGAGGAATCATCTACCTTGATTTAATCCAAAAAATCCATTATTAGAAGATAAATATCCAAAAGGGATGATATGGGAAAACTTGCATATTACTCATGTTGCATATGAATTGAGTAAGGATGATATCAATGTTGTGGAAAATAGAATGTCCAAAAAAGTGGAATTCAAATCCATTAAGCAACACTCTACAAACGATTGTGAGGAGGAAGATAATTTGGATGATGTCTTGTAATTTCTCTATTCAAATCTACAAATAGAAAGATGTAAGTTCAAAGGTAAACATCCACATGACTTATTCTGATGTGGAAGGTTTTTACATTTAGCAGTAATGTTTCCTAAGAAGTTTCAATATTTCCCTAAAAAAAATGATTGAATTCCCCAAAATAAGTGATTCATCTAATGATAAATGTAACAAAATTATTAATAGAATGTTTTTCAAAAATAATAATCTAATTTCAAAACAAGATAAATGCTCAAAAGAATACAAGGAAAAATATTTAGAGGACAATAAGGATCGAGAAGTAGATGTTTTGGTGGCAATTGTGGGAAATTCCATAAGAAAATAAGAAAGTGACAATGAATAAGGTTAAGGTTATGGAATAGTGGGCCTTCACGAAGATTTAGAAGCTTCTATTGTAGAGACATAGGTTTGGAGATCCAAAAAAAGAAATATAAAAAATTTGTTCTTGTTTCAGAACACATTATGCAACATCAGTAAAAATAGATTTCTGAGCTGAGTGAAGAATTAGAAAAAAAATGAAGCCTTCAATGCCATAATTCATAAAAAATATGGATTGGTACAAACCTAAAATCGATGAATAGAAAATGGAGATCAATATTATAATAGAAAATAGAAATAAACAAATCATACATTTAAAATAACATGAAGAGGATGCCATCGGTCAGTGTAGATTTTTTAAAGAATAAGAAAAACAATTTTCTGAAGGTATCAAATCTAGAAAGAACGTCATAGAAACCATATAAATGATAAACTTTGACAATATTGGTCTAGTAGAACATATGAAATAGACAAATCAAATTGGTAAGGCTAGAATGGGGCATGATTGAAAAAATAATGTGGTAACAGTTGTAGTCAAACCATAATCACCTACTCCAAGATTGAAAATTAATTTGGGTATGATGTACAATCATAAAATTTTGAGAACCCAAGTGACAACTTGTGGTGTATTAATTCTACATATAAATTTACCCCACATGAGATATTATTGTTTTTGAAATATATGAAACTGAAAAAAACGTTTATTGAATAGAAAAGTGGTAACGAAAATATCATGAACAATAGTGGCAATCCTATACAGATAAAATTTCTATGTCATAATTTGATGGTCACTATTTTATATGTGGAGGGTTTTTAAACATGGGAAGTTATTTCTCATCATCAATATATCATAATTTTAAAAATAAGACTAGGGTTTGTTATAAGAATAATCAAAATGTTTCTTCAAATGAGTTGGAAATGAAAAATAAATTTTCAACTCTACAAGTTTAAGTTGTCTTATCATATTCCAAAGAATGTAAAGAGTATGAATTTTTCCCAGTATGATGTTAGATACATTAATCGAAATCAAAATATCTCACCTAGTAGTGGTTTATATATTGTTTTAAAGGCGTAAAATCGCACCGGGATATGGATTATTAATACGGATGCACCACCCATATGATAGGAAATAAGGATCTGCTGATGGGAATTAGGCATGATAATAAAGTTATTATAATATCAGGCAATGATGAGTGGATGAAAATCATTTTCTCTGGGAAATCATTGTATTGGGTAAAATACATGAGATGAGAAGATGTTTTGGTTGTTGAAGGTCTTTGTCACAAATTTTTTTATTGCATTTAAATTATGTTATTGAAGACATGGAATGTTTTTCTGCATTAAATCTTGTGTCATCATAGATAAAGATTGTGTTTTTTTATTGTACGTAATGATTTCAAAACAAAATATCTACCTAGTGGGTACAGGAGTAATGGTATTTTTATCCAAGGTAGATGATAAGATTTTATCACATAAACCCTTTATCCACGTGATCTAAACATCCTAGGAGTATCTGATGAAATATGATGATTCTTGAGGTCTCCCAATATTATCATGTCAATGTACATATACATGTGATTCCTGCCAACAGTGGAATATCATTCGAAATATAAAAAAAAGAGAAATGGTCTACAAGATTGCGTGAGATGGTTTATATTGATGTGTTTATAAAATTAGACCAATAATTGTTAATTTGAGGAGATATTATTTTCTTTTCATCTATTATTATAGAATAATTGAATGGGAACCACTCGTTACGGACATGTTTGAGGTGTTTAATTTCATTATACGATATCAATGAGAATTTGAAAAGATGTCAGCTCATAATATTCAGTATATCCAAACAAATAATGGAACATTGTTGAAAAATATCCATGTGGATGATTATATCAAGTCACATGGTATAATCCATTATGTTTATGTTGTGGTAACTCCATAGAATAATTGAGTTGTTGAGAGAAGAAATCGGATTATCAATAATATGACTAGAATAATTCTCATTGAGAAATACCTTCTAGATAAATTTAATAAATAAACACTGATGATAACCATCTACAATTTAAATTGATAATTTATATATACAAAATAAGAGAGGAATACATATGATTTATGGTATGGAAGGAATCCATCAATTATATACATTCATTTCTTTGAATTTAATTGTTTAATTCTCAATAAATAAAAACATATAATGTCTGAGTCGCATGGAGAGAAATGGATATTTATTGGAAAATAAAAGAAAAGAATTTCATTTACATTATTCATCAAGAGGAATGGAAATATTATAAAAATCCATGATGTTACCATAGTGGATAATGAGAAGAATATTCATTAAATACAATAGCATTTTCAGGAGGATAGTGTTGAAAAAATAAACAGATCAAGGGCTCCTCCAATCATGAATGTTGATTCAGATCAAGACTTGGATTATGATAATGATAACTATGAATCTCTATCTACACAAACATAGAAGAGAAGAGTCTAAATTGACCATAAAAACATAATTGGATATCAAACATTGTATGTATAGACACGGATGATGAAAACTCTCCAAGAAGCATCATACTTATCATAGGAAGATCCAGAATGTTTTGGTGAAGCGACTGGTGATGAGAACGAGGTTCTTGATATGAACGAAGATCTTGATCATATTGAGGTGAATCATATATGGGATATTTTTTGGATGCCATGGATAAGAATATATTTAGGAAAAAAATTCTTTCACAAAAAAATAAATAAATATTGTATTTTGATTCGATGAATATAATGACTATTTAGAAATGGGATCTTCTAGATAGAGAGTGTTGATGTTGATGAAACATTTGAACCTAACTCCAGGGTAGATAATTATTATTATCCATAATAGTTCAATGAATGTTCTAGGATTACGAGTTAGCATTTCAGAATTGGTTTCTAGAAGAAAAAGATTATATTGATTAGCCATATGGTTTTCTCATTAATAATGATGATGGTAGATTTTTTATGTGAAGAAGGCTTTATATAGTATGACGAAAGCTCTAATAAAATGGTATGTAAGGTAAGATCATTTTCATGAAAATAATTGTTTCCTAAATGGAGAGTTTATTAGAATCTATATGTCAACAATAACAGTAATCAAATGATGATTATGATGGTATGTGTCGGTGAAATAATCTATGGACGATTATATAAATTAAATATAGAAAGTTTTCTGAATTCATGAAATGTTTTTCAGAAATGTTAACGATTGGTGAACTAACACTTTTCTTTGTCTATAGGTGACATAATGAAATAATGAAAAATTCATATATCAATCAAAATAATCCAAGGATATTTCGAGAATGGTTGTAATGGATAGTTCCAATGTGATGAAGACTCTGGTGGCTACCTAGATAAAACTCTCTCTAGGTGATGATGGAAAGTCGGTCAATGTCACAGAATATAGGAAAATAATTTGGTGTCTATTGAAATTAATAGGGGCCATGACAAAATATTTTTTTTCTACATGTTATGCTGCATGGTATCAAAATAATCATAAGGGATCCCACATGATTTATGTAAAAATAATACTTCGGTATATCAAGAGAACCATTTATTTTGGATTGATGCATAATGAAATATCTAAGAAAGAGCTATTTAGATATACAGATGTAGGTTGGTCCGGTTCAATAGATGAGAGGAAATCAATATCAGGAGTGGCATTCTATCATGGAGGTTTGTCTATTTATTGCCTAATAAATAGAGATGATTTCATTTACTTGATCACTATAAAAGATTAATATATTCCATGTACTATAGAAAGAACATTATTGTTGTGGATGAATCAGTATCTTGAGGATATGGGAAATGAAGTGAGGTATTGGATCACAATCCAATGTGATAATTCAGGTGGTATAAATCATAGAAAAAACTCATCACCACACTCAAGGAAAAATCACATTGAAATAAAGTATCATTTATAAAATAGAAGGTAGAAAAAGGCTTTGTGAAGTTCGATAATGTATCTATAGAACTACATGTTGTAGATATACTAACAAATGTCTTATCTAAAGAAGAATATGAAAGGAAACAACTAGATCTAGGAGTTCTGTCAACTCCCCAAACTTGAAAAATCATAGATCTAGATTACCTCTCCCCAAAGTATGACTTATTTTTTCTAATATCCTAATATGTGTTATTTACCTTATTTCAGACCTAAAATAAATAACATTCACGTTTTTTGATAATGGGGGGGAGGAATTGTGCTATTAAAATGGAGATAATGTCTTAGTCAATATATGGGGAGAATTCAATAAGTGGATTTGTGAGATAGTGGGATTTCAAAATGTTAAGGGGATATGAAACATGGGGGGTATTAAATCTGATGATGATAGACATGATTGATCAAAGGATTCATATCATCAAAACTGAGGTTGGTGATGAAATCAAAAGTGTGATGTTGGAATGGAATTAAGTTATTCAATGTTGATATTTTCATTTACACTTTTTTCCTAGGGTGATCATGGAGCATGTGGGTTTAGAGTATGTATTGAGAAAATCAATGATCGTTATCCTAATTGAAAGAACCTAATGTTGGTAGATGTTGGAAGAAGCATTAATGAGATATCAAATTATGAAATTCTTGTCAATAAGTACACTTGGAGAGATTATTGTAAAAAAATCCTCATGGTGTCATATCCATATGTTTTGGGTGTTATTCTGTTTGTTGAAATATCCATATGATCAAAAATGTGTAACATTTGTGTTTTCTAAATCAGTGTTTAATGTGGTGGAGTTTCCTATTGTTTTCAAAATTATTGGGCCTAAAAATCATGAAGTATAATTTTGGAAAAGGGAGGTTTTTTGCATATGATTGAATATTATGCGGACCATGAATAATATTTCATTAATTTTGAATAGTGGTAAATCTATCATCCAAGGAAATAACCAATGGAAGGGAATAGAAAAGTGTGAGTCACCAACAATGTATGAGAACTGTTTGCGTGGAGAAAATGGTTCACGTAAAAGACATGTTGTACACAGAAGGATTTTGATACACAAGATGGTATTCCACTTGTGGAATTAAGGCCGTGATTTCAAAAGTTTTGAAGTGCTTCATTAGTGAAATTTTCAGGGTAATTTGGGCCGCCGTGAAGGATAAAAGATGGTATGTGGACCATGTAGCGAATAATATTTCATGGGACAAGTGGTATGTGGTGATGGACATACCACATTGACGATTTGGGTAATCTCATATTAGATTATGTTATATATCTATTTGCATATATAATGGTAGAAAATACCATAGTTACATAGGGTTAATTTCATTAGAGAAATACATTACTCTGTGAATTCAGGTAAGTCAAAAAGTGATTAATGAGGGAGAATTCCATGATGGGTGAAGTGGTTCGTGTGGAAGCAATTCTGCCGAAGTTTTTTTAGGTAACTATACATTGTAAAGGAAGTTGTATGTAGAGGAGGAAGAGAAAGTACGTGGGGGGGGGATATGGTCTATAGAAGTTGAGGTAGTCCACAGACAAGGGATGGTTTATAGAAGTTGAGATAGTCTGCAATGCATGGACATTACACAAAGGAGAGGATGTATGATGAAGAATAGGATAAGTGATCCATAAATGAGGATAGTTCATAGGATTAGAAATAGTCATCGAAGAGGTGATCTGCAATTCATACTAAAAAAATATTATGCAGAGGAAGAAATGATGTTCATGGATAACTCATGTAATCTTACAAAAGCACTAGAAAAATAAATCAAAGTAATTTCTACAATCCTAATAGTACACAGAATAGTGGAATTCATATACTGGTGAAAAACGTACTACAATAGATAATCTAACAATTGTTAAGGTTGCCTGATTTAATTCAAATGAAGGGACCTTCATTTCCATAATCTATTACTAGATCCCTTCCTATAGTAGTCAGTAATGTATGAAGAACATGATGATCATTCCCACTGGTAGTGAGATTGAGGATGAGACAATGGTGGTGACCATTGTGAATTATGTGAGAAGACCATGATACTTGTGATGTTTGTGAGACTTAGCATAGAAGTTTTCTTCTGAACAATGTAATTGGATGTGAGCTTTTGTGGATTTCTATATTGGTGCATCATCATTATATAGTCCTTGGATGCAGTCCACTATGGGTGAACCTAATTAAAATCATTTTGTTGTGTATATGATTTCATGTTGGTTCACATATTTATAGAAGTGAAAGAGTGAAGTGTGTTGTGTTTAATGATGAAATAAGATAATAAGGTGACATAGTTTTAATCTTTCATACCCTGATCCCCCCCCACTCATTAGATATTTGACCTATTGGACCTAACAATATTTATCGAAATGAAAAATTATTACAAATTAACTATAAAAAGAGGTAAAACATTACAAATTTAAAATATAATCCGATTAATGTTATAATATATACATAGTTAATGAATAACATGAAAAAAATATTTGAAATGATTTATTTGATAATCATAAAACCATGATGTTTTTTAAAAAATATCACATAATTGGTGAAAATTTTCATGACATATAAAACAATACAATTTATAGTTAAAAACTAACTATCTAATTCACTATTAGTAGTTTCATTGGATTTTTTATGTTCTAATTTTTTAGTTACCATAACATTTATGCCCTTGAATGATTAAAAATATGTTTTATAGTTAAAAATTATCTCACAATTGAAAGAAATATATTTTTTATATTCTCAAATTACCTAACACATGTGAAGCGATTTACCATTCTCTCTAAACATACATAATTTTACACCATTTTAATGAAATTTATCTAATACAACCTCACATTACTCTGATGTGTATGAAATTGAATCTCATTTCAATCATCATTTAGGCCATGTGAATTTAACCAAGATTCCATTATCATATTTAATGTGTTTTTTATTTTAGCCATCTTCACATTATTATTCAGAACTCTGTATAGCATATTTATAATAATATAATGATTTCTTACTCTAACAACTATACTATTAAGCTTTTGAATGTGAATGTTTTGACATTATATATGGAGAATATTTTTTTATGAGTATCCCATATCCGTAAACATTTCATAAATTCCCAATAGTAAACCATACTGATGATAATTATAATATAGTTACCAAAATTAATTAAACTCATGTTTTCTCACATGATAACACATTCTTTTTGGGTTACTGTACTTAAAAATTAGCTTATATCATATTTTTAATAACCTATGATACTCTCAGTTTAACTAATTCTATCTTTTGGTAATCCTTTGATACAGATATTCGGTTACCTCAAATATATTATCAATATCCTGAATTTAGAGATTCTATATTACCATGAACATTGTATGAAATCATTAAATCCAAATATAAATAAAATATATGATTGGGAATAAAAAATATCTATTATATAGTAAATCAACCATCAATTAATATGTAGCATAACACTGGAATCACTATATTTTTATATATTATATCTCATATAAATTTTCCATTAGGGAATTAAACCTAATCAAATTCAAATTACACTTAATGGTTTATAAGGTGAATGTTATATAATAAAGAAAATCACATGGGATTGTGTTGTAGGGTGTGTAGTCCTAGAACCAATAATATTTCACTTTTTGGAAGAATTATTCAAGGATACAACATACATTTTCATGGTTGTTACCCCTAAATGAATATGAGATATAGCCACATGAACTATCTAGTATTGATAAAGGGATTTAATATCATGAAAAGAAAACATAATAGAGATATTTCCAAACCTTTATGATGTTATTGTATACATAAACTTCATTTGTAGGCCGATCCTTAGAGTTTTCATTTCTATTCTCTTTTCGTAATATAGGAATAATGTTATATAATAACGTAAACATCAGATCATAAATAACCCCAATGGGTTTTTTATGAAATTGATTTATTGATATATCGTAAATTATCATCAACAAAATTAACATCATAAAACTACCAAGTCACAATAGTTATATAAAATATTTATTTGAAATCAATAATGACACCTTAGACTTTCACTCATAGATTAGGGGCTTAGAGAATCATACATTACCTAAAAACATTGATTCTAGCTATCAAATCATGGACACAATCATCCGTAATTACAAAATATTTATAATTTCATCATTTAAATACATATGATATATTTAGTTTTAGATGGTCAATGTTTTTTGTTAAAACCTAATATTACAAAACACTTGTATATTGTACTAAAAGATCAATTTCATTGATATATCGATGAAATTAGTCAATCGATAATGGTACTTCTACACCATGGGTAAATTATCCACACATAATAACATGATATGAATATGAATTTTAATAATGTTCATCACGATGATTGGAAATGGAACTATATGAAGGGGTGATCTCAAACCCACAATAAGAGAAGGAATACAACTTATCTAATCCCTGATAAAATAAAAAATAAATATTATGGCATTAACATGTAATCATAATTAATCCAAAATCATCTCAAATTGAGATTATATTATTTACATTCTAGGAAATTAAAATATGGATATCAATAATACTGATCATATAATGATGAAATGAATAATACCTCATATAAAAACATTCATCTATGGTGTTTTTTCAAGAAATTATATTATTATGGTAGATCATTACCCTAAAATCCAACCAATGTTCACCCATTTGAATTTTTTATGCATAAAGTTGTTATATATTTCTTATCCACACCCTTAAAATGGTTATGTCCAATGGACTCAACATATGTTTCAGCATTCAGTTTCATTTTATTCCACGAGGATCCTCATATAGAATAAAATATGGATATCTATTAACTAATTTATTTTATGTTTAAATAACTAATAAACTTGTGTTTTCCCTCAATAATCATCATGAATATCAATAATCATACCTATGACAATAAAATTGATAATATGTTAGTAATATATCTAGATAAATAGGGAGGGTTTTCATAAAAAATTATAATTAACGTAAAAATAATCATCCATATTTGAATAACAATATAATAAATTTTATTTAAAATTTTAATTTCCTTATAATATAATTCATTCTAGATGAACATCATATAGTCTTAATAGTATAAAAATGTGATGTTCCCACCATATTATAAATGATTATACATTTATTTCAATTATAAAATAACATGATCATAACTCATCCAGATAAATAATTTAGATTATTGGAAAACAAAATTTTACAAGTGAGAAAAACTAAATGTAAGAGGATTTGTACATAATTGAAAACAACATCATAAAAATAATTATTTAAAATTTATAACAAAAGAATGGAATAAAAAATCATTCAGTTAGTTAAACAACCCAAATTACTATATATATATATGACAGTGCATAAATCATGAATCATATTACATAATATATATTTTTTAAAAAATATATATAAATGATAAATATAATTTTTAATTCGAAAATATTTAAACATAGATGAAAAATACAAATTATCATGTTACTTTAAAATGTATTTGTTTGATATGATAATGTGACATTTATTAAAAACCTTTCTTTTTTATACATAGTATGCTATAGTTTTTTATTTAAATTATATAATGAGAAATTGGAGACATCATGACATTATTAAATAACATATTAAATTTAATGGAATACAAATTTTATTTTCATATACTCTTTAACAAAACTAATATTGTATGAAGAGTAACAAAATATAAAATTTTATTAAAGAATAATGTTCAAAATAATAATTTAGTATAATATATATTATTATATTAGGGCGGGAGAGATTATAAATGGAAGAAAGATAATTATTATGAACCAATATAATTAAATGAAGGAAGTCATGACTTTTAAATATTCGTTATTATTAATGTACTACGTGATGCGTGAAATTTTTAGAAATTGGTTTTTGTGGTAAAATGGGAAATATTGAGAGACTAAAATAAAATAAAATCAATGGGTCTATTGTACCAAAAATATTAGAAATAATTTCATGTCAATCATCATGAATCAATGAATGAAAATTGAGTTACCAAAAACACATAAGAAAAAGGTAACCTCGAATAAATTGAAATATGAAAAAAATAACAAGAGTTTTATTTACTTTAGTAATTTATTAATATGAAAATATTTATAGATAATTATTATGATATTAATTAATTAGAACCTCTAAAATGGTATACATGATTCATAACTTGTTACATGACTCTTGAATCTAAATTAATTCCAAGAAAACCATTGGGTATTGATTAACATGTGAATAAAAACCTATTTAATGAGTAATATTTTAATTCTTTTTAAAACATAGTATTTAAAATATAATTAATGATATTATGTCTCCAAAAATTTTAATATAAACGAAATATATTAAATTAGGTTCATAATACCATTCACTTGTCAAAAAGTGGAATTTGTGATGAAAATGGATACCTCGGTCTGAATTAGTTATTAACTTTCTTGAAACATCTTATATAATGAAATATATTTTACTTAATAAAATAAAATGAAGAATATTATTAATTAATTTATTTTTATATGGTTTATTTCGAATATATTTTTACAGATGAAATACTTTTTCTTCTTATTTTCAACATTGGGTATATGAAATCCTACTCTTTATGAACTAGCTATGCAAATGTCATTTTACTAAATATTTTTTTTCTAAATTTAACACATAATAAATCATATATTTTACAAAAATATATGTTCCAAGATATTTTAAAAACATATAATTTCCAATATTGGTTGAACTGGTTATGATCTGTGTGAATGAAAATAATGACAAGAATGTTTCTATGATTCTTAAATAATGAAGGGTGATTTATTAATTAAGGAGTTTGGTGTTGATATTTAAATAAGAAAACCAAGAAAATATTTTTACATATTTATATCAAATTATACTAGTAAATATGTTCTAATATTCATCCATTATAGTAATTCATAATATTATTCTCATAGGTTGTTAAAATGACACAAATGTGAATCAACCAAGAATAATGGATAATGATGAGGTTGTTTAGTTTTAATATCATTATACAAGAATAATATTAATATTATGAAATTTTTATTAGTATTATTTCTTAAAATGTTAATAGTTAATATGATTATGGAATTGATATGAAAATGTTACATTATATGAATAAAAATATTCTCCTCTTAATATGCTGGATTACGACTTTAAATGATATAATGATCACTTATTTATAATATATATTATTCAATTATTAATTTATATTTTAAGAATATAAATCAAAAAATAAATTAAATATATATTTTTTAAACCCATTAATATTACCATCATTTAATTCCAGTATTAAAAAATGAAACTAGTCATTCATGGAGGTGATAATTTGCACACGCACATTAGCATTATTTTATTTTTTTTATTTTATTTTCGGAGAAAAAATAAATTATATAAAATAAATATATATAGATTTCAGTAATTTATTTATTATAATTTCCTTAAATACATATGGTTATAATTGGATTGTATGAGGGTCTGGGGGAAGGATAAATAGTAATATTAAAAGTGAAAGTAAAAAATACATCGATAATTCAAATCTTATCTTTGTGTATCATTTCCAAATGAAGTAATAGGGGAAAATGACAGAGAATAGGGGCATATAATATATTAGAATGGGTCACAAGGATGTAAATTTATAATTTCTTTCATAATTTATATCCAATGGTGTGTCTTTCTTTTCGTGGTACTGATCTCGTTTTTTAATACAAAATGAGGAAGAATTAAATGAAACAAAATCTATCTTGGGGATAGTAATGGGTTTCCGTGATTTTTTGGTGTGATAGATTTATTTGAATTATTTTTAGGTGATAAATGTGCGAATGAATTTAATTCATTAAAATTTTTATCTAATATTTTTAAATAAAGATTTAATTTTAAAAATTAGGGATGCCACATTTATCATCTTTTCCCTTGTTAATCCTGAGTAAAAATTAACCATTGTAATTATTTTATTACTAAAACGTTAATATGTTATTGATTATCAATTTCTTCTGTGTTGAAATATATTTTGGACTAAATTTAAAATAATTATATTTAAATATATAAGAAAAGTAAATTTAAAATTTAGACATATCATGTGTTGAATTGTTTTTGGTCAAAACTATTATTTTAAATACTAAATGTTGTGAACAATATTTATCATTTTATTTCTACTAAATAAGTGTTATTTTTTATCTATATAATTATATCGATTATATTAGAGTCTCTATTTTTAAAATTTCAATTAAATAAAAACCACATTTTTAATTAAGTACCAATAATTAAAATATGTATTATAGTAACATATATCTACCACAATATCATTATTATTTGACTAAAATTGAAATGATCCAATTATTTAATGTGATTATTAAGATTAAAATTATAAAAATATTATTATGTGATTTTATTTTAAATAGTAATAAAATTTAATCATTTATATAAGAATAAAAGTTTTCAACAAATTTTTCTTACATATAAGAATAGATTTTTTACATATATAAATTTTTTTTATTATTTTATTATAAATTATGTATTAAATTATAATAAAACAATTATTCATATGAAATTAATTTTAAAATCATTATTCATGTGTTTCTTAAAATAAAAATGAACATCACATGATGAAAAGATATTTTGAAAAATAAAATTCTATAGATAAAAAAATATTATAAGTAAATTATACATTACTAAATTATATAAATTTATATGAAAAATATAATTTATTTTCTATGTGAAATTTTTTTTCCTAGAATGTACACATATTCATTCAACTAAATTCAACATCTTGGTTATAATGGTCATAAATAAATATTTATATTAAATATAGTTATATTTAGTCATAGTTTTCGTTCAGTTTCTCATTTAGATCATTCCATTGAACACATTTATTTTTTTAAGGGACTCATTCGTTAATATCATGGTGTGTTATAGATCATTAAATGTAATTACCATTGGATGAAAATAATTCAGATTTTATAATGTTTAACAAATAGTTACTTCCAACTAAAGAAATTCTCATTATGTTATGTAATTTCATTTAGAAGTTCATTTTACCAATTATAGAATTTATATTTTATAAGATGTAAATAAATTCTAAATTGGTCTCATAAATATTTTCTTATTGGTAAAATTTTTCTTCTTTTATTGAAATTAGTTTTTTTATTAAAAACATTCATTTTATGAGCATTTTAATTTTTATAATTTTATTATTATTTTATAATATCATAGAGGATTAAAATACATGATAAATAATAAAATTTCTATTTATGCAATAAAAATAAGAATTGTAATTTATTAATTAAAAATAATCCTTTTTTGAAACATTTTTACAAATAAATTATTATTTTACTTAAAATATATTCAAATTTTTTGTTCTAGTTAAGTGTTATAGTGTGAAATCATTTATCATTCACATTTAAATCCACAAAAATGATATATACTTTATAATACATATAATTTTATTGAAATTAATATCAATGATAATCATATATTCTACACAGTTTTTTAATCTTAATAACTCCATTTGCTAAAACCACTTTTAATGTGGTAATTGTGTTTACTTATTAAATTAACATTTCAAAAACATAGAAATATTATAATTAAAAATAACATAATAATTTAATATCTTAATGTTAAAATTATATAAAATGTATAAAAATAATTTTTGTAATTAATATTAATTACTATTTTTAATAATTCACTACACTGGTAAACAAATTATGTTAAAATATTAATTCTTAAATAAAAATTCATTAATTCTCCCTATGAAGTCTGCAAAATAGTTAGATTAGTGGAATAATAACAGAAAAAAACATCCACTTCATATAAGTTAAATTTTTATCTCTGTAATATTTATTCTTAAAACTAAATTATTGTAAATGAAATGCTTTATTCCATTAATGACCTTCTATTCACTTATAGAAATTTAAAAGTTCCAACACTCTAAGAATCACATGTCCATGTAATTTCATTCAGACATTTTCCCACAGAGATCGTCAAAAAACCCTATCTGAATTCTGTATGGCTATATTAAATATTAGTAATATTACGAAAATAATATTATATTAATTGGAAAAGAATTAGTCAATATTTTCAATCCACTTTGAAAACAATTTAAACATTCATTGTACATTTGTGCGGACTAACACCTCTATGAAACAATATTGTTCACTTTTTATCACATATTATCATGTATTTCAAAATTGAAATATATGGTGAAAGAAAAATATGTATATATATATATATATATATATATTAAAAGTCTAAAATGATAATTTTTGGTATACCATATTCACTATATTTTTCTTCAATGGGATTGGTAATATTATGTACGTTCAGACAACCTCTTGGAAAAAAGAATGAATTTTTAGTCACCATACATAATTGATGGTTTTAATAATGCATTTTTTAATTATTGTTGGTAATACTTTGAAATGATTATAATTCCTAATATATTATATTATCATTATCTAAATACATTACATTAATCTCTAAAACACTATAACATGTTATCATTATGTTCCATTTTATAACCTATATAATCAATTTTATATTGAATATAGGGTAAATGATTATGATATTCCATTTATATTTAAAATCATCCAGTAATAATAAATATACGTTGTTAAATGAATTTAATATCATTTTATTAATATAAAAAACATCCCTATTTTAATTTTTAAAATCAATATTTCTTTCTTTCACACAATAAATATTTAACTTATGCAATCATTTAAAAAAATATTTTTAAATATATAATTCTCTATGAATTATGTAATTTAAGTTATTTAGAGAGAATAGATCCCTCCTTTAAAAATATTTTATGAATTAAATGACTTAGTGTTTTAACAATGGATAATGAAAACAAAATATAATGGGATAATTTTTTTAAATAATTGGATATTAAATAATTATAAAAAACATCATATGATTTTATCAATTAAAAATGATTATTTTACATCGAATTTATATTTATTATAAATGATGTTAGAGTAAAATATAATAAGAATGATTACATGGTAATGTGAGGGTAACATCCCATTAACCTCTTTAGTTAATTACCTTCATATTGCTTCTTTTTCTAATTATTTGGATGTGTCATGGGGGTCCCAAAAGTGGAGGAAATTTGTATTTTAAAATGAATTAATCATTGGAAATGATTATTTATTAATAAAATATTGGTCTAAATGTGTAATGGCTCTTTAGGATTCTCACTGTGTTCATATAACTCTTGAGTTGATTTTTCGGTTTTCCTGTTAGAATCTATAAATATCATTGTTTTTAGGAGATATAAACGCCATGTATTTAGAGTAAATGTTATTTATTTTCTATACTGATGATACACTGAACATGATCAACAACATGATGGGATTATATGTTGTGTACATATTTCATGTCTTGTAAGAATAAAATTTCAATTTTTACTAAATTGGTGACCTTTTTTCTATTATTTGAATCATAGGGATTACAGGACATGTACTAGGATTACATGTCAATAAAATTTCATTATTCAGGTTTTTAGTGTGTCGTGATTGAGAAATGCTATTTCAGTCTTCTGAAGCTCCTTTGGCTCTTGACATAGATGGTTGATCAGGTTATTATGGTTGACTCTACTAGATATATATTTTTCTATTCAGTATTTTATCACTGTTGATATTGATTTTCATCTCTCAATGCGAGTTATCCTTTTGGATTCTCAATTTCTTCGATCTATGTTGTGCCATTGCATTGTATTTTCAGAACAGTTGACCCATGGGGATGTTTCTTCTTTATTCCATCTAGAATTGTATTGAGATATTATCTGGGGCCTTTCTTTTATAGGTTTTGGTAAAACATACATGTTGTCTTGAGGTATGTGTTGATTCCTCCTCTATTATTTTCCTTTCCATTAGTTGAAATTATTTTATGTTGAGTATATTGGTTCTAGGTCCTCTATAGTCAACGTTGGAAATTTTTGTGGTTGTTTTCATTGCGGGTGTGTTCGACCCTGAGATTTGTGGAAGGTTGTTTCATCTGTATCATATGTTGGTGAAATGAATTACTCTTACATTGATACATTTTTTCATTCAATCAAGTTAAATTGTATTATTGATATTATTAATGTGGGTGAAAATGGTATTTCTATAAAATATAGTTCCCCCTTACTTTATATATATATAAATGGTTTTCAATTTATTTTTAAAATTTTTTCAAAGCATGAAATGTAGAAATCGATTAATTTATTTATTTGAAAAACATATCAAATGGGGACCCTTGGGTAATTGGGTGGAAGGTATATTAATATTTCTGGACCAATTTTGATGTATTTTCTCATGGTGATAATCTCTTCTCCCTATGGTTGTTTCTCGATGTACATGTTAGACTTAATGGTGGTTCACTTTCTTGGGTGTTTATCTTCCCACTAGACTCAATAAATATGTGTAGTTGATTGTAGCGTACATGATTGTATATATGATCTATGAGTGTATTGACTATCATGACCTCATGTGATCCATTTTCATGTTGTTATCAATGCTTCTTGGTCAATATGAGATACTTTTGGTTTCTAATATTTTTAGGTGCCTTTATGTATTTTTATATTATATTTAATGCATGGTTTTCTTTAACATGGTATATATTTTAAAATATTTATATATTAAAGGATTTGAATCTTTTTTACCTACATAATTTGATAATGTCAAAAAAGGGAAATTAATCTATTTTTTCAAATAATTTGACATAATAACTATTAAAATGTTATCACACATTATAATCATTAAATTTGAAAATGATTGGATTATTTTCCTAGGACCTCATATGGAACATCTGTGTGAGACCAGCCTGATCCTATTAACTCACACCCTATATACCTCATTGGTGGCTTATAAACCTCATTATGCATTGTAATGTAGAGAAAGGCAAGTAGTAGCAATGAGGTGGTGATGATTTTTTTAGCTATGTTGGGTTACTGGTGGTGGTGAGATGGTGGGATTCTTCACATACATTTACATGGAGTATATGGTTTTACTTTTTTTGGTAGTCCTTATGTGGTTTGACTTATACATGAGATTGATTCTTATGTTTAGTTATTTTATTGAGTTATTTATTTTCAATTGTGGAATATATTTATGGATACCTGTTTAGTTTTTTTTAATATATATGTTATATGTAATTTCATTAGGTTGATATAAATCCTTATCTATGTTTTTTGTTTGATTCTAGGATTCTCATCTATTAATCATGAAGATCGAGAAATCCCTTGGGGTATCTGGTGTACCTATTCAGGTACCATTTGGTGTGGGTATTCGAGATAGTTAATTAAAATATGTAATCTGTGTCGTATGTTTTGTGGTTTCTCTTTCATGGGTTCTTTCATAGACTACAAATACAATTTTTATGAATTTGAATTTATATTTAATTAAATACTTTCTTGACTACTACCATTATATGACTCATGTTATAACGGTATTTTGGATTGTGTATTCCATGTCATGAGTCCTTGGTGTTAATCTCAATAGTGATTTTAGTTTTTCCATTTTGAATGGTGATTTTTTTTGTGATCATTTATATTGTTTTGTTGTGAAATGTAATGCCTCTGAGAAATACCTCAAATGTTCCTCAGGAGGGAGCAATATATTATCCTCATGGGAATCTGTATCTAGATGAGATGTTTATTATGGCTATTATGTATAATTTTCATTCTATTTATCATAATGTGTCACAAGATAAGAATATATTTCTTGAGGTACAACGAATAGCTATATGAGAAATAGATTGATCGTGATATTTCATTTGATGAGAAGACACCATCCATTAGTGGTTTTAATGAATCATAATATGGAAAGGAATAATTTTAGAATTTTATATAGATCTTCAAAATCCTAGACCCACCTGAGAATATAAAGGTATATTCTGATGAATTCAAGATTGAGGGTCCTTACAAGAATTGATTGGATTCTATGTTAAATGTGGGTATGCATGTAGGCTTAAACAAGATGTATTTTTAGAATCACTTCATCATGTAGTTTTTTAAAAACTCACTAATGAAGGAAAAATCATTAGATATCCTCTATTTGTAATAGGATGAGTGATCGGTGTCTTTGTACACCAAATAGTTTCTATATCATGCTATTTTCTCACCATTAGTTTTAAACAATGACCTCTGAAATGCTAAAAAAATATCAATGATGACAACAATTTATTGGAAATAATGAATTTTAGCTGAATCATTCATCTTATATAGATATAATGGATATAGATGTGACTGTGGAGACTAATGTGGAAGGTAATGATAGATATTATTCTACATCTCTTCCACCTAGTGGAAGCTTCAGTAGCCCACCTGATAAAATGAGGATGTAGAAGGACCATGATTTGAGTGTTGGAAGTGGTTCTCAGTAACATGATTCTTCATCACGTCTATTTTCATCTAGTGGTGTGACCATGACTTAATATCAGTGTAGTAAGGTCGGGAACACATGGGGTCCCAATCAATCACTTTCTATGATGTATAATGTTTTTTGAAGTTATGGATAACTATAGAATTTCCGTAATGCCCCAACCCCAGCTACCCAGAGTCGGTGCATTATTTCGTAACATTGGCATGATCACAAAAGATCATGTCTCGAAAGACCGATTAGTTTAGTAGCCTTGGAAACACTAGATACATTCGTAAATGTTACATTACATCATAAAGTGAAGAACTACAATGACAAAGTCACCATAGTCCACACTCATATCCTCTTCTGACAATCCCTGCAGGTCATTCATAAAATAATTCTTCATATCCTGGAAAATATTAAAACATTGAAAGGGGTGAGATCAGATTCTCAGTAAGGATAACAATATTGCAGAAGCTTTAATAAATAAACATTAACATTTAAGGCAATGTATAACTAAAAAAAAGCCTTTTAAACTTGAACTTTAACCTAATATGGAAAAAGTAAAATGAGATAATGCCATATACTTCTTCACATGGATATTCTACTGGTCAAATAATCACATGCAATATCAATAACCACTTTCATAATGAGGGAATGTATAATGACAGACATTCTAAAACATTTTGTCAAGGCCTCAGCCAAGATGTCTAAAATGATTAAGGCCTCAGCCAAAACCATAAATCAAATTGGGAAAGGGCCTCGGCCAATTCCACGTCTAGATGTCTCATGAGACCTACCGATGCATCGAGGAGCTATGGAAGGCTCCACCCGTCACTTATTAAGTCCAATACATTCCTCATATGAATAGGTTTAAACATATCATAAACAATAACATAATCGTATCACATTAAACATTCATAAAGTAAACATAACATTTCCACATTTCAATCACAAGATATCAATACAACACATTGATATAATAAAAATGCTTTCAAAACCATTTGCAATACCAAAATAAAAGAAAGTTAAAACATTGTATTTATTTTTCATTAAAAAAATGATGGCTTGTAGAGGAAGCCGAAACTCAAATAATGGTCACGGCGGCGGAGAAGTCGTTGTCGCCGCATAAGTACGGAAAGAAAAACATTCCATTTTGTTGTTTAGCAAAACGCTTCATATAAAAAAGATTCCTTTTGAATAAACTTAAAAGTCAAAGGGGTTTATACACCGTATAAAAGAAATTTGTGTATAAAACCAAATATGCCTCAATGAAAGGAGATTGAGATGAATTCCATACAAAGATCATTTTTAAAATAAAATAGATATATTATGTGTATTCACTATAGTTACACATAATGAAAGTAAAAATACAAAATAAGACATAATAATATCATGACATAATTTGAAACTAGGAGATTAACCCAAAGAATGGATGTTGGGTTAAGAAGTTCCCTTACCTCATGTCTGACTTCACTCAACCGTTCTTTAACCTCCTGAATAATAAACTAGAGTAAATATATACCTTATTAAGAACCATTTTTAATTTCATTTTCATTTTTATATCACTTATTACAATGTTATGAACATTATATAATTATTTAAGTTAATAACGGTCGTTTTGTCAATCTTTGGTACTTGAGTCAACAATAAACTTCTTATAATTACAAGTTGTTTATGTGGTAGAATATACATTATCTCCAGAATTATATTCATGATTTAGATGTCATATATATCATATATATCCAGTATATACATTCATTTATAATATTATGTAACATTTATAAGTAAGAAATGAAATGCACCGTTCCTGGAGGTGGTAAGCCGTACGTACGCATGAACGCTACTTTCATTTCTATTTCGTATTTAATGGAATGAAATCATAATTATATAAATGTATAATATAATTCCAGTATAATATAGTGTATAATATAATTTAATCCATCCTTTATACATCCCACATATGGCATTAACGATTCAAATCACTTTGAGGGGGCGGTAGTCCGCACTTCCTAAAATGAAATTATCGCATTTTACCCATAATGGAAATCACAAAGTATGCCATAAATGAGAAATACAGAAGAATAAGTAAAATATAAACATATTATATATCATATATAAATATAGTGACATCTTAATGGCCACCATTAAAGGTGTTATATGAGTGTTGAACAATCATCGTTTCGTGAGGCAAAAATTCACCATCCACAGAAACCGTATGTTCTTTAACCATTAGATGTAGGTGTGTGTAAGTGTAGCACGAATGATTCTTATAACAACATCATAGTATATTTAGGTTACTGGTGTTGTTACAAAAGAAGTTAATAAAATGAGTTTAGGGGTTTGGAGAAGAAAAATAATACAAAACAACATTAGAGAAGACATTAACTCAAAATCGGGTAACTCTTTTTGATTTGATCCAAAGGCTTCCTTGGGAAGAGTTATGCCCAAAGTTAGGCTTCTAGGAGTAAGAGGGGAAATTTGGGATAGTATTTGGGCATATTTTGGCCTAGCCAAAGGTCTTGAAAGTGTGAATGAGGTGGTAGAGGTGGGGGCCTTTTATAAGAGGAGAGGAGAGGCACTCTTGGAAGGTAAGGAAATTTTACATTATTATACTATGCTTTTCTAATTCTAAAGGTCCAACACTTATATAATTCGTGGATATGGTGATAAGGGTTATAAATCTACCCATACAATAGTCTTTGGACAAGTGTAAGCCTTGGATTGTACATTATATTTTCATTTTATTAAAATCGTTAAATAATGAGGTCATCGCTGCATCATAATGATGTCGTAAATAATTTAATTTATTTAATGTATAAAAATTATAAACAAAATACTATGATGTAGGAAATCGTTTTATCTTTCCAATGACTATTTATAGTCAAATATATGACTTTTATAACCCCATGTAAAAATTTCTTTAGTAAAACATTTCATGTTTGTGTCATTTTTTACTTTAACATTAAATAAAAGGTATTTATGTCATTTTCCAACTAAATTAGCTCCATGGGGTCCCCAAGTTGACCCATGGATTGTCTTGGTCGGCCATGGCACATACAATGAGGGTATGACACGTGTCAAGATCATCTCATATTATTAAAACATTATTTTTACCTTAAACTACACTAATTACCTCTAATCGTGATTAAGAACTTAAAAGATACTATTCACCAAAAATTATTTTAGTCTCATTGAACCACATTTTACTTCTTAATGAAAACAATGTATGTCGGATTTTTGAAATTCAAAACACAGAAGTGGTAATGTTTCATTTTAATGAAAAATCAGTTTTTTAACAACCACTTAGTGGTTTCACTATTCATCAAAAAATTGAAGTTTTTCAGAATAAGGCCAAAATTTCACCCTAAGCTATAATTGATATTCCGAATTCAAAAATGATGTCTATTTTCAAAAATTCCAAACCTACATGTTGAATTAATTAATTTTATTTTTAATTCTCGCTGTTACAACAAATAGCGTGTTTTTAAGAAACAATTTATATCAAAAGATTGGCAATTGTTTATTTCCAATTTCAATGTTAAATTAATTATAATGACCACGATTTGATAAAATGGTAAAAATATATTCTAATTATACTTTAAACCCACTAAATAGTATAATTTATCACTATAAATTATTTTTATTAAAAAAGTTGTTTTTAAGTATTTTTCACTATTCATAAAAAATTAGAAGTTCTCAGAAAAATACCAAAAATTCAACATAGGCTAATTTCGATAGTACGAATACAAAAATGAAGTCCATTTTGAAATATAAAATTTCTATAAATTTAAAAAGTGGTTATTACTATTCATAACGGCTACTTTGATTAGTCACGGTGTTTTATAACTCGAAGTTGCGTACAATGCAAGCTATTGCATTATTGAATGAGAATCGTATCGTGGAAGCTCAGGGTGTTACATTATCCCCTCCTTCAATAAATTGAATCTTCGCAATTTGGAATTTTTCTTTGAAAATAAAAGGTTGAAAATAAAAAATACCTTTGAGGAAAACCCACATCGGAAATAAGATTAATAAAATTTAGCCTTAATAAGAGGGAAAGGGAAATGAAAATGTCACCACCCATTTATGATCTCGATTAGGAGAACATTGTTGGAAATTAGAGACATATAATTGGAGGGAAAACGTAAATATTTGTAGGGAGTGATTGATGTCATCAATCACAATCAACTTTCAAATTGAGGGCCTCAAAGCCTTCAATCTCTGTTGATTTAAAATATCATCAGTTCAATAAGACATAAGGTATTAGGATAACACATTTTTTGTTTTAATATCCCTTTACTAATGTTTAAGAATTAATTTATTCATTGAATAAGAGATAGGTATATATATATTTATGCTTGACAATTTAGAGTTTCAACCATCAACTCATCTTTCACTCAAAAAGATAATAGAACTCAAAATTATTATACTTATCCTAATTGTATAAGGTTAAAAATGTTAACACATACCATTTAGATTAGTAAAATTATTTTGTAATAACCAGGGTCTTCTTGTAGGCTAGTGGTAGGAAATAAAGGCCTGTCGCACTATGGTTGTGGGTTCGATTCCTGCACCTTTGTCCGACGCGACGGGTTATGCCCCACCCTGCAGGTTGTCCTTTTCCTAAAACTATAGTATTATAATATTCCAAAAATAATCTTCATAAATTATTTTTATCCTTAAACAATACTATCCAAAGATCAACTTAATCCACTACAACCATTAAAGTTATCCAAAATACCTCTGTCCAGACTTTCTCTAAAAGGTCTCTTAATTCCAAAATCAATTTATCATATTCCCCAAACAAAGTAATGTTTCTCTTATTGTCACATACTAAAAATATTATTACCTTTATCATATTAAAACCTTATTAAATCAAAAAGTACGGCAGTACAATCCTTATATATATATCACATTGTTCTAATAACCAGAATATAATCCATGGGTCCAAAAGCACCAATACATTAGTTATTCTGCTTCAACTGTAGTAACAGCATAAGATTGTCCTTGATCCCTTGGCCTTTTCTGAGGTAAGTTTCCCTGATGCTTAGGAAATTCATTTGCATAATGACCCATTTCTCTAAAATTTTAGCATTCAACTTTGATTGCCTCTTTCTTTCCCTTGCAATCACGAGCCTGGTGACCCTTTTCCCCACATTTATAACAAACTCCCATTCCTTTTAGGCAAGTACCAGGGTGATTCTTCCCACAATTATCACATAATGGAAAATCCTTCTTTCCCTTTTTCCCTTTATCTGTCTCTTGTTCCATTGTTCTCTTCTTCACTTTCTTTACTCTGTTGTCATAAGACTTAGAGAATTCCTGTTCTGTCTTGATAGCACACGAGACAATATCTTCATATGATGAGAAGGATTATGATAATAAAGCTCGACGGAGAAATGGGTTTAACCCATCAATGAAACGATCAATCTTACTCCTTGGGTTATGTATATAATCGGCATCATGCCTCGCTAACCTTGTAAAGTTAGCCTCATACTTTGCGACATTCTCATCCTCCTTCTGCATTAGACTTAGAAATTGCCTTTCCATATTTGCTCGATGGTCACGAGGAAAGTATTTTTCTATGAAAAGCTCTTTGAACTTCCTCTATTCAATATTCAATACATCATCATCTTCCTTTGTGTTTTGAATCAGTGACCACCACTGATCGGCATCTCCAGTGAAGCGGTAAACTGCCATGACAACCTTCTGCCTTTCGCTACTCCCCAAGGCATGGAATATTTTCTCTAAGGAGTTTATACATTGCTCATATACTAACAGATTTGTACCCCCATTAAATGTTGGTGGTTGTTGCCTCATGAAGCGGTCTAACATCGATCCTCCACATTGTGGATCAGGGTGATCCATACGAGTAAGGTTATTATTCATAAATTGAGTGAGTTGTCCCAGTATGGTAATAAGTTGATTTGCACTAGTTGTATCTCCAGATCCACAATAATTATCTTGAGCAGGGGGGAAATCCCTACACAGAGTGCGTGCATTAATACGGTTTCCATTCCTTCCACTAGGTGCCATTTCTAAACAATGGCATCAACTAGATTAGTTTATGAATCAAAATACATAATTCCATACTTGTAAAATACTTAACATAAATTGAACTATTTATGGATATAATCCATAATCATAAAAAGGTTTTATTTTAAGAAGTATATACTCATAACCGTTCATAGTGGTTTTAAAGAAAATGAGAATTATTCTATGCATATCCCCCGGGAGTGTCGTAACCAAGAGTATAGCAAGGCCTGTTGTCGTGCACCAGTTCCCGTTCGATTCTAGCTCAAAGCGGTGTTTTCAGGTTTTACCCCTAGGTACATCTGTGCCAGAGCCGCCTCTACCTGCTTGTATCCAGACAGGGTTGTATTGCTCGGAAAACTCACAACATCTCTACAATAACAAAATTCTAGGAAGTTCTTCTATACTAATCCTCAAAGTCTATCTTTGGGCTATGTGCTCTAATCAGAGTTTATCTAAATCTAGCTTCCAAGGTTAGTACTAAACTGCCTCTGATACCAACTGTAACACCCCGACCCCAGCTACCCAGAGTCTGTGCATTACTTCGTAACATTGGCATGATCACAAAAGATCAAGTCTCGAAAGACAGATTAGTTTAGTTGCCTTGGAAACACTAGATACATTCGTAAACGTTATATTACATCATAAAGTGAAAAACTACAATAACAAAGTCTCCATAGACCACACTCATTTTCTCTTCTGACAATCCCTGCAGTTCATTCATAAAATACTTCTTCACATCCTGGAAAATATTAAAACATTGAAAGGGGTGAGCTCAGATGCTCAGTAAGGTTAACAATATTGCAGAAGCTTTCATAAATAAACATTAACATTTAAGGCAATGTATAACTAAAACAAAATCCTTTTAAACTTGAACTTCAACATAATTTGGGAAAAGTAAAATTATATAATTCCATATACTTCTTCACATGGATATTCTACTGGTTGAATAATCACATGCAATATCAATAACCACTTTCATAATGAGGGAATGTATAATGCCAGACATTCTGAAACATTTTGTCAAGGCCTCGGCCAAGACGTCTAAAATGATTAAGGCCTGAGCCAAAACCATAAATCAAATTGGGAAAGGGCCTCGGCCAATTCCACGTCTAGTTGTCTCATGAGACCTATCGATGCATCGAGGAGCTATGGCGGGCTCCACCTGTCACTTATTAAGTCCAATACATTCCTCATATGAATAGGTTTAAACACATCATAAACTATAACATAATCGTATCACATAAAACAATAATAAAGGAAACATAACATTTCCACATTTCAATCACAAGATATCAATACAACACATTGATATAATAAAAACGCTTTCAAAACCATTTTCAATACCAAAATAAAAGAAAGTTAAAACTTTGTATTTATTTTTCATTAAAAAAATGATGGCTTATAGAGGAAGCCAAAACTCAAATAATGGTCACGGCGGCGGAGAAGTCATTTTCACCGCATAAGTACGGAAAGAAAAACATTCCCTTTTGTCATTTAGCAAAATGATTCGTATAAAAAATATTCCTTTTGAATAAATGTAAAAGTCAAAGGGGTTTATACACTGTATAAAAGAAATTTGTGTATAAAAACAAATATGCCTCAATGAAAGGATATTGAGACGAAGTCCTTACAAAGATAATTTTTAAACTAAAATAGATATATTATGTTTATTCACTATAGGTACACATAAAGAAAGTAAAAATACAAAATAAGACATAATAATATCATGGCATAATTTGAAAGTAGGAGATTAACCCAAAGAATGGATATTGGGTTATGAAGTTCCCTTACCTCGTGTCTGACTTGACTCAACCATTCTTTAACCTCCTGAATAATAAACTAGAGTTAATATATACCTTATTAAGAACCATTTTTAATTTCATTATCCTTTTTATATCACTTATTACAATGCTATAAACATTATGTAATTATTTAAGTTAATAACGGTCGTTTTGTCGATCTTTGGTAGTTGAGTCAACAATAAACTTCTTATAATTAAAAGTTGTTTATGTGGTAGAATTTCCATTATCTCCAGAATTATATTCATTATTTATATTTAATATATATCATATATATCCATTATATACATTCATTTATAATATTAAGTAACATTTAGATCTAAGAAATGAAATGCACCGTTCATGGAGACGGTAAGTCGTACGTACGCATGAACACTACTTTCATTTCTATTTCGTATTTAGTGGAATGAAATCATAATGATATAAATGTATAATATAATTCCAGTATAATATATTGTATAATAACATTTACTCCATCCTTTATACATCCCACATATGGCATTAACGATTCAAATCACTTTGAGGGGGCGGTAGTCCGCACTTTCTAAAATGAAATTATCGTGTTTTACCCATAATGGAAATCAAAAAGTATGCTATAAATGAGAAATACAGAAGCATAAGTAAAACATAAACATATTATATATAATATATAAATATAGTGACATCTTAATGGCCACCATTGAAGGTGTTATATGAGTGTTGAACAATCATCGTTTCGTGAGGCAAAAATTCACCATCCACAGAAACCGTATGTTCTTTAACCATTAGATGTAGGTGTGTGTAAGTGTAGCTCGAATGATTCTTATAACAACATCATAGTATATTGAGGTTACTGGTGTTGTTACAAAAGAAGTTAATAAAATGAGTTTAGGGGTTTGGAGAAGAAAAATAATACAAAACAACATTAGAGAAGACATTAACTCAAAATCGGGTAACTCTTTTTGATTTGAGCCAAAGGCTTCCTTGAGAAGAGTTATGCCCAAAGTGAGGCTTCTAGGAGTAAGAGGGGAAATTTGGGATAGTATTTGGGCAGAGGTTGTCCGATCCAAATGGCTTGAATGTGTGAATGAGGTGGTAGAGGTGGGGGCCTTTTATAAGAGGAGAGGAGGGGCACTCTTGGAAAGTAAGGAAATTTTACATTATTATACAATGCGTTTCGGATTCTAAAGGTCCCAAACATATATAATTAGTGTCTAAGGAGATAAGGGTTCTAAATATACCCATCAAATAGTCTTTAGACAAGTGTATGACTTGGATTGTACATTATATTTTCATTTTATTAAAATCGTTCAATAATGAGGTCATCGCTGCATCATAATGATGTCGTTAATAATTTAATTTATTTAATGTCTAAAAATTATAAAGAAAATACTATGATGTAGTAAATCTTTTTAGCTTTCCAATTAATATTTATAGTCAAATATATGACTTGTATAACCCCATGTAAAAATTGTTTTAGTAAAACATTTCATGTTTGTGTCATTTTTCACGTTAACATTAAATAAAAGGTATTTATGTCATTTTCCAACTAAAGTGGCTCCATGGGGTCCCCAAGTTGACCCATGGATTGTCATGGTCTACCATGGAACATCCAATGAGGGTAGGACATGTGTCAAGCTCATCTCATATTATTAAAACATTATTTTTACCTTAAACTACACTAATTACCTCTAATCGCGATTAAGAACTTCAAAGTTACTATTCACCAAAAATTATTTTAATCTCATTGAACCACATTTTACTTCTTAATAACAACCATATATGTCTGATTTTTGAAATTCAAAACACAGAAGTGGTAATGTTTCACTTTAACGAAAAATCAGTTTTTTAACAACCACTTAGTGGTTTCACTATTCATCAAAAATTGACGTTTTTTAGAATAAGGCCAAAATTTCACCCTAAGCTATAACTGATATTCCAAATTCAAAAATGATTTCTATTTTACAAAATTCCAAACATACATGTTTCATTAATTAATTTTATAATTAATTCCTGCTGTTACAACAAATAGCGTGTTTTTAAGAAACAATTTATATCAAAAGATTGGCAATTGTTTATGTCCAATTTCAATGTTAAATTAATTCTAATGACCACCATTGGATAAAATGGTAAAAATATATTCTAATTATACTTTGAAACCACTTAATAGTATAATTTATCACTATAAATTATTTTTATTAAAAAAGTTGTTTTTAAGTATTTTCCACTATTCATAAAAAATTAGAAGTTCTCAGAAAAATACCAAAAATTCAACATAGGCTAATTTCGATATTACGAATACAAAAATGAAGTCCATTTTGAAATATAAAATTTATATAATTTTAAAAAGTGGTTATTACTATTCATATTGGCTACTTTGATTAGTCGCGGTGTTTTAGAACTTGAAGTTGCGTACAATGCAAGCTATTGCATTATTGAATGAGAATCGTATCGTGGAAGCTCGGGGTGTTACAATTTCTATTATGATATTTATATATTGAATCTTAAATAGAGAATTCCTTATTTGATTTTTCATTTTTCCACTCGAGTATATTAGGTTTTACTGTGGATATGTGTAACCTTCTAATAGATCTCATGTCCTCTATTAAGGATGAACCGTAATATCTTATAATTTAGAAAGAGCAGTGTGTTTGGTGTCCATATTTTTTGTTATCAATAGATGAACCATATCCAGTCTATTATTTTATTCTTAGAAATCTGTATTTTTTTGATTTAATCATTAGGATGGATTCAATTAACATGATGAGGTTGATTTTTTTCATAATTGTTTGACATTTCATGAAGATGATGGGATTACATGGGTGTTTCAAGGATAGTGGGATCCGAGGTCTGGTAGAACAGGTCCTTCTCATCCATAGCTAAGGAGGTTGTAGCTTTCTATTACACTATAGTGTAATGGAATTTCCTATGTTATTGATCTTCCTACCATTGTTTTTAATTTTTCAAATGTTTACCCAGAATATTTATCATCTCACCTTATATGAATGGTAGATGATTTTATGATTAAACTAGTTAGAGGTTTGTACCCAATATCAACATCATATTATCATATGGAAATAGAATATATAAAACATCTCAAGATTCATTTAAACATACTGGTGAAAAGGGGGTTGTTCATCCTATTGTTTTTCCACGAGAATCTGCAGTTCTATTTTTAATGGAGGAAGATATTGGAGTCTAATTTTTTGAGGGATATTTTATGTTGAATACAGTAAAAATTTTGAAAATTTTTCAATTGTCTCATGTGGTTTATTTTATCCATTAGTGGTTGAAAATTTGTTTTCAATGATTTATCATCAGTCATGATATCATATGCTTAGAGTTTGAGAGTGTGAAATAATGAATAAATCCTTCAATACCATGTATTTCCAAAAATAATATCATGTAATTCCATTTGGTTTGACTAACACTCGATTAGTTTTTATCGATTAAAATAATGTGGTATCCTATCAGTATCCAAAAACATTTTTTGTAGTGTTTAGATTTGATATTTTTTAGTGTTTTGAGTAGGAGAATTAACAACAACTAAGATTTTTTAGAAATATCTAGGAGTCAAATATTTTATAAGAAACATTCATAATGAACACATTGGATTCATGAAGAGATATTATTTGAGAAACCCATTTCTGATCATAGATCATTAGTTGACCACAATAAGGTCAATGATTTTTTGAATTGACGAACCACAGAATGTCTTTGAGATTTGGAGATTCAATAGTCATGGTATATACTACCCATGGTCATTAAAGTATTTCCCATAGTTGATGTTACCTTGGAATTATTTTACTATTATAGGAGTTATACTACATGGGCTTAATGTTTAATGATCTTTTAAATGATTTGAATATACTTGTGAGATCAACTTCTTATTTTGATCTTTCCTAATCCAGATAAAAGATATGTGTTTTTTTATTCATCTAGCATTGGTTTTGTTTTTGTGGTCATGCAAGATGATCATGTGGAATATTAATAATAATTGTATATTACATATGGGTGATAAAGCATCAATTCTATTATATCACACCCTATAGACCTCTTCAGCAGTGCATAGATCTAGTTTTTTCTTTCAATGCAATGAATGGTAATGAAAAATAATGAGTTGATAATTTTTTTTTCAATTGGGACATGTATCTAGGGGTGTTGAGATTGTGGTAGATTGATCATGCTATCACCTAGATTATATTGATATAAATTTTTGGTAGTCTTAATGGTATCATAGTAACTGTAGATAGTTTATGTTGTTGAGTTTCTTTGTTTTCACTATTTATTTTCAGTTATCCATATATTTAAATTGTCTCCCGCTATCTGTATTGTATATATGTGTAATATCTTTTCTGAGGTTGGGAAATATCATTCCATCTTTTTGTTACATGATTCATGGGTGATATATACAATCCCTTGGGGATGAGTAATGTACTTAGGGTATGTGGTGTAATGGTTCATGTACTAGTTTGAGAGGGTATTGGGGACAATTCTTTATAGGGACTCATCTCAAATTCCTCTCTTTATGAAATGTTTTTTATTATGTTACTTAATCCATTTCAATGGTTTGTATAAAGATAATAGGGTATATAATATAACACATTTTCTTTATTTATGGTATTATAATTTCAACTTTAATCTCTTTCAATTTAACATAGTTTATTATAATAATTATTTTATTCTATAAGGGCTTTCAGCAAACATTTCTATCAGGGAGACATGTTTTAATTTCTTCACCTTGTATCATTATTTGTGTTATATATATTTCCTCCTTAAAATATTATATCTTGTAATAATTATTATTATTTTGATTTTTCATCCAATTTAATTCACTCTCCACTAATAGTTTTATATTTAAATGACCCTCATGTTTTAAGGAGATTTTCTGACTCAATTATTTTTCATGGGTCACAATCACATTATGTTTACTATTGTAGTTAAATATTAGTTTATCATCACATATGATGATATCATGACATATTTAAACATTATTGTCTTGTGAAGGAATGTTTAATTTAAACATTTTACTTCATCATGATTATATAGTTTCTTAAAAATGATTTTAGGTTAACTGTGATTCTAATTTATTCTGAGGACTTATTTTTTAAGTCCTTGTTTCATCGTCCTACAAATGTTACCATTTCCCTTGTGGAAAAAAAACATTATATCTAATTATCATTATATTCCATCCTATTAATATTCAATATTTTCTTTTCATATTTAAATGATGTTTGTTTTGATAAATTTTTTAATATAATTAAATTTGTTTTATATACCATGATATTGTATTCATCAATTCTACAATAGATTTATTTTTTATAAAATTATGTTATGTATAAGGATATATTATTTATTATTAAATTTTAAAATTTAAATTATTAAAAGGTTTTAACATTACAATTTTCAAAACAATATACCTTTTACCTTTCAAAATATCAATGATTGTATTTTAAGTAAATAATTTAAAAACAATCACATCTCCTTGTTGAAATATTTATTTCAATTTGAATGTTCCATTATTTAGAATTACATTTAAAAGTAATGGATTTTGATTAATTTCTATTAACCTTTTTGAAAATATAAATTCAATTTCATCATAATATTTTGTTTCTTCTTAATATATAATATTTAAAAAAAAATAAACTGTAATTTCAACACCATTTATTCTTTATCATTATTAATATTATGTTACAATAAAATATGTTTTACATATCACCCTAAAGATTATAAAATAAAATATCTTTTTGAGGTGATTAATTTTTCTCTATCAATTGTTTACATGGATGAATCTATTTTTGTTAAACCATTATAAAATATTGAGAAAACCATTTTTCATTTTCATGGGGGTTTTATGATTTTATTGTTTAAATCCATTTTCCATACTACAGGATTTAATGATTCATATAATGATTAATTTATTATTCAACACATATCATTTGATGATATTGGGAAGTGTATATAATTTACAATAATGCATAAGTAATGGATTTATAACTACTATAGTTAATGTTTTTTACTATTATCACATTTTTCAATAGCTATATTCATATGATTGAGGTTGAAAAAAATAATGATTATATTTCTTCTTAGGATTAAGCCTAATGATAATATTGATAACTTGTATAAAAAAATATTTACCATGCACATGATTCCAGTTATATATGATCACAAAATAGATTGTGAACATGATTTGGATTAGAAATGCTCACTATATTTATTGTGAACACGGTTCACATTGGTTCCATTAACATGATTGAAAATGTAAGTGATAAAGATTAGTTAAATTGAATATATTGAGCATGAACTCTATTTTGGTATATTTGTCACAATTAAATGAATACATTTGATTATACCCAATCAATAATTTAATTTTGTATGATTACATTAAAATCTAGGGTAAAGTCTCTTTATATCATATTTCCCATCCTATTTTACATGGTATATTATTGGTATTATATTAGATTCCGATCAATCAGAACCTATGAATGCATTATTTTACCATGTTTCTTTTAAAATGAAATTTCATCCATGTTCATTTTTTCTCATACTTATGGTCTAAACCATGATTTTAAGTTAATTTTTTTCCTTTAATGTGCACTTGAGCTCACCCACATCATATGTTTTCCTTTACTATGGTTATATAGATAACCATAAAATGTGATACATATAGAAGGGATTCTAGTTATGTTCTATTATGGATGATTTTTAACATATGATTCTTATGTGTATAGTTCAAAAATACACTAAACCCTTAATTCCATGGGTTGTGTGACAAATTGTGAGATATATTATCCAAAACCATGGATCAATGTATTAGGTATTTATATATTTCATGGTTCTATGTATTATATATCATATGAGGGGTTAGTTATTATTGAAGGTTAGAATAGTTATTTTTTGGAATATGATATGATAACTTTAGTGAAATCCATCAGGTTAACTCTATGTCTTATGTCAATGTATATATTAACATTAATATGTATTGATAAAGAAGATATTATGTGGTTATCTTAAAATTATATAAATGTTTGGATTCTATTATATGATATAGGCTCTGACACAAATGTAACTAGGGGTAATAACCTAGAAAAGAACATGTCAGATATTAATCAAATCTTCACATTGTGCATAAGATCATTTAATAACATCACACTTTGTTTGATAGTATCTTTTGATGTAAGCACAAAAAAATATATTTTTGGAACACTGTGTTTGATGGAATCAATGGCACACACAACCATGCACCCAAGGGGATATAGTATCCAAATAATTTATAATATATTCATTATTATAAATTAATTCAATATATTTTATTGCATTCAATTTATTTGACAATTAGATAGAACATGTTTTACAAAATAATTATTTACTTAAGTGGCTTGTATTATATAGATGACCGAGTTTTACTAAAAAACATTATATTATTAAAATATTATTATTTATTAAAATAATGTATACCTAGCCATTATATTAGATATTATGAATAGGATTAACTAAATTTGGGAAATTTTTTCATTAAACAAATATAAATGATATTCATTGATTGAAATTTAGGAACAAATGTATATAAAAACCAATTAAATATAAAGGGAATATTTTTATGCTCACAAATCTATTTTAACCTAATAATTTAAATAAATTAAAATTATTGAATTATATTAATATAATATATAAATATTATATTCAACATAATATTATTGATATTAAACAAATAAATTTTATAAGGATAAGATAAGAAAATATCTAATTGTATAAATATAAACCTATATTTATATTAAGGCATTTTTTACTACCTTTTCATGGAGAACGTAATTAAAATATAATTTTGTGGAACATTTATCGGTTATATATTCCAAAATTAAATTAATATTTTTAATAGAAACAAAAAAAATTTTAGGGTGAATTTTGGGTTTTTTCCATGAAACTTTATTTTTTAATAAATAGTGAAAATTAATGAATTTTAGAAAAAAAAATAATTGTATATCTATTTTATTTATATGGTAAAAGTATAATATAAATTTTTTTCAATGTTTAATTAGATAATATTTTAACAGTTTAATATTATATAGTTAATTTTAATAAACTTATATTTTATATTGGGTATACAAACATCAAAAAATATTTGGAATTTTTTTCTTCCAAAACCTACATTATTGTCTTGTGTATGGGAATATAATTAATTTAATTTCTACCAATTATGGGATTGTAATTTTTAAAAATGGATTTAATATTATTAATCCTAATAAATTATAATTTAAAATAATTTTAGCTTAGTCTTTTTCCATAAATATTAGTGACTGTAATTAAAATTATTTACAATTATTAAGTAAAATTTATGCTTAACAAGAGATGAATCCTTTAACATAAGTTCCCAATTCACCAATACAAAATTCAAAAACCAATGTTTTTTAAATTATTCTACAATTAATCTTTAATTTTTGTGTTTGGTTGTTTTTTTGGAATTTATTTACATAACAACATGGGTGTACCTAATATGTTTTCAAAATCACTAAGCGACCTCGTTTCCTCACCTATAAAAGGCCACCAAATCTCCCACTTCATCACACTTATAAAGCCACATAGGTCTCTCCATTATCGACCAAATTAACTTACCAAAATCCCACCATTACTAATTGAGGAATCAATTTGGGACATAAGAATTCCAATTAATCTTTTTGGTACAAACTAAATAGAGTTTCCCAATTAAGAGATAATGTATTTATTTAAGCTCTACAGTTTAACATCTATTATTAAACCCCATAAAATATCTTTATTCCATGATTACATAACAAAAAATTATCCTAAATATAGTATTATGTTGGTATTTTAAGGGTTTTATCTACACACACACAACTCTATCTAATTGGAAATAAAAAAACTGGTTGTGTGTTTGGTGAACTATCACCTCCCCAAACCATGATTTTTAATTTTGTACATTACTTCCATCAAAGGATTATATTTATATTGTAATATATATTTATATATTTTATATATGATATTTATTATGTTATTATTCTATTTTATTTATTTAATAAAACACATATTTTTACGTTACATTTTCTCTAAATAGGATAACATCATTTGTGGATGTTTGGATGACTCCCCCCACTAAGTGATGTGACTTGAAAACATGATACATGGAAGTTATAATTGAAGGTTTTAATTTAAAACATGTGACATAAAAAACAGAAATATATTCATGAAATAATTAAATTTCATGAAATGTAATATAATATTTTATTTATTACCCTTCCACACACATTAAAAGTTACAATGTTGTTTGTGGATGTGTGAACTACCGCCTCCTCGACGCAATATGATTATTTTTTAATAAAAACAATTATATACATAATTATATATTATTAAATAATATTTTATTCATTGTATCATTGTCATTATAGAAATTTATAATGATACTTACCCTTTTTCAAATACAATCATTGAAAAAATGAACGTTATTCTTGTGTACGTATGTCCTACAGTCTTTTTGATAGTAATGTTGATTTATTTTTCATTACCATATTTAATGATAAATTTTAATGGTATAATTTATGTATTGATATTATAATTAATTTATTATTTTTATTTTTTATACGTTATATAATTACCCCTTTGACCATGTTTGATATACCGATGTTTTTTCGACACAAAAATTAAATTTGGTCCAAACACCCAACATAAACATAATAGCATAAGTATTTGTATAAAACATATTGACAAGTGAATTGAAATATTAATAAACAAGATAAATTTTATAAATAATTTGTATAATTAACATATGTTTATTATTCAGAAATATATAGTCACTCTGGACATGTTTCATGCAAGGTAAAGAATTTTGAAATCACTTTTTACATCAATGAGATAAATGTAATATTCAGCATATAATTAGTTTAGTTGGTGTATTTAATGTTCATTTTTATATTTAATATCCTGAATTATTTTATATTCATGGTATTCAAAATATTCATTTAACTAATATCCTTCATGATAATTATGATAAAAATGTTTCAATATGGTATGAGACAAGATGGAATGTCTAAAGATAATTTCCCTCAATAAAATTTTCAATGATATTTTAATGGAATATCCATTGAATGAAAATATAAAAACATTCTTCAATAAATCCGTTGATTTTCTTCTCCTGTATTTATTCATTAACATTTTCAAGTATTTGATTTATTTTTCCACTGAATGGTATTTAAAATATACTATAAAATGTTTTTTAGAAAACCCAACATCAATTTTTTCATTAGTCGGAAAATATATTTTCTTATAAAATAAATGATTTATAAAAATGTTCTCAAAATTTATTTCAAAAGTATTTTTTGAAGAAAATATTACCCTTTTTCCCTTTTGCAATTTTTTTCAAAGGAATATAATTTTCCATTTCAGAACAATGTGTTTTTTTAAATTTTCTTCCATAAAAAATAATTTTATTTTAAATTTTATGAAATTAATGGATTTTAATACAATGATTCTATTAAATATTACATTTAATGTTTAAGGGGTTAAATTTAAAAGAAAATTTATTCAAAATTGATTTCAAAATCATAATTTTTTCAATTTTTTTTTCAAAACAAATTTATTTTTTTCCCAATAATGGTTTACAAATATATTTTTATTGTATTTCAATTCATCAATAAAAAATATATATTTTTACTCCACATAGGATATGTTGCATAAATACCATCCTTAATCATCCTATTGATGGTTTGTGATTGGTTTAGAAAAAAATAGTATTTTAATTAACTTCCTTGATTCCGATCATTCCCTTGATATATTATATTTCATATGATCAGTTTATATTTAATTTTAACTCAATATACATATCATTTTTCATAGGTATAATTATTTTATGAACCACATAACATTTCTCATACAGTGATTACTTTAGATGTTATTTGATTATTTGGGGAAATATTGATACATTTGTATCCATTATTCAATAAGGATAGTTGGATATGAAGATTGTTTATTCGATATGAGGAATACTTATGACATGGAAGTCATAGGTTAGGGACCATTTATGGAATTAACTATCGATTGGAGATCAGTAAATGTAAGCTCCTCGATGGATATGTTGTCTTATGAGATAAAATTAGTTGGAGAAAAACCCTTTAATATTTTTTCAATGTACAATAAATTGGTTTCAATCCATAATTTTAAACTTTCTAGATACTAGATCTTTATAGTAGAGGTGTTCATGTGCCTTAGAGATTATATCCAATAATTATGAATTTCCATCATTTTGTTTTTAGTTATTTTTTATCCATGATATTTTTCATCCTTAGATCTATGGAAACATTTAATTTTCAGTTTACTGGTTAAATGTAATGTGTTACAGTTCTTTAGATTATGATATTAAAATTCCCTTTAGAAGTTACTTGATTGGTATGTGTTTCTATTTATTACGTTGCCATATTTTTTTACTCATTTACATCTTATTTCATTGATTATATGTCATGTTAGTTCATTTATGTACCACATAATTATTATTATTCTCATTGTTTCATTATTTATTATGTTACAATTTACCCAAACATAGAATTTGTGATCACCCTTATTATATTTCATTTACCCACAAATCCATGATGTATGAAAGATGTGAATGGATATTCTAGATGGAATATCATCGTGAGTTTCTGTTTGTTGCACGGATGGACCTGTAACATCATGTACTAAATTTTGAAATAGTGATGGATCTAGAATCAAGTTATTAGGATCTTATCTGGAACTGCGTTCACCATGTTGATACTAAAAAACACAATTTTTTTGAACTTTCTTAGAGAACATTTTTTACAAGGAAACTTAATTGTGCCTTCTGAAACAAATTCTGGTTTTCATGATGCAAATGCTAAGAATTCTTCCACAGCCTCAATTTATACTTGATTTAAACGAGATCCATTTGGATTTCTGTGGTGATTTATCCAAGATCGGCCATCTAATAATGAATAATGTCGACTTCCTTGTTCTATATTTTTCTACATAAAATATAAAACCATCCCTATTTTTGAATATTTTGAAATTATAAAAATAATATCTGAAAAAAAAGATAAATAAATACAACTACGTAATAATTATCATTAATTAAGGGAGACACAATTTCTAGTGGATCGACGACTACTCTTTTGTATGACAGCTCATTTAACTACATCTTTCTCACACTTATTATTGCTAATTATTCATAATTATTCCTCATTATTTCTAATTATTAAAAATTATTACTAATTATTACTAATTGTTACTAATTATTACAATTTATTACTAATTATTACAATTTATTACTAATTATTTCTAATTATTACTATTTATTACTAATTTTTCAATACTTAGAAATACTTAGAAAAAAGAAAACTACTTGAATAATGAAAGGATATTTGGTAATCATTGTTGTGGAGATGATTACAAAATTTCCCTTCATTATCCAAGAATATTTTGTTTACTAATTTTTAGTAATAAAAAAATAATATTATCAATATTTATGAAAAAACAACATTGACATTAATAAAATAATAAATTAATTTATAAAATATTAAAATAATCAATATTCACAACAAACTTTGTTCTATTCCAAACATGTTCAAATATCAATGGGTCTTCAATTGTCAAGTCATGCACAATAAATATTTTGTGTCAGTCATGTCCAATGTAAACTCTATAATTGTACTTGCATGGTTGATCACCTCGCAATTAGTGTTGCAATAGGACGACCAAAGTAATGACGTTATCAACTCTAAGAATCATCTCACATGACACTTTACATAGAGCATTCTTCTTAAAATATTTGATGGGATATCATTATTTTTTCTAAAATATTTCAAGGAAGAATGGTCTATGTAATTGATCATGTGAGATAATTCTTATAAATAAGAAGGGCATGACCTGGATTGCCTGATTGCAACACTACTTGCGAGGTGATCAACCATGCATGGACAATTATAGAGTTTTCATTGGACATGGCAGGTACAAACTTTTTATTGTGCATGACCTGATATTTGGAGACCCTTTGAGATTTTAACATGTTATGAATAGAGCGAATCTTGTTGCGAATATTGATAATTTTTTTATTTTATAATTTTTTATTATTTTAATAATATTGATTTTTTTTTCATAAATATTGATAATATAATTTTTTTATTACTATTTATTTCCATTTATTGCTGATTATTACTAATTATATCTTATTATATCTAATTATTACTAATTATATCCAATTATTACAAATTATTTCTAATTATATCTAATTATTACTAATTAATACTAATTATGTCTAATTATTACTAATTATTACTATGTGTTCCTAATTATAGCTAATTATTACTAATTATAGGTAATTATTCCTAATTATAGCTAATTATTCGTAATTATAGCTAATTATAGCTATTTATATCTAATTATTCCAAATTATTACTAATTATATCTACTTATTACTAATAATTCCTAATTATTACTAATTATAGCTAATTATTACTAATTATAGCTAATTATTACAAATTATAGATAATTATTGCTAATTATAGCTAATTATTCATAATTATTACTAATTATTCCTAATTATTTCTAATTATTCATAATTATTGCCAATTATTCCCATTTATTGCTAATTCTATTTAATTATTGCAAATTATACCTAATTATTCCTTATTATATCTAATTATTCCTAATTAAATCTAATTATCCTTAAATCTATCTAATTATTATTAATTATAGTTAATTAATGCTAATTATAGCTAATTATTACTAATTATAGCTATTTATAGCTAATTATTCCGAATTGTAGCTATTTATAGCTATTTATAGCTAATTATTATTAATTATAGCTAATTATAGCTAATTATAGCTAATTATTCATAATTATAGCTAATTAAAGCTAATTATAGCTAATTATTCATAATTATAGCTAATTATAGCTAATTATAGCTAATTATAGCTAATTGTAGCTATTTATAGCTAATTCTAGCTAATTATTCCTAATTATAGCTAATTATAGCTATTTATAGCTAATTATAGCTATTTAAAGCTACTTATTCTTAATTGGTACTAATTATAGCTAATTATTCCTAATTATATCTAATTATATCTAATTATTGCTAATTATTGTTAATTATTGCTAATTATTGATAATTATTGATAATTATTGCTAATTATTGATAATTATTTCTAATTATTGATAATTATTGCTAATTATTGCTAATTATTGCTAATTATTGCTAATTATTTCTACTTATTTCTAATTATATATATTTATAGCTAATTATAGCTAATTATATAAAATTATAGCTAATTGTAGTAAAATATAGCAAATTGTAGCAAATTATTACTAATTGTGGAAAATTATTCCTAATTGTAGCTAATTATTCCTAATTGTAGATAATTATTCCTAATTGTAGCTAATTATTCCTAAATGTTGCTAATTATTACTAATTGTAGCTAATTATTACTAATTGTAGCTAATTATTACTAATTATTCCTAATTATTCCTAATTATTCCTAATTATTCCTAATTATAGCTAATTAACCCTAATTATTCCTAATTATTTTTAATTATTACTAATTATTCCTAATTATTCCTAATTATTCCTAATTATTCCTAATTATTCCTAATTATTTTTAATTATTCTTAATTATTACTAATTATTCCTAATTATTCCTAATTATTCCAAATTATTCCTAATTGATACTAATAATTCCAAATTATTACTAATTATTCCTAATTGTTCATAATCATATCTAATTATTTCTCACTATTCCTAATTATTCATAATTATATCTAATTATTACTAATTATACATATTTATTACTAATTATTCCTAATTATATCTAATTATTACTTATTATATCTAATTATTACTAATTATATCTAATTATTAGTAATTATATCTAATTATTACTAATTATATCTAATTATAACTAATTATTTCTAATTAATACTATTTATAAATAATTATTACAAATTATACATTATTATAACTAATTATTCATAATTATATCTAATTATTCATAATTGTATCTATTTATTCCTAATTATATCTATTTATTCTTAATTATATCTATTTCTTCCTAATTATATCAAGTCATTCTTAATTATATCTATTTATTCCTAATTATATCTATTTATTCCTAATTATATCTATTTATTCTTAATTATATCTATTTATTCCTAATTATATCTATTTATTCCTAATTATATCTATTTATTCCTAATTATATCTATTTATTCCTTATTATATTTACTTATTGCTAATTATATATACTTATTGCTAATTATATCTATTTATTGCTAAATATATCTATTTATTTCTAATTATAACTATTCATTGCTAATTATATCTATTTATTCCAAATTATATCTAATTAATATTAATTACAACTAATTATTTATAATTATAACTGACAATATCAATTTCTTAATAAAACTAAATATAAATAAAATACAATTGAAATCTTATTAAATTAGAACTAATAAACAATAATTAAAATTAACATAAAAAATAAAATAAGTATTAAAAAATTAAAATATAAATACCCTAAACATTGATATTCTGAAGATATTGATGCCCTCTGATTGCTCTCGTATAAAAAACATCAACTATAAGAAAATTTCTCTTTGAAATTGAAGAATGAAGAGAGAGAGAGAGAGAGGAAGATCTGAATGATTTGGGAAAAAGGATAGGGGTATATATAGGTTTGATTAGTTACGACGAGATTATTAGTGACGGGCTTCCAGTCGCAAATGGTTGTATTTGCAACGGGGCCCAACGCAATTATCCTCGCCCGCATTAATTACTATTGGTGGTTAAAAAGTTATTTGCGACAGGTCTCATCGGAAATAGTACCTGCTGACAGTCTTTTTGCGACGGGATGACATCCCGTCGCAAAAGGTATTGACCGCTGCTGGGTATGTGCGATGGGACCCGTCACAAATACCCCTGCGCGGTTTGGCGCGCAAGCCACGTGGTTTTCCGCGCAAGTCGCACCTTACTTTTTGCGATGGGAGACGAAATCATGTGGAAAATAATTGGTTATTTGTGACAGGTTTCTTTCCCCATCGCAAATAGCATCCTTGACGGTTTATTTGGGACGGGATTTCTTCCCATCAAATATAACCCATCGCAAATAGTGATTTTTCCCGTAGTGCAAGGATCGGGTTGTTCATGTTTTTATTAAATAATTTTTAGAAGCATCCTTATGAACTAGCTTTAGAAATACCTAGATTAGATAAAAACCCATTTGTAGAATTTAAGGATAAGTATAGAATAATACCTAATAATTTTTGGTAAATTTTTTATATTGTGAGTCTTTCAAGAAATAAATCTCTTTCAAGACACTACAAGTTGATGTGGTTCTAGAATAGATATACCTATGAGTAGCAACCTCAACAAGGTTTCCCGAGCCTAACTTGGTGTAACTTGATACATGAAAACGGGCGTTAATGGGAACCTGTTTGGGCATTCATGGGGGATATGCTTACGATAATATAAATAATATTTACAATTGATTATGATGTATTATTTCTATGAAGGACCTATGCTAAACTCAAGCTATTAAGATATTGAAATTATACTAATTATTTTATAGGTAAACCCTAGACCACCTAAGGACATATGTGTGAAAAAATGGATATAGTATTTATATATTGAGGTTTGATTGAAAACCTTAGTAAAAAGGCTATTAGGTGATTAAATTTTTTTCAAGGATGTCCATCATATTTATTTTTCAAATTAAATTAAGTTGGTTTTAGAAAGGGATAACTTGTATGGTGGGTGATAATCAATCAAGTCTAAAAAGGTTGTGGGTCTTGAAAACATGACCAAAGGATGATAAGGTTTCCACACCAACCACTATCCTACGCAATGTTATGGTAAATATTTCATTGTTTTTAGTTAAAAAATGTAATTAATAAATATTAATTATGAACCTTTAGTGTTTCATTTAGGGTTAGAGATTATGGTCCTAAACATATTGGATTTTTAGAATAGTTCGAGAAAAATGTAATGCTTTTTCACTATTTTACAGGCCTTATGATTCATTAAATTTTTATTTTAGTAATTCTGGAATCAAAGTTCATTTTTGAATTCCAATTTCATGAACTAATAAATAAACTTTATTTAATTAATGTCAACCAATTAAATTGATCATATGAAATTAAAATGAATCATGTATGTTAATTTCCTTATATTATTAAGGAGTAAAATAATTACTACCCATTATGAAAATGACAATATAAAATTTTTTCTTGATGCCTTAATTAATATTGAACATATGGTCTTCTAAATCATTATGGATTTATGTTGTTAATGCCCTCAACATTATTTTCATCATTTATTTTTTATGTGATCGATCAAATCTATAAGGACCTGACCTTAAACATTATATATTCTTGAATTAATTTATTAATTCATATTGAGGATCCATTCTGGTTTAGTGCATTATAGAATGAGGTCATAACATATACATAACAACTTGTATATTACATGTAGACACATCTATCCAGTTTCCATTTTTTCACAAAATAAAAATTTATTAAAAAAACAGTAATATCTAGTTCCATGTTTTAGACAGCGTGAATTTTCCTCGATCCCATCCTTGACCCTATTGCACTTTATGACCTCCAAAAGACATTTCAAAAACATGCGATAAGCATAAAAAGCTCAGTAAGGGATACAGAAATAAAGAAAACAGTCAGTTTTCCAAAAGAACATGTAAACCATGAATACATTATAATTATTAGTACATTTCACCTTTATGAAGTAGTAAATACTCTTCAATAAATAAAAGATCATTTCTTACCGTTTTGTAATCAAAAGATTACCATAAAACCAATATAAAGAACACATAACATATAAAGGTAACTTGGGACATAAACATACCTAAATGGAATAACCATACGCTCTACTTCCACAAGTATCACTAAATGGAATATCTATACGGCCAACATCCATAACCAATGCATTGGATGTTATAATATAACCACCCGTCCTAGTTTATCACGACACCACCCATTATTTGGTTTATCACGTAACCAGTCGTCAAATGTCTATGTACCATTATAAAATCAAAACCCAAAAAACAAATATAATGGAAAGATAAAATTTCCACATTTCAATCATAATATATCATTTAAATATATTGATATAAGATATCCATTATCAAAACCATTTTCAATACATAAATACTTAATATAGTATATGGTATTTATTTTTCTTTTAAAAAACATTATGCCAGGTTAAGGAATCCAAATATCAAATAATACTCGTGATGATGGAAAAGGTTGTTGTCATCGCTTACATTAAAACCTATTTTATGTTTAGTAAAACACCTCGTTGAAAAATATTACCATTAAATGAAACTAAATGGTATTGGTGTTTATATACCTTATAAAAGAATATCGTGTATAAAACAAAATATTCCTCAATGAATGGATATTGAGATGAAGTCCCTTACCTCGTGTCTGACATGACCCGTTCGTTCTTTAATCGCCTGAATAATAAACTAAAGATAATTTCTACTTGGTTAAGAACCTTTTTTTAGTTTATTATTCCTTTTATATCAATTATAACCATGTTATAAACATCGTGTAATCATTTTAGATAATAATTGTCATTTTGTTGATATTTGGTTCTTGAGTCAAAAGTGGACTTCTTATAATTACAAGTTTCTCATGTGGTAAAAATTTCATTATATACATAATGATATTATTTATTTAGATATCATATATATTATATATATCCATTATATACATGTATTTATAATATTACATAACATTTGGAGATAAGAAATGAAATGCACCATTGTTGGAGACGGTAAGTCATACGTACGCATGAACGCTACTTCAATTTCTATTTCATATTTTAATGGAATAAAAACATTATGATACATAATTATATTATAAATCTAGTATAATATCATATATAATATCATTAACTCTAACCTTTATACTTTCCACATAAGGCAAGAACGAGTCATATCACATTGAGGGGGAGGTAATCCGCACATCATCAAATGAGATTATCGTATTTACCTACTATGGAAACCATTAAGGTATTTTATAAATGAAAAATACAGAAGTAGAGAAAAAATATAAATATAATATATATCATATATAAATATAGTTCCATCATAATAGCCACCCTGAGAGGTGGTTTGAGATATTTGAATCATCATCATTTCATGAGGCTGTAGTTCTCCATCCAGATAAGCAGTATGTTCATTACCCATTATACGGAGGTGTGTGAAAGGTTATATTGAATACATGCCATAAGAATACTATTATATTTATTATACTGGTTTTGTTATAAAATAAAGGAATAAAAATTGTTTCGGGGGACGAAGAAGAAAAATAAAACAAAAATAATAATTTATGAGAAACTACTAATTTTATTTCAGGTAACTCCCTTTAGTTTTAACCAAATAACTATTGGAAGTTCCTTATTCCTAAGGTATGGCTTATAGAAGGTTTATAGAAAGGTGGGTAGCTTAATTGGGTAGAGTTTGGATGAGCCAGAGGGCTTGAGAAGTGTGAGGAATGGGTTAGAGGTTAGAGTTTTTCATAAAGGGGGGAGGGGCTCTTTGAGAATGTGTGGAATTATTATTTTATTATATAATGATTTTCGGCATCTAAAGTTCAATAGATAATAAAATTAAATGATAAGATGACTCATGGTCTAAATAAAATCATCCAATTATAATTGTACATGTTTTTGATATTATTGTAATCATTATAATCTAATTTATTTAAATCATTTATTAATGAGGAAAACACTACATCATTATTATGTCATTAATAATTTTATTTATATTATATATAAAAATTATAAAAAAATACCATGATGTAGAAAATATTTTTATATTTTGAGATAAACTTTATAGTCAAAAAGATAACTTATATAACCGAATGAAAAAAGTAATTTACTAAAAGATTTTTGTTTATGTCATTTTTGTCTTTACTTTATGTTAATTAAAATAATGTCACATTATAACTATTATGTGGCTCCATGGGGTCCCTAAATCGACCCAAGGATTCCTATGGTTTTCCATGACTAGTCCAATAATTTTAGAACAAGTGTTAATGTAATTTTATTTTATTATGATATTATTTTTACCTTCAATTACTCTATTTACTTTTAACTATAGTAAATAAAATTCAAAAGTTACTTCTCACCAAAAAATTATTTTCATCTTATTAAACCAGATTTTACTTACTAATAACAACCATTTATGTCATATTTTTGAAATTCAATTCACATAAGTCATAAATTTTCATTTAAATGAAAAATTCAACTTTTTTACTAATGCTTATTGTTTTGACTATTCATCAAAAAATTATGTTTTCAGAAAAATACCAAAAATTTAGCCTAAGATATATTTGATAGTCTGAATTTAAAAATTATTTCTATTTTACGAAATTAAAAACATATAAGTCGGTTTATTTAATTTAAAATTAATTCTCATTGTCAAAACAAAAGGCGTGTTTTTAAGAAATATTAACTATCAAAGGATTGTCACTTTTTTACATCCAATTTCGAAGTGAAATTAATTCCAATGACCATGATTGGATTTAACAGTCAAAATATAATCTTATTACCCGATAAAACTAATTAAAATGATAATTTATCAATATAAATAAATTATATTAAATGGTTGGTTTGAATTAAAATAAATTATTTTTCACTATTCATCAAAAAATGATTTTTATCAGAAAAATACCAAATTTTTTCTCAAAGTAAATTTTGATGTCCTAATTCTAAAGAAGAATTTTATTTTTTAAAATAGAGAATATTAAAGTGATCAAAACTTGATTTAATTAGGGTTCTCCATTCAAAGGTGGTAAATCAACCTATTAATGTAAATTATTCTTAAAATTAGATTAATTCACATTTTAATCCTATATCTTTTATTAGATAAGTGTAAAAACATTTTAAAACGTCTATAATCATATTGTAGTTAGTTTTGTTGATTCGAAACAATACAATGGCTAGGTGTTAACTACCATTTAAAATAATAATATTATACTATTAGTGTGAAACATAAGATTTAAAGGAAATCCATTGTTGTTGTAGAGACCCGAAGCTTATCGTACATAGACTTTACATTACTTTTGCGGAATACTTAGTACATAACAAAAACACACACACAAGGATCGTAATAGTTTAGTGTCTTTGGAAACTCGGAACGTAATCTTCTAAACGTGGTGAAAGATCTTCAACATCTCCCATAAAGATCTTTTTTTACCTAAAACCTTTCTTTATATCCTGGGGAAAAGAAAACATAAAAGGGTGAGCTCAAATGCTCAATAAGGGTAAACAAAAGAAATATCAATCACATCATATACATAAGAACATAGCTTTTGGAAATCTTAACCTGCAAAAGAGCTCATAATATCATAACGTGGGATAAATCATAGAAGTGAAAATGAAATCATAACTTAAAACATTACTCATTGTGGCATACACACATAATCATAGAGAATCATTTCTTGTTAGTCAAGACTCATTGCCAAGACTATCTTAGTGGACAAAGTCCCTTTCTGAATCGAGTAATCCTCGTTTCTGTCCTGTTTCACTGAACCGGTATAACCTACCATTCCAGCCATGTCTATCTCATGAGATATAAAATCTTTACCCAATGCATTGGAGGGAGATATAGGTCCCACCCATCTCATAATGATACCATTCTTATGTGTGCCACAAAATCATAAATCATACATCATTTCATAACCCATGTAATAAAAATGGGATTCTTAAAACAACATGACATCATAAAACCATTCATATAAGATAAAGGAATTCATAAACATAATTCCATCACAACATAGTCAAATCAATGTAAAAATATGGATAGAAACAGAACCCTTTATTATCTTAGATGGAAAATAATTTTGATAAAACACTTGAAATGAATTCTTGAGGAAAATATCCTTTCTTCTTCAAAATCAATTTCTTTTCACAAAACATCATGCAATTTTAAAAGAAAGAGATTTTATTAAAAATAGTCATGAAATATTTTGGAGTAAGCTTCATGAAAATAAGGCTTTATAAAACCGTAAAAATCCGTTCATGCCGTTTAAGTTAAAAAAAACATTCTTCGTACTTTTGTCGGAAAAGTCAAAAAGTACCTCGTATGAAAAAGCGACAAAAGATTCCTTTCATATTCTTTACTAAAAACTCACCGAAGAGTAAAATTGGATTTAAACTATTGTAAGTGGATGGAAACAATATTACATATTGAAGGAACATGGATGTGGATGATAAAATACACCCCAATAAATACTTACGAATAAACAATCTCGGATAAAAATGAGATTGTGATATTTCCCTTACCTTAGGTCCGACTTGCTTTGTAAGTGTCCGAACCTCATGTATAATGATTTAAATCATGTTATTGACTTATTCCAGAATCATATTCATTGTTATTATATCATATATGGTCCACTTATGACTTTATATTACCCGTTCTTTTGTAAATTCATGTTAAAGTAGCGTTTTGGGTAAAATCGTCTCATTTATCGTAGGTGTTTTGACTTGTTGTTCTTGACATAATTATTACTTATATCATGATTTACTTACTTCCAGAATATAAAATATGATTTATATATCATATATATTCAGTATACATATATATATAATAGATAGATAAATAAAATGAAAAACACCGTTCATGGAGACGGTAGTCCGTACGTACGCATGAACGCTGTTTTTCTTTCCTTATTGTCTTGAAATGGAAGTAAGTAGATGACATACATATGTATATATATACATAAATCCAGTAGCTTTATAATGTCATATATTTCATTATTATTTCTTATATATACATTATAATCATTCTTAAATGGTTAACATGGAGAATGAATCTCATCGCGTCGTGGAGACGGTAGTCCGTACGTACGCACGAGCGATGATATCATTTCTATAAATATTGAATTGGAGTGGAGTGGATTATACAATATATCAGAATCAATATGATGTTTTAATAACTATGTATAGTTATTCTTTACACCATTATACCCATCCATGTAAGGTGGTGGTGGAAAATAGATTACACCACGGCGTGGAGACGGTATTCCGTACGTACGCACGCGCGGTGATTTCTTTTTCCGTAGGATGGATAGATGGTGAAATAGGGTTGTTTCATACTTATAATAACATATCAGTATATGAGTGATACTGATGTTATTACTTCATAATGAAACAACCTAAGAAGAAGAAGTGGAAGAAGAAATAAAGATGAAAGAATTGGTAACGGTAATTACCTCTTCTTTGAAGCGCCTCTTTGAGACCTCCTCTTAGGGCACTAGAATTGGTCTTTGAGGAAGACCAGAACCTCTAGGATGTTTCTGGGGAAGTGGAGAAGGGATTTTGTCAGGGGTTGGCCGAGCTTGAGTGCTTAAATTGGTGTGAGGAGGAGGGGGGGGGGAGGTGTCCTTTTATAAGGGAGGAGAGGGGCACCTTAGGAATTCTTAAAAATATTAATTTATAATAAATCTAACCCCACTTAAAAACCTCAAAAAATGACTCATATTCGAAGATTAGATGAGATAGGGTTGTAATCTCATCAACCAATTAAATTTAGACATGTTTGGATATTATTTTAAACCTTATCAATTAGATTTAACTCTAAGTTAAATAATTTAACTTTTACCGTGTCTTTTTGTTTTCTTTCACTATATGGTTAATAAACTTACTATAACATGCCAAACGAACCCCAAATTGTTTATTATTAATATATATATATCCTTATATACGTCATTTGGCCGAACCTTAGATTTTTAGGAATAAAATAACAATTAATAATATAATATTTGATTTAAAAACTATTTTGTGTCAATTTTGACACTATTTGATATATGATTTTTGTGAAAGTCATAACAGAATTATATGTTCGAACCAAGTTTATTAAATCAACATTAATATATCATAGTAACCTAGAAAATTAGTGTAATTCATAAAAAATCTCAAATTACATTTATTTTGGTGTTTATAACATCAATTATGTCAATATTTCATTAATAAGATAATCATTAAATTATTTGATGTCTAAAAATTAAAAATAAAATACCATCATGTAGGAAATCTTTTTGGCTTTCTAATGAATATTTACAATCGAATTTATCTTATGTATAACCCCATATTAAAAATGATTTACTTATTAAACTTTGATTTTAACTATTTTAACCCTTCTTTAAATAAATTAATAATAAATGTCCTAATCTAATCCAAGTGGGCCTAAATGGTCATATTTTATTCCTAAGTTTGTTTTTGGTCGAATTACACTTGTCCAATAGAATTAGGACATGTGTTAGGGTAATAGTAATATCATATTTACCCTTAGTTACCCTATTTACTATTAACCGCGGTAAAAAAAAGTAAAAAGTTACTATTCACCAAAAATTATTTTCATCTCATTGAACCACATTTTAGTCCTTGATATTAACCGTGTCTCTCGGATTTTCGAAATTCCATTCACAGAAGGGGTAAAATTAAGTTTTATGCAAAATTCAGTTTTTAACCTACCACTTAGTGGTTTCACTATTCATCAAAAATTGAAAGTTTTCAGAAAAATGCCAAAATTTCATCCTAAGCTATATTTCATATTCCGAATTCAAAAATGAAGTCTATTTTACCAAATTCATAACATAGAAGTTGAATTAATTAATTTTATAATTAAATCCCGCTATTAAAACAAATAGCGTGTTTTTACGAAACAATATCTATCAAAAGATTGACACTTGTTTATGTCTGGTTTAAATGTGAAATTACGTCCAATGACCAAAATTGTATTAAATTGTAAAAATATATTCTAAATATACTTTAAAACCACTCAAATTAATAATTTATCACTATTAATTATTTCGATTAAAAAAGTTGTTTTTAATTATAATTTAGTAATTTTCACTATTCATCAGAATATGAAAGTTATCCGAAATGTACCAAAATTTCACCTTAGGATAAATTCGATACTCCGAATCCAAAAATGAAATCCATTTTGAAAAATAAAATTTACAAAATTTCAAAAAGTGGTTATTACTATTCATAACGGCTAGTTTTAATAGCATATCGTTGTTTAGTGAAACTCGTTATTACGTACTACACACACTATCGAGGAAGGTTGTGATTGCGTGTAATGCAAGGCAAGTCAAGGATGCGTGTTGTGCAAGCTCCTTTTGTTGTAGCGTACAACACAAGACATTAATAAAATTAAAAAATATTTTTCATAAAATCTTGGGCTGTTACATTCTACCCCCCTTAAAATGAATTTCGCCCTCGAAATTCGTCGGGGTTATAAATGGTTTTCTATTCGAATGTTTCCCACATCGTAAAAAGGAATACCAAAACTTGGCTTTAAAAACTAAAGTATGAAATGTAACGATTACCCAAATAAACTAATTTTTGGGTTTCCACATAGGTAAAAATATGGATATGGAAGAAAAATCTAACCATCATGTTCTGATGGAGAGTGGTAGAGAACATGGCTATGGAAAAGCCAAAAATCACAAATCCATAAATTTGTGATGATATAAGGTACCATCTGATTCCTCAGGTATAAGATCACTAGGACAACATTTTTGGTTTTCAAGATCATTTCCCTAAAGTTGAAAATTTGAATTAGAATAAATACTTACTTTATTTTGGTACAATCTCACTGTTGTTCGTGCCTTGAACAATTTCCACTTCATCTCTTAAATAAATGAAGTTGAATTTGTTATTCGTGAAGTGTTAGCAGATAATGTGATAGAATGACGGGTCATTCCATCTGTCTCAAACAAAAGGTTAGCAAAAATTATATACATAAGTCGATCTATAGTGAGATTAATCATATATGGTTCCTAAAATGGGCTTATACTTCATATATCATACTGCTTAATATAATAACACTAGTTTCTACTAAACAGGGACTTCCTGTAGGTCAGTGGTAGGCGATAAAGGCCAGTCGCACTTCGGTTGTGGGTTCGATTCCTACAGCCTTTTCCGAAGCGATGGGCTGTCGCTCGTCCTGCAGGTTGTCCTTTTTCCAAAACTATATTACTATAACATCCCATCAATAATATCGAAAAAATAATTTCTATCCTTAAACAATACTAACTTACGTCCAACATAATCTAGTCTAATCTTTAGGCTTATACATAATACTGTAGTCCACTCTCATCACATAGTGAAAACGATTACCAGAGATTTAACACCATCGTCGATCCCCATAAGATATGTCTTGTTGGTCACATTCTAAACATTCAAAGTCCTTAATCATGTATTCTCTTGAATACCTTAGTGAAAACATGAATGCAGTTTAAAGTTAACACTTTCCACATACCAAAATCCTCAAAATTCTATATACTCAAACCAAGATATCACTTAGTCCTTATATCAATCATGAGCTCATGAATACTGTTAAACATTTCATTTTCTTATTTTCCCTTCATTATGCGCATATCATCTTATTTCCAAAAATATCTCAATCACTTTGAATACCACATTAAACCAATACATAAATATTCCAATACTCCATGATACAACATTATTTTGGAATCCCATTACATAAACACTTAATCATTCCACCACATCGTTATCATATTCAACATTGCCAATAGTGATCGCATGTGATTTCCCTTTGTCCTTTGCCTTCAGTGGTTGCTCATGTTGATCATCACTAACCCTTGGATTAGGGCAATTATTAGCATAATGCCCCATTTCCTTGCACTTGAAGCATTGAAGTGTTGGTAGTGCGTTCTCTACAGTGTTTGCTTTATTCACATCATTAGAAACCCTTTTTCTATTACTTCGACACTCAGCTGCTCGATGACCTTCTTTTACACACTTAAAACATTTTCTAGTCCCTTTAAGACAATCTCCACCATGCTTCTTTCCACACTTTGTGCATAAGGAAACATTCATCTTTTTTTCACCATTATTCTGAGATTTCTCCTTGAACTCCATCTTTCGTTTCATGTCAAAACCATGAGATGGATATGTAACACCAACTTCCATTTCTACCTTGATAGCACAACGCACAATTTCTTCATAGCTACTGAAGTCTCTTATAGCTAATTCCCTTCGAAGACTTGGTTTTTAAGCCACTGAAAAATCGATCAACTTTACTTTCAGGTTGGATGATAATGCCAGATGCATACCTTGCAAGTCTTGTAAAATTCGCTTCGTATATACCAACAGATTCATCATCCTTCTGTTTCAGCTCAAGAAACTCCTTTTCCATCTTCGTTCGAAGAATAAGAGGGAAGTACTTACTGAAAAACAAGTTCTTGAACTCGTCCCATTCCATGGACTCAATTTCATCTCTTGGCCTCGTATTCTTGATAAGATTCCACCATTGATCAGCTTCACCTTCCAAACGATATACTGCTAAGATGACTTTATCATGTTCAGAACATTGAAGAACTGAAAATATCTTTTCAGTAGTACTAATCCATTGTTCAGCAACTAATGGATCAGTAGACCCACTGAAAGAAGGCGGACGCTGCCTCATGAAGGATTCAACGGAATGTTGCTCCTTCCTTTGCTCGTTTGGAAGTCCTGCATGATTCATAGCTTGAGAAAGTTGTGTGAGCATGGCTACAAGATTTTGCATTCCAGATCCCATATCGTTTGGTTGCTCAGGGGGACAATCATTGCATTGTCCATTGCATTGATCAACACGGTTCCTTCGGGTTCTAGCCATCGTCTAAAACCCCAAAAGAATAGTGTGAGAGGCAAAAATAATGCTAGGGAAAACAACATAATAAAGGGGTAGTACCCTCAATATCTAACATCTTAGGTTAAATTCTAAGATCGTTAGCGCAATTCTAGGACTATAACCTATACGTATACTTAACCTTAGAGACATCCCTAGACATACCTTAGAAATATCTCTAGGGATCTCACTAACGTTTTCGCATCCTAGTTTCCAAAGGTTGACTAAACCTTTCCTCTGATACCAACTGTAGAGACCCGAAGCTTATCGTACATAGACTTTACATTACTTTTGCGGAATACTTAGTACATAACAAAAACACACACACAAGGATCGTAATAGTTTAGTGTCTTTGGAAACTCGGAACGTAATCTTCTAAACGTGGTGAAAGATCTTCAACATCTCCCATAAAGATCTTTTTTTACCTAAAACCTTTCTTTATATCCTGGGGAAAAGAAAACATAAAAGGGTGAGCTCAAATGCTCAATAAGGGTAAACAAAAGAAATATCAATCACATCATATACATAAGAACACAGCTTTTGGAAATCTTAACCTGCAAAAGAGCTCATAATATCATAACGTGGGATAAATCATAGAAGTGAAAATGAAATCAAAACATAAAACATTACTCATTGTGGCATACACACATAATCATAGAGAATCATTTCTTGTTAGTCAAGACTCATTGCCAAGACTATCTTAGTGGACAAAGTCCCTTTCTGAATCGAGTAATCCTCGTTTCAGTCCTGTTTCACTGAACCGGTATAACCTACCATTCCAGCCATGTCTATCTCATGAGATATAAAATCTTTACCCAATGCATTGGAGGGAGATATAGGTCCCACCCATCTCATAATGATACCATTCTTATGTGTGCCACAAAATCATAAATCATACATCATTTCATAACCCATGTAATAAAAATGGGATTCTTAAAACAACATGACATCATAAAACCATTCATATAAGATAAAGGAATTCATAAACATAATTCCATCACAACATAGTCAAATCAATGTAAAAATATGGATAGAAACAGAACCCTTTATTATCTTATATGGAAAATAATTTTGATAAAACACTTGAAATGAATTCTTGAGGAAAATATCCTTTCTTCTTCAAAATCAATTTCTTTTCACAAAACATCATGCAATTTTAAAAGAAATAGATTTTATTAAAAATAGTCATGAAATCTTTTGGAGGAAGCTTCATGAAAATAAGGCTTTATAAAACCGTAAAAATCCGTTCATGCCGTTTAAGTTAAAAAAACATTCTTCGTACTTTTGTCGCAAAAGTCAAAAAGTACCTCGTATGAAAAAGCGACAAAATATTCCTTTCATATTCTTTACTAAAAACTCACCGAAGAGTAAAATTGGATTTAAACTATTGTAAGTGGATGGAAACAATATTAAATATTGAAGGAACATGGATGTGGATGATAAAATACACCCCAGTAAATACTTACGAATAAACAATCTCGGATAAAAATGAGATTGTGATATTTCCCTTACCTTAGGTCCGACTTGCTTTGTAAGTGTCCGAACCTCCTGTATAATGATTTAAATCATGTTATTGACTTATTCAAGAATCATATTCATTGTTATTATATCATATATGGTCCACTTATGACTTTATATTACCCGTTATTTTGTAAATTCATGTTAAAGTAGCGTTTTGGGTAAAATCGTCTCATTTATCGTAGGTGTTTTGACTTGTTGTTCTTGACATAATTATTACTTATATCATGATTTACTTACTTCCAGAATATAAAATATGATTTATATATCATATATATTCAGTATATATATATATATAATAGATAGATAAATAAAATGAAAAACACCGTTCATGGAGACGGTAGTCCGTACGTACGCATGAACGCTGTTTTTCTTTCCTTATTGTCTTGAAATGGAAGTAAGTAGATGACATACATATGTATATATATACATAAATCCAGTAGCTTTATAATGTCATATATTTCATTATTATTTCTTATATATACATTATAATCATTCTTAAATGGTTAACATGGAGAATGAATCTCATCGCGTCGTGGAGACGGTAGTCCGTACGTACGCACGAGCGATGATATCATTTCTATAAATATTGAATTGGAGTGGAGTGGATTATACAATATATCAGAATCAATATGATGTTTTAATAACTATGTATAGTTATTCTTTACACCATTATACACATCCATGTAAGGTGGTGGTGGAAAATAGATTACACCACGGCGTGGAGACGGTATTCTGTACGTACGCACGCGCGGTGATTTCTTTTTCCGTAGGATGGATAGATGGTGAAATAGGGTTGTTTCATACTTATAATAACATATCAGTATATGAGTGATACTGATGTTATTACTTCATAATGAAACAACCTAAGAAGAAGAAGTGGAAGAAGAAATAAAGATGAAAGAATTGGTAACGGTAATTACCTCTTCTTTGAAGCGCCTCTTTGAGACCTCCTCTTAGGGCACTAGAATTGGTCTTTGAGGAAGACCAGAACCTCTAGGATGTTTCTAGGGAAGTGGAGAAGGGATTTTGTCAGGGGTTGGCCGAGCTTGAGTGCTCAAATTGGTGTGAGGAGGAGGGGGAGGAGGTGTCCTTTTATAAGGGAGGAGAGGGGCACCTTAGGAATTCTTAAAAATATTAATTTATAATAAATCTAACCCCACTTAAAAACCTCAAAAAATGACTCATATTCGAAGATTAGATGAGATAGGGTTGTAATCTCATCAACCAATTAAATTTAGACATGTTTGGATATTATTTTAAACCTTATCAATTAGATTTAACTCTAAGTTAAATAATTTAACTTTTACCGTGTCTTTTTGTTTTCTTTCACTATATGGTTAATAAACTTACTATAACATGCCAAACGAACCCCAAATTGTTTATTATTAATATATATATCCTTATATACGTCATTTGGCCGAACCTTAGATTTTTAGGAATAAAATAACAATTAATAATATAATATTTGATTTAAAAACTATTTTGTGTCAATTTTGACACTATTTGATATATGATTTTTGTGAAAGTCATAACAGAATTATATGTTCGAACCAAGTTTATTAAATCAACATTAATATATCATAGTAACCTAGAAAATTAGTGTAATTCATAAAAAATCTCAAATTACATTTATTTTGGTGTTTATAACATCAATTATGTCAATATTTCATTAATAAGATAATCATTAAATTATTTGATGTCTAAAAATTAAAAATAAAATACCATCATGTAGGAAATCTTTTTAGCTTTCTAATGAATATTTACAATCGAATTTATCTTATGTATAACCCCATATTAAAAATGATTTACTTATTAAACTTTGATTTTAACTATTTTAACCCTTCTTTAAATAAATTAATAATAAATGTCCTAATCTAATCCAATTGGGCCTAAATGGTCATATTTTATTCCTAAGTTTGTTTTTGGTCGAATTACACTTATTCAATAGAATTAGGACATGTGTTAGGGTAATAGTAATATCATATTTACCCTTAGATACCCTATTTACTATTAACCGCGGTAAAAAAAAGTAAAAAGTTACTATTCACCAAAAATTATTTTCATCTCATTGAACCACATTTTAGTCCTTGATATTAACCGTGTCTCTCGGATTTTCGAAATTCCATTCACAGAAGGGGTAAAATTAAGTTTTATGCAAAATTCAGTTTTTAACCTACCACTTAGTGGTTTCACTATTCATCAAAAATTGAAAGTTTTCAGAAAAATGCCAAAATTTCATCCTAAGCTATATTTCATATTCCGAATTCAAAAATGAAGTCTATTTTACCAAATTCATAACATAGAAGTTGAATTAATTAATTTTATAATTAAATCCCGCTATTAAAACAAATAGCGTGTTTTTACGAAACAATATCTATCAAAAGATTGACACTTGTTTATGTCTGGTTTAAATGTGAAATTACGTCCAATGACCAAAATTGTATTAAATTGTAAAAATATATTCTAAATATACTTTAAAACCACTCAAATTAATAATTTATCACTATTAATTATTTCGATTAAAAAAGTTGTTTTTAATTATAATTTAGTAATTTTCACTATTCATCAGAATATGAAAGTTATCCGAGATGTACCAAAATTTCACCTTAGGCTAAATTCGATACTCCGAATCCAAAAATGAAATCCATTTTGAAAAATAAAATTTACAAAATTTCAAAAAGTGGTTATTACTATTCATAACGGCTAGTTTTAATAGCATATCGTTGTTTAGTGAAACTCGTTATTACGTACTACACACACTATCGAGGAAGGTTGCGATTGCGTGTAATGCAAGGCAAGTCAAGGATGCGTGTTGTGCAAGCTCCTTTTGGTGTAGCGTACAACACAAGACATTAATAAAATTAAAAAATATTTTTCATAAAATCTTGGGCTGTTACAGTTGTGTATCAGGTACGCCATCGAACATAGCAGTACCTTTAAGGTAAAATTAATATTTAATTCACAAATATTAATAAATATGAAAATGTCATATTTCATTATTTACCTAGGATGTTATATCCTCCCCACCATTTGGAAATTGCATCCTCAAAATTTTATTCAATTATCAAATAAATGGGGGGTATTTGTCTCTCATAACATTTTCAGGTTCCTGTGTTGCCTCTTCAACCATATGTTTTTTTACAAAACCTTTATGTAATGAATTACCTTATCCTGCAACACTTTCTCAATACGATTATAAATATAGACTAGTTGTTCTTCATAATAGATATTCTCTTACAACTGAACTGTCTTTGGACTTAAAACATCAGATGGATCTAGCATATACATCTACAACATTAAAACATGAAAAACATTGTGTACCTCAGAAAAACATGGTGGTAAATCCACTCTGTACGCAACTGATCCAACATTCTTTTGGATTTCATAAGGTCTAATTAACCTCAGACTCCACTTTTTCTTTTTACCAAAACGTGTCACGCTCTTCCATGGAGAAACATTGTGAAAGATGTTATCACCTATATAAATAGAAATATTCTTCCTCCATTTATCCGCATAACTTTTATACCTACTCTGAGCTCTTCTCATTTACTTCTAAATCAACTAAACTTTTTCTTCCATCTTATATACAAATTCTGGTCCCATCATTTCCTTCCACCTACTTCATCAAAAAAAGTTGGAGTTTGACATCGGTTCCCATATAATGCCTCAAATGGATCCATCTATATACTAGAATGAACGTTATTATTATAATAAAATTCAACCAAAGAAATATGTTGGTCCCAACATCCTTGGTAATCCAGTGAACAAGAACATAACATATCTTCCAAGGTTTGAATTGTTCATTCTGACTGCCCATCTGGTTGAAGGTGAAAATCAATACTAAAATTTAATTCAGTGCCCAATGACTTCTGAAGGCCTTTAAAATGTTATAAATAAACCTAGAATCACGATGTGATACAATGGAGAGGGGAAATACATGCCACCTTACTATATATTTGACATAAAACTGATAAATTTGATCTAAAGACAATGTATCGTGAATAGGAAATAAATGAGTATATTTAGTCAACTGATCAACAATAACCCAGATTTCATTATTACCTTGAGATGTGCTTTGTAATCCCCCAATGAATTCCATGGATATATCTTCCCATTTCCACTTTGGAACAGGTAAAGGATGAAGCATCCCTTTTTCTAACTTTTTCTATGCATTAACCTATTGAGAAGTCAATCACTTCATAGTAAAGTCAGCAATATCTCTTTTCATTCCATCCCACTAGTAATACTCTCGAAGATATCTATACATATTAGTAATTCCATGAGTAACTAATAGTGAAGAACAATGATGTTCAAAAAAAATCTCATTCTTCAAATGTGAATCACAAGGCACACATAATATTTTCCTATACCCCAAAAACACAATCATTATCAATGATAAATTCAGGCAACAACCCTTCTAAACCAACTCTGTCTTTTTCTGTAACTCACTATCTTCTTTCTATGCTTTTTTTATTCTCTCTGATAGAGATGATTTCACTAACACCTGAATCAAAAGAGAGAAATTTCCTATACCAACAACTTCTATGCCAATGTTCATCGTATCAAAAACAAAAGGATCTCATTCCAAAAGTAGAATTGTTAATATAGCACTACTTTTAGGACTCAAAGCAGTATCCACTTTATTTTCCTTTCCCATATGGTAAAGGATCGTGGAATCATAATCCTTGATTAATTCCAACCATTTCTTATGTCTCATGTTTAATTATTTCTGAGTAATTATATACTTCAAAAATATGTGCTCAGTATATATTTCACATTTTAATCCACAAAGATGGTGCCTCAAAATTATTAAAATAAAAACAACAACAACAAATTCCAAATCATGTGTAGGGTAATTTAACTCATGAGGTTTCAAGTGACTTGAAGCCTAAGCAATTACCTGATCATTTTTCATTAGGAAACCTTCGAGTCCATTCAACAAAGCATCAATGTAGATAACAAACTTACAATTTCTGTAGGGTACTGCCAAAATTGGAGCATTAACCTATCATCTTTTCAATTCCTGAAAACAATCATCACAATCTTTTTTCCAAATGAACTAAACATCTTTTCAAGTTAACATAGTCATTGGACTATATAACCTTTCAAATTTCTCAACAAAAATCTGGTAATAACCTACCAGCCCATGAAAAATATGGATCTCGGTTATATTTGTGGGTCTTGGCCATTATTCAGTATCTTTTGTTTTAGTAAGATCAAAAGTTATTCCATATTTTGAAATAATGTGACCACAGAATGAATTTTATTATAACCAAAACACACACTTTCAGAATTTCCCAAATAGATTATTTTCATTAATGGTTTGCACAAAAACCCTTAAATGACTTTCATGTTCCTGTTTTCTTTTTAAATAGACCAAAATATCATCAATGAACACAACCACAAACTTATCCAATAACTAATGAAAAATTATATTTGTAAGATCCATGAATAAAAAAGGGTAATTGGTTAACCCAAAAAAATAACTAAAAATTCATAATGACCATATCTAGTACAAAATTCAATCTTCATAATGTATACTTCTTTTAGAATCAACTGATGGTACCACGACCTCAAGTTAATCTTTGAAAAGTATTCAGCTGCCTGGAGCTAATCAACCAAATCATCGATACGTGTTAAAGGATACTTGTTCTTAACACTGATGTTATTCAATGCTCTATAATCAATGAAAAGTCTCATTGAACCTTCTTTATTTTAAAAAAAAATTAAGTCAATAGCACCTCATGGTGATGTGCTAGGTCTAATGAAACCTTTATCTAAGAACTTCTGCAATTAAATCTTTAACTCTAAAATTTCAATTTGATCCTTTCGATTAGGGGGTTTTGAAATTGTCTTAGCATCAAGAACTAAGTCAACAATAAATTAAACTTCCTGATCAGGTATAATACCAGGAAACTCATTAGAAAAAACATCGAGATACTCATTTATCAAAGGCATGTAATTAGTCTGAACAGTTATTTTATTTTCAATAATATGTTCAAGGTAACATTCATTTCTATCTTTAACTATTTTCTCATCTTCCTGATATGTTATCAAAAATAAGGGTTCATTTTTGTACACAACCTTTAAATCATTCTGAAAAGAAACTTCATTAGCTCTGCAGTAAATCTTACAATGATAAACAGATAGCCAATCCACACCCAAAATATCATCAAACTCTACTAGAGGCAATGCAGTAATATTTGCAAGTAGATTCTTTCTGCACTCAAGGATATGAAGTTTCTTATAATTTCTTTTTTTCTCAACATTTCTTCTAGGTGTTTTTACCAAATGTTCAAGAATCATATCAAGAGATGAAATTCCAAATTTACTAGAAAACTTCTCAAAAATTAAGGAATGTGTAGATACTAAATCCAGCAACACGTTGGCATAATCTGAAAAACCCAAAAGTGTACCTGATACTACTTCATTCGATGGCCCAAAATCATCTGAAGTAGTTCCAAAGGATTTTACCACCCCTTTCCGCTTGAAGTCTAGATTATTTCTGTTAGTTGAGTTCTTATTTGGACATATAATTTCATAATGAACCATTTCATTACACTTAATGCATCTTACCAATGGTTTTCCATTGCCTTTTGATCATCTTTTCCTTACAGGTACAAGTAAAATAACCAGACATTCCAAACCAGATGCGGTTTCCAGACTTAGTCAAACATTCTCCTGGATTCTTTTTACCAAACATCTCACAAGATGGATATTTAATTTTCTTACCTCCATGCTTCATATATAAATTCTTTCCCTTTTTCTTTCCAACTAGACCTATTCTTTTGTTTTCTTTCTTGGAAAACATAATCATCATAAAACTCCATTTCTACCTGCTCAGCACATCTGAAAAGTTTTCTGTAGATTATGAATTAATACCATGCTAATTATCTTTGATATCACAGCTTTAGTCTTGAGTAATATCTATTTATCATACTATCAAGATCTCATAGGAAATTTGTATCATACCATGCACGTCGAGTGAATTTTTTTTATAAGCAACCACTGAGTAAATCCCCTGCCTCAATTCCTAGAATTGTTTTTCCATTCTATGCTGAACCACCTTAGGATAAAATTTATCAAGAAACATGTCTTTGAATTAATCCCAATAAAGAGACTAAATTTCCTCACTATCCTAGATATTTTTCACCATCGACCACCACTAATCAGCTTCTCCTTTAAAACGGTAGAGAGCGGGACTAAGCTTTTGATGCTCTGAACACCCCATGACATCAAAAATCTTCTCCAGTGATTTAATACTCCCATCAGCTAGCACACGATAAGATGATCCTCCGAATGATGGGGGACATTTCATCATGAAATTCTCCACCACTGACATGTTTCTTTTGTGGTTGTTTTGGCTGATCTCGTGCATGGATACCACCACCATTTATAGCCTGAGTCAGCTGTTCTATCGCTGTAACAAACTATTCAGTTCTGATTCTAACCAACTCAAGTTACTGATTTGGTTGGTTTCCTTCCTCCTAATATCTTCCCAACATAGCTGCCATGTTTCCTATATAGAAAACCATTGTAAACTCATTAATATCTTAGGTGAATCAATATGGTAATTTATAAATGCTATCAATTCTATATTAATATAAATTAATTTATGGATATTAATTTAACAGAACCCTAACTCCTAATGTTATCTAAACTGACCTCTGATACCAACTACAATTACCTGACCATAATCATTGTATATTCTTGAATTAATTTTATTATTCACATTGAGGATCCATTCAGGTTTAGATATTTAGAGAATTAGGTAATAACATATACATAACAGCTTAAATATTACAAGTAGACCCATTTACCCAGTTTCTATTTTTCAAAAAATAATAATTCTTAAAAAAAGAGTATCAGGGTCCATGTTTTAGACAACATTTCATTTCCTTAATACCATCATTGACCCTATTCACTTTATGTCATGTGAAAAACATTTCAAAAACTGGGGATGAGCATACACAGCTCAGTAAGGGATAAAAAAACAAGGAAAAAATTTAAAAAAAAGAAAACGAAGAATAATTTATCATAACTAATATTATTCACCTTTATTAAGTAGTAAATACCTTTCACTGAATAAAATATCATTTCATAACCTTTTATAACCAAAACATTTCCATAAAACCCATATAATGAACACATAACATATAAAGGTAACTTGGGACATTAAAATACTTAAATGAAATAACCATATGGTCGACTTACACATATATAACTAAATGTAATAGCCATACGACCAACTTACATACCCAATGAATTGGAGGTTATAATTTCACCACCCATCCTGGTTTATCACTGCACCACCTGTTATTTGTTTTATCATGTAACCACCTGTCAAATGTCTCTGTACCATTATAAAATCCTAATACGTAATACGAATATAAAGGACATTTAACATTTTCACATTTCAATCATAATATATCATTTAATTATATTGAAATAAAAATCCATTATCAAAACCATTATCAATACCAAAATATGTAATAATGTATGTGGTATTTATTTTCCATTTAAAAAACATTACTTCTTGTTAAGGAAGCTAAAGATCAAATAATACTTATGTGGGTGGAAAAGGTTGTTATCACCGCTTACGTTAAAACCTTTTTTTTCATTTAGTAAATCACCTCATAGAAAAATATTCCCTTTGAATGAAATGAAAAATCAAATGAGTTTATATATTGTATAAAAGAATGTAGTATATAAAATAAAATATGCCTCAATGAAAGGAGATTCAGACGATGTCCGTTACCTCATGTCTGACTTGACCCGTTCATTGTTTAATAACATGAATAATAAACTAAAGTTAATTTCTACTTTCTTAAGAAACTTTTTCAAGTTTCTATGTCCTTTTTTATCAATTATTACCATTTTATAAATATTATTTATTCATTTAAGTTAATAATGGTCATTTTTTGATATTTGGTAATTGAGTCAAAATGGACTTCTTATAAAAACAAGTTGTTCATGTGGTCAAAATATCATTATATCCATAATGATATTAATTATATAGATATAAAATATTTCATATATATCAAGTATATACATGTATTTTTAATAGTACCTAACATTTTCATAAAATAAATGAAATGCACCATTCATTGAGAAGGTAAGTCATACGTACGCATGAACGCTACTGCCATTTCTATTTCGTATTGTAATGGAATGAATAATTATTGATACATAAGTATATTATTTTTTTAGTATAATTTCATATATAATTTCATTAACTCTACCCCTTATACATTCCATATGTGTCATGAACGAGTCATATCACTTTGAGGGGTCGGTAGTCCGCACTTCCTCAAATGAGATTATCATATTTTCCCACTATGGAAACCATATAATCATTTTACAAATGAAAAATATAGTATCATAGAAAAAATATAAATATAATAAATATAATATATAAATATATTTCCATCATAATGGAAACAATGAGAGTTAGTTGGAGATATTTGAACAATCATCGTTTCGTGATGATATATTTCTCCATCGAGAGAAGAAGTATGCTCTTTACCCATTATACGGAGGTGTGTGTAAGTGTGGTTCGAAGCCTTACCAAAACAAAGACCTGTATTTTTTTATATTGGTTTTGTTTTAAAATAATGGAATAAAAAGAGTTTATGTTGTTTGATAAGTAAAATAAAACAAAATAAAACAATAGAATTTAAGAGAAATTGTTACCTTTAATTCGGGTACTCCCTTTTGTTTTTACCAAAAGGACATCTTGAAGTCCCTTATGCCTAAGGTAAAGCTACTAAAAGGAGGATAGGGATGTAGGGAGATTAATTGGGTAGAGTTTGGATGATTAAAGGGGCTTGAGATGTTTGAGGAATGGGTTAGAGGTGAGGGCTGTTTATAAAGGGGAGGAGGGCCTCTTTTTTGAAAGTGTGGAATTATTATTTTATAATAAAATGGTTTTTGGTTTCTGAAGGTCCAAAAATAATTATAGTCGAAGATAAGATGACTTATGGTCGAAATAAAATCACCCAATAATAATTGGACAGGGTTTGGAAATTATTAAACTCTTTATAATTTTATTTATTTATATCATTTCTTAATGGGGAAAACATTGTATCATTATTGTGTCGTAAATAATATTATTTATTTGATTTCTAAAAATTATTAACAAAATACCATGATGTTGGAAATATTTCAAACATTACAAATAATATTTATAGTCAAATAGATAACTTATATATCCCTATGTAAAAATTAATTTTCGAAAATATATTTGTTTATGTCAGTTTTGTCTTTACATTAAGATAATTAAAATAAAGTTTCATTATCACTTTAAAATGGCTCAATGGGGTCCCCATATAGACCCAAGGATGCCCATGGTCGGCCATGACTCATCAAATATGGTAGGGACAAGTGTTAAGGTAATTTTTTATTATTATGATATTATTTTTACCTTGAATTGCCCAATTTATCTTTAACCATAGTAAATAAAAGTCAACAGTTACTATTCACCAAAATATTATTTTCAGGTTATTGAACAAAATTTTACATACTAATAAAAACCATGTATTTATATTTTTTGAAATTAAATACACATAAGTGGTCAAATTTCATTTAAATGAAAAAAAATTATCTTTTTAACTACTACTTAATGTTTCCACTATTCATCAAAAATTTGTGTTTTTCAGAAACATAACAAAAATATAGCCTAAGATATATTTGATTTTCCAAATTACAAAATGATGTCTAATTTACCAAATTCAAAATATATAAGTTGGATTAATTAATTTAAAAATAATTCTCACTCTCAAAACAAAAGTCGTTTTTTTTATATTAACTATCAAAAGATTGACACTTATTATGTCCAATATTAATGATAAATTTATTCCAATGAACATAATTGAATTAAATGGTAAAAATAAAATATAATTAGACTTTTAAAATAATATTAAATATAAACCAACCATATAAAAAAGTATATTAAATGAATTTTTTGAATTAAAATACACTATTTTTCATTATTCATCAAAAAAGTAATTTTTTCAGAAATATACCAAAATTTTACCCAAAGTGAATTTTGATGTACCAATTCTAAAAAAATTCAGTTTATAATATAGAACCTATAAAAGTGAAAAAATACTTGATTTAGTGTGTTTTTGCCTCAAAAGGCGGTAAATCATCCTTTTAAAGTAAATTGTGGTTAAAATTAGATTTCATCACATTTTAAGCCTCTATCATTTATTGGAAAAATGTAAAAACATTTAACAAACATGAATAATCATGTTGTATTTATTTCTATTCATTCCCACTAATACAACGGCTAGTCATTGGCAACCATTTTAAATAATAATATTATATTATTAGTGTGCAATGTAAGATTTCAAAGAAACTCTTTGTTGAGTATCGGGTACGTCATCGAACATAACAATCCATTTTTAGTAATATTAATATATAATTAATAAATATTAATAAATTTAAAAATGTCATATTTCTTTATTTACTTGGGATGTTACAACATCAATCACACCATTTAAATATATATACATTCCCTTTATGTATATATCTCTAATTCCTAACAAATCTGTCCAACATAGAGACTAGTCATAAGTTATTTCATGTGACCTTCATGCTTCAAATTATCTCTTTTATATATACTTTATAATGAACCCTTTTATCAAGGGGATTTCCAAAATAGGAATTATCAAACAGTATATCACCATCATTTTTTTAAAACTATGTTGACAAAATTTAATTAATATGGGGAGAATGTAACGCCCTCAAAATCCAAAGTAGGAACATTGTCTTTGATGGTATTTATAACATAAAACTCAACGTTCATAATAAAATATAATATCACAAGAATTTTTATATTTTTAATATTTTAAATAAATTCAATATATTTTATAGCTTTCAATTCGCTCATCACTTAGTTTGCATACATTACTAGTATCAAGTATTTTCTTTTATCCCTTGCATTACATGCACGACTGAGTTTTACTGAGCAACAACACATTATTATAATATAATTATTTAATATAATATGTTATATCCTAGTCGTTAAATTACCGGTTATGAATAGGATTAACTAAATTATTGAAATTTATGGTTTACACAAACCATAAAGTAATTAAGTTACTACAAATTAATTTTAATTGGACATAATTCCCTTTTGAATATAATGGAAATATTTTAGTAGAAAACTACTTTTATGATCACAAAGATATTTTACCCTAAAAAATTAAAGTTATTAGAATTAGTGAATAGTTTTAATATAATATTATATATATATATATATATTCAATATAATATTTTGATATTTATCCCATTAATTTGACAATCATAATATAAGAACAGGGTACATTTTAGGTATAAAACCCTTTATTTTTATTATAGGAATTTTAGAACCTTTTAAAGGAAAAACTTTATTAATAAAATTTTAGATCATGTATAGGTTATATATGTAAATATAAATGTAATATTTTGATGATGGAAAAAAAATTATTTTAGGGTGAATTTTGGTATTTTTGAATGATATTTCGTTTTTTAATGATTAATGAAAAATACTGAATTTTAGTTCAAAATAACATTTTTATTTAAATTTTTTAGAAAGTAAAATTAGAATGTAAATTAGATTAATTATTTAGTTAGATTAGTTTTTTATAATTTAAACAAATTTTAGTTCACTGTAACAAATCTCAATTTGAAATTTTGTAACATCCATATATTTTAAAATGAAAAATAATGTTCGATGGCGTACTAGATACGTCACATCGAGCATCAATGAACTACTAAAAATTAATATATAAAATGGTAGTTATCTCTGAGCCATTATAATGGTGGGAATTATCAATGTTAACTTTTTTATGAAAACATTGGTATGCATATTTATATTATGATTCTTTGGTTACCAAATTTATTAGAAATGAAGCTAAAATGAAATTGAATACCAAGGATGCATTTTTAGGAAAAACTATTGAAATGTGATTATTTGTGTTTATAAAATATTAAACTCACACTTTTTTATTCTATTAATGAAATATAAATTCAATATAATTTATATAATTAATTTTATGTGTTTATATACATTATATAAGAACAAATACATTTTTTATAAGAAAATTATTGTTTATCTAAAAAAACAGTTTTTCCATCTTTTGATGATGCATCTATTTTAATTAGAATGATTAAATTTTTATTCTTTGTATTCCTAAAAATATGATTTTTTATTTTATTTTTTAATATCAATATAAATTAGGGTCGTCATTTGGTAATTTTCTGAAAAGTATCGTTTTTATGAATAGTGAAAAATACTACAATATTGTCGAAAACATATTTTTTGTTTAAATATTTATTATAATTTTAACAGATTTATAATGTCAAAATTGATCAATAATACAATTATTAATCAAATATTGGTCTTCCTAATATTTTTTTTATATTTTAATTATATATACAAACAATTGGAAATTTTGATCGTCTCCTTTACCTGCCATTTTACCACATCTTTGTGATTATGTTAAACATAATTTAGCCACTTTTTTAGATTGAATTTTGAAAACGGGTATACACTATTATAATCAGTATGAATATTTTAGTCTAATAGTATCAAGTTAATTTTTAATAAAGAGTATTTTTATTATTATATGTATAACTGTCAAGGCTAAATCGTGTAATCAAAATTAAAAATAATATTTGAAAATAATAAAATTACCCTAATCTTGTCCTATGTTCATTAGATGAGGGGGTTTGTCCAAAATAAATCATAGGAAGAAATTATAACCTTTTTTAGAAACAAGTTTTATAATATTTTTTATTATATTTTAAATTATGATATGTTAAGAATGAAATACACATTTTTTAATAAATAAAAAATTAATATAGGGTTATAAAGAATAAAAATTCCAAAATAAATTAAAATTTGAAATCCAAAATTTATAAATAAATCATGATAAGATATTCGTAATTTTTGGACAAAAAATAAATAAATTATGTTTTGAATCAATGATGATGGAGTAATTGATTTATAAAATGAATAATAAAATAAATGATATTAATAATATTAAAATAAATAATATTTGAATGATATAATTACGTCGAAATGTTTTATATTTTTTATTATATGTTGGGGATAAGTTAATGTAGTTTTTTATGGAACCAATTTTTATGATATTTTATTTATTCAATTAACGTATAGTGTCGAAATTGACATTTATGAGATTATAAAAGACTTAATAATTAATTAAATGATATTAAATTCAAAAAAATAATTATAATTTGTCAAAATTATTGGATTAAGTCTAAAATTTTCATTAATGAAAACAATTTAAGTAAAAATATAATTCGTTTATATTATTTTAAAGCATAATCATGATAGATTCTAACTAACCAAATTTTGTGTTAATGAATTTGTTATATTAATTTTATATTTTATGGGTTTTGAAGGGTTCACCTCCCCTCTCTAATAAAAAGACACTCATTCCAATCTAATACCCATAATTTAAAAAAGAATTTGGTTCATCCAAGGTCTTACCAAATTCCTTCCTAAAATACCAACCCACATTTAAGAGGCCATATTTTATGGAGAAAGAACTCCTTAAATGTTTTAAGATGTTAATAAAAGGTGACCGTCTGGCAGAAATGTAACTTTTTTATTTCAACATTTCTATTTTATTTGTTCTTCTAGTTCCATAAAATATTATTCAACCATGGTGAAATAATATCTCAAATATCCTAAATATAATGATACATTTTTATGTTAATATCTAACCTAAATCAATTTGCATATATTTTAAATGAGAAAAGAATTAGTCATTCACGTATACGTGTGAACTATCACCTCCACGAACTGATATAATTCAGCTTCCATAAAAATCTCTCAACATTTATTATAATGATAGAACAAATGTTTTTATTTAATATTTAGGACATATTTATCATTATAAGATAATAATATATAAATTACGTCATTAAATATTCAGTACATATAAAAATAATAATGTCGTTTGTTCATACGTGTGATCTATCACATCCACAAAGCAATGATATTTGCGTTTAATCACTGAATCACTTGGATAATATATATAAGTATATTAAAATTATCAATATATTATTAATTATTTTATTATTATTACTGAAAAATAAAATAATACTTACCTTTTTTCAAAAATTACCATTGAAGGATAGAAACGTTACATATGTGTACATATGACTTATCATCTCCATGATTGTAATGTAATTCAATTTCATAAATAATGGATTAATTTAAAAATATAATTAGTGATTACATTCCACTACTATTTCATAAATATTATTCTCGATATAATTTTCTCATAATCGTTTTGACTATTTATGTCATACAAATATTTATTTGAACTCATGTACAGAATATCGACAAAACATCTGACATGAACATTAAAAATTATTTAAATGTTAAAACATGGTTTGAAATTATATAAAATGAATAATAAACATTATAAATGTAATATATAAGGTTAATAATTTTATATTTTTTAATATTTAGAAAAATAAATATTGTACGTGATGATTCAGACAAAAGGTAAGGGGATTTATTTTCAAACCCTCTTTAAAAGAAACTTTTTAACGAAATATTTTATTTTAATTTTTGGATGGTATATTTATTTTATGTAAAAGTTTTCAATATGGGTTTCATAAATGTATTTCAATGTTAATTACTGTTTTAAGATGGGATCTTTTGAAGTTATCTCAAATGTTTTCATAAATGGATCATTGTATGGTACATCGTTTCAATCTCCTATCATTGAGGCATATGGTGATGTTATAAACCACCATTTTTATATGGTGAATTATTAACTACTTTGAAGTTTATTTTTTTTCAAATATATTCAAAATTAATATTTTTATATGATGTTTTTTATTAAATTGAATGATAATTTTTTGAACTTATAAAACAAAAATGACTTTTCCACCGCCATGACCATTATGTGAGATTTGGCTTCCTCAATAAGCAGTAATGTTTAAAAAACCACATTCCATTTTTAGGTATAATAATATTGAATATGGTTATGAGAATTGATTAATTATATACATATCATGAAATGATATATTTTTATTGTGAAGGGGAATTGTTATTTTCCCTTTATATATGTTTTATTTATTATAATTATGTCCGACATCATGGGAATTATTTATGTATAAGAAAGGTTCTGTGATAAAACATCAATTGGTGAGCCAATTATTGATCTTCAATTCATTATTTAATGATATAGTGTTAAATAGATGGGTTTATCCCAATATATTTAGGGAATATACACTAATGGGAATCCCAAATGTTTTTATGATTGTTAATCCCTATGTAGCTGTGAAAGCTACATTGATAGAATGATGTAGAGGACATAAGTTACCTTTATGATTTATGAATTATATGGAGTTTTTCTGGAATATTATTATATTATGAGGTAAAATTATGACTTTTCTTTTTATGGGTAAAAATTATGATTTTGTGAGAATGATTACATGAGTTTAAAATATTCAGGGACTAATAGTTTATTTCTTTGTTTTCTTACCCTTACTGAGATTCTTATTAATAGTCTATGTTTTATAATGTTTATCATATCTTATAAGGATTGTTATTTTAAGATAGTATGTTGTGAATAATGTTATTATTATTTTTATTGAAAAAAATTCATTATTTATTTTAAAATGTTTTAGATTATTAAAAATTGGATAGTGAGTACAATTTCAAATATAGTAATATTTGAGTTGTTAGTAATAGTTATGTTCTAGTTCTATAAAATAATAAAACTAAAAGGATAGTCAATGTGAAATTATTTAAATTCTTATATTAATTCAAAATTATGCAATGATTCAGGCTGGGGTCATACAAATTGTGTATACAAACATAGAAAACATTTGAAATGTTTCACTCTAAAACCCTGATCTGTCATCCCATATATGAGATTTAGTTTAAATTAAATTCTTCCAATTATATGAATGTAATTTGGAAAATATGATTCCTTCTTTATAATCATCCTAATTTATATTTCCAAATAAGGTAAACATATTTTTTGACAAAAATATTATTCAATGTAATTAACAATAATCCAAATTATTAAGGAAAAATGATACATAAAAGGGACTAAACCTTTATCTTTAGGGACCGAATGACGTAGAATATTTTCCATAACTAATTTACACGAATTAATTCTACCATTAATGGTCAATTATCTTTTTATGACTTTTTACGTTAAAAACCATGCTACTCCTATTTTGTTTTTAAAAATACCCTATTAGTCATTTTAATCTTCTATAAATGGCCACCAAATCTCCCTCATCATTACACCTCTCAAGAAACATTTAATCTTACATTATCATCCCAATTATCTTACCAAAATACCTATCTTCCTCAATGATGACTTTATTTTGGTATGAATAAAATCAAAGGATGCATTTTCGTTCAAAACAAAAGGAGTTACCTGATTAAGAGGTAACATATTTCATTAAGGACATTGGTTTTATTTCAATTTTTCACCCCATAAAATCTACTTATTATAATAATATATAAAATAAACATCATAGAAAATATAATACTATGTTTTTATGATATTGGTTCAACCTATACTCTAACAAAACTTTATCTAATGTCTAATGAATATAGTATTTTTGTGTACGTTAAACTATCAGCTCATGAAAAGAAGTATGTTTGTTTCTCCATTACCACCGTTCATGTTTTGGTGTTATGATAGAGAACCTATTTATATATGTTATTTTTTATCTTTATTATATCATTATAATTATTTAATTATTTTATAACACGTACTATTATACATTCCATTTTTTAACATATGAAAACAATAATTGTGAATGTGTATACCATCACCCCCTCAAAGTGATGTGAATCGTTTACATGATATATGAAATTTATAAGGGATGGATTTAGTTAAAAATATGTGACATAAAAACAGATGATATTCATCACATAATCAAATTTCTTGAAATATAGTATATCATTTTCTTTATTACCCTTTCACATAACGGAAAAATGATAACATCATTTGTTGAGGTGTGGACTACTGCCACCTTGACATGACGTTATATATTTTAAATCCCATGCATTATATATATATATATATATATGAGTAAAGATTATTTTATTTATGTTATATTTTTTATCTTGGGAATATATAATGTTACATGACTTTTTTCCTTAAATATCATTGAAAAATGAGAAAGTAACTCATGTATATATATGACCTATAGGCTACATGATTTCAACACTGAATCATTTTTTATAACCATATTAAATGATTGATTTTAGAAATATAATTAATGTATAAATATGATAAATATGCCATTATTATTATTTTTTAGATGTTATATTATTACCCCTTTAAAAATGCTTGACCTAGAAATTTTTTTCGATATGTAAATTAAGTTGTTCAAAATAGAATACATAAACATAATAAATAGTGAAGAAAACGTTTTTACGTCGGTTATTTTTCATTTTTTTACATTGGTTTTTAGCGGACGTTAATATGTACGACGTTATAAATAATGTTTTTTACTTCAGTTATTTAAAAACCGACATAAAAAACATTGCATCGCGGTGTTTATGACATCCGTTAATTAATAACTGACACGGAAAAACCCTAGGGGGCGGGGTTTATAACGTTGGTTATTATATAACCGCCATGATAAATTGGGGGGGCTTTATCACATAGGTTATACCATAACCGACGTTATAAACATGTACAGGGGAGTTTATCATGTCATTTATTTAATAACCAGCGTGATAAACTCTTGGGCGATGGTTTATCACATCGGTTATTTAATAACCGACGTGCTAAACGTGTGCGGGGGGGGGGGGGGGGGGGGTTTATCAGGTCGGTTAATCAATACACGACATGATAAAGGGCCTGGGAAATGGTTTATCACGTCAGTTATTTAATAACAGTCGTGATAAACCATTTCCTAGGCCGTTTATCACGTCGGTTATTGATTAACCGACGTGATAAAGCATTTTCTAGGTCCTTTATCACGTCATTTATTACATAACCAACGTGATAAACCATGCGACAGGTGTTTATCACATCGGTTATGAAAATAACCGTTCTGGTAAACCCTTATCGTTTTCTTTATCACGTTGGTTATAAAATAACCGACGTGGAAGACAAAAAAAATTTCTAAAAAATTCGACTGCAGTCCTCTGCTCACCCTCAAAATCAACCGGAAACAAAATCAATAATTCGTACCACAAAAACAGAAGGAGATAAAAACATGAACTAAAGCAAATTTAAGCATTTACATTGATTACATAAAAAACTTACCCCAATTGATATCCCCCACTCTCATGTATACCCCATATACAGCCCTCCCCCACCCCATTGGAACCCCCACCACACCCCTAGACTGCCCCCCGTCCCCATAGGTAGCCCTAAACCCCCCTTGACAACCCCCCCCCCCCCCACCTTCCTGAACAACACCCCCACCCCTTCAACCCACTTGACAGCCCCCACCACACCCCTGGACTGCCCTCCGACCCCCTGGACAGCCCTAAACACCCCTCGACAACCCCCACACCCTCCTGAACAACACCGCCTCACCCCACTTGATAGCCCCCACCACACCATTGGACTGACCCCAACCCCTTAGACAGCCCTAAACACCCCTCGACATCCCCCCCACCCTCCTGAACAGCACCCCCACCCCCTCACCCCACTTGACAGCCCCCACCACACCCCTGGACTGCCCCCGATCCCCTGGCCAGCTCCAAACACCCCGAGACAACCCCCCACCCTCATGTATACCCCCCACACCCTGGACAACCCTCCCCCATCCCATTGGATCCCCCCACCACACCCCTGGACTCCCCCACCCTCTTGAACAGCACCCCCTCACCCCCTCACCCCACTTAACAGCCCCCACCCCATTGGAGCCCCAAACACACCCCTGGACTGCCCCCCGACCCCCTGGACAGCCCCAAACACACCTCTAAAATCCCCACCCTCCTAAACAGCACCCCCTCACCCCACTTGACAGACCCCACCACACCCCTGGACTGCCCCCCGACCCCCTGGACTGCTCCAAACACCCCGAACCCCCCCCCCCCCCCCACCCTCATGTATACCCCCACACCCTGGACAGCCCTCCCCCACCCCATTGGATCCCCCACCACACCCCTGGGCTTCCCCCCAACCCCCTGGAAAGCCCCAAACACCCCTCGACAACCCCCCAACCCTCATGCATACTCCCCACCCCACCGAACAGCCCTCCAGACCCCTGGACACCCCCAACCCCACTGAACACACCCACACCCTTGAAACCCCTCCCCCCAGACCAGAATCCATACCAGAAAAACCATCATATGTAGACCAAAACAAGAAGTAGAGAAAAATTAAACATTAACATATATAACATTCAAAACATACATTGTCAACTTCAAAAATTACTAAATACAACCTAAAAGACTACCAAATACACAATTACAACAACAATATTCAAAATTACATTTTACATTACAAACAACTAAAATTTAATCAAACCTGTAAAATATATTTTCCACTACAATTGTAAGTGTTTTATGACTTCAGCATTATAGGGTTAAGGGTCATCAAAAATCTACAAATGAAGAGGATATTAGTTAACGTGTATAATTAGTAAATCAAATTGAAATATTATGGAATAGTTTAAGAGGAAATATTACCAGGTCAAAATTCACAATTGTCCCAGTTGTTATCATTTCATACATAAATCTTAACATATAATATCTGCATTAGATGACGCCTTGTTGTTCATGAAAATTCTGATTGAATGAGTGTAAATTCAATATATTATTTTAATGTAATAAATCAAAATGTACAAATTATAAATGGATATTTTCCTTTGCATTTACATATTTGATCTTTGCATTCCTTTTCTTTGTGTTTTTTCAAAAGTAGGCCCATGCCCTGTTAGAAAATAATACTAATGGGGTAAATTTAATATTCATTATAATATATAAAACTATTGAGAAATTGAAACTTACTTTTCCAATATATTATTAAAACATTCCCGCACATCATCATGGATAGAGAATATCTAATAAAGTGCTTTCTCCCATGGGAAAAAACCCCTAACATCCAATGATCACTGATAAAACGAAATTTAACGTTAGTGGTTTTTTATGCTAAAAGTTAATTAACACTTTGAGAGAGATGTGTTTCATACCTCTCACAAGAAGGCATCATCCAACATTGTGTGACTATATTCTTTTCAAGTCTTTTAGTATTATAAAGAATTCTTTGTTCATCATCCAATGCACATGCTTCAGGGGAAATCAATTGCAGGTTCCTGAATCCATATACATATGTTTGCTCATTCCTCTCACAAATTTTATAAAGATACCTAATAAAAAACAGACATAAGTATACATTTTTAATAAATATAATGCAGGGAAAAGGTGTTAATACTTAAATTGAGAAAATTTTCACCACGTTGATTCCCAAATTATCTCCAGTAACAAGATCCATGATATCAGTTTTCATAATCCCCTCATTTATTTCACGTCCACAAAAATGAGCTTCCATTGGAAACTCATAATGACCCGCCAACAAATTTTAATATCTTGACAATCTGTCAAGTCTATTAGAATCTCTATCTGATGTCATAACTATTTTTCTTTGTTGTTGTCTATACAGTATTTCTTTACCTTTGAATTATTACTGTAAAATTAAATTTAAAAATATATTATTTTTCAAATGATAAAACAACTTTAATAAAAAAATAAAAGATATAACATTCATACCTCAATGGTAATGAGTCGAAGAAGTTTTGATGGCCAAATTAAAAAATGGCTGATACTATGTCCAATTGTCACCACCCTCATCTATATGTAATGGTACCCGAGCTGATCTATCTATAATATCTTGTACAGTAACCCTCTGATTCTCTACCTCTAATTGTTGATAATGAACTATATCTCTTATACAATATACCAACACATATTCTACTATATGATGTTGAGAATCATCAACATACAACTCACAATAAGTAGGAAGTTGTGGTGGAGGATTATGATAAAAGTGGGGTCAGCGGGCTGAGGTGGGGGAGTGGGAGCTACTGGCGGAGGAGGAGGATAAATAATGGGGTCTGCAAGGGGAGGTGCAGGAGTGGGAGCTGCAGTCTGAAATTGTCTTTTCATGTCTGCAAACATAGACTGCACCGACGCTCTCATCTTATCCTCCATCGTCGGATTAATATTATGAACTTCAACCTCCAATGATTCTATTTTTTTATAAACCCCTTCAACGTTTGATGTTGAAGAACGTGGATACACTTTTCTTACTGATACACCTGCCAGATATCCTCTTACACGACAGAGATGTTCAAGCCTTTCCAATGCTACAGATAAAATATCTTCCTTCCCAGTACCTGTAAATGTCCCCGGTGAACTCTGATTCTCAAGAGAGTCCTATATTAATTAATTAAACATTTCTGTAATGATGGAAATTATATTAATAAAATGGTTACATAAATAAATTAAATATATATCTTACAATCCTCTCAGATACGATTCTCGATTCATCCGAAAGATACTGCCCTTTTTTGCCCTTCCGAGATCTCTTCCATTTTTCATGTCTAGATGGAGGGGATGGAGGGGCCACCTCTCCAGAGCTTGAAGACTCAGATCTTAGTTGTTGAAAATTTTCCGCCATCATTTTTTCTTCCAATAATGCATACCCTCCCCGAGATAAATTATGAGGGTATAAATTTTAATATTGGATCTCTTCATGAGCAATCCTTATTTTTTGTAAATTAAGAATAAGAAATCATTAACAAAATGTTAATAAGATCATTTATATAAGAAATATTATAAAAGTTTACACTGCCCTTACCAAAAATGACTCTTTTCTTATACTTTCAAAAACACTGTCTCCATGTGTCTTTATCTATAAAAGGATATATATGACCTGGATTGTCATGACTCCTATGACCATAAATGAAATAAGATGAGTTTGTTGATTTGAAATCCCTCCATCTCCTTGAATCCAACGATAAGCATTTCTTCCCCACTCCTCCAGTGTCAGGAATATCAAATGTCATCTGATAAAGAAGACGTTAAACATATTATATATACTAGAAACATTTAAAGAATATTCAAACAATAGAAAAAGATCTTACCAAAATCGTCTCCCATAACTGAGAGATCATCGCTTTATCCACACTTATCTAGTCATCATACGGAATGCTTACTTTGCTCTTAGCCTGAGTTTCTACAAAACTCCTAAAATATATTTCATTTGGACCTCTAGGAATATCATCATCATCAAACTCAACAACTATCCTCTGATCCTGCATATGGGCAAATGTTAATTTGGTAAACGTGTGCACCCATGTTTACTAACCTTTGAACTCTTTGTCGTAATAGAAGCATCTGATTGTTCTTCCCCAGAGGTATGAGCAATATGCTCATCTCCAGAATCATGTGGTTGATCAACTGAATGATCTTTCATTATCCTTCAAATCAAAAAAACAAACGTTAGTTAAAAAATATACGAATTCAAATATTTTAATACTACTATATTCAGAAAATAGAAAAGTGTACTAAGTTACGTAATAGTAAACATTGGTAATATGGTAAACATGTTAAACAATGGTAAAGATGGTAAAGATGGTCAATATGGTAAACATGGTTAACCTTGTAAACCTGGTAAACATGGTAAAGTAATTGTCACTGAACAAAAATAATAGATATATAATTCATGTAAGGGAAAACATGATAAATTAAACTAAACAAACTTAAAACAAACAAAAACTTATAATTATTTTATTTTAAAACATGTTTTAATAAATAAAAAACATACAACATCTAACATATATGAATAAAATAAATGTAAACAAGAAATAAACATATGTTACCTGTAATTTTAGGAATGTAAAAATGGATTGTTTTCCCAAATTCCTTGGTTGTGATCGTTCCTTATGGCACAAACCATGTCTTCAACATGCAGATTATTATGTTCTGTTAATCTTTCCATGGAAGTAGGGATCTCACATAAATCAGCATATTCATCAACTTCATCCTCACCAAAATATTGGTTTTTCCCTTGTAAAACAACAGACCACTACATATCTGATTGAACTACTACATAGAAAATTTTTTTCCATGTGTTTCCATTATAAAAGAATCAGTTGTGTCTTCCAATGTATTCAGATTAACAATTGTCATTCCAAATTCATCGTGTCTGCCACGGTTGTTACCGATAAACAATTTACAGTTAAAAACATGAACTTTAATTTTAAAGTAATCAACCTCCCATATGTCTTCAATGACTCCATAATATGCACTTTGATTCAGAATTTGGGGTTTTGTCCTTATCACTCGAAAAATGCATTGCTTCTGCAAACACCAATACACCAGTATTCTGAACTGCACTTCTGTTGTCCTGAGCTTTCGTATGAAATGTATAGCCATTAATGTCATAACCGGACCATGTTATCACTTTTAAACATGGACCACAATTATCCATTTTAATGTCTCTGATAGATCTGATCTACCAAGCATAGTCTTTTTAATCGCTGACAAAAATGTTTTGGTGTGCTCATTCAAAATCCACATTTCTTTCTTCTTTGGATGACATTGTTTCAAACTCGTTAATAAGCAATGTGATATACAGTTGAGCATCAGCTATGTTATTCAAGACGTATGATTCTAACATCTTCATTTATTCATCTAACAACGATTTTACATTCAAGCCACGAATCCCCCTTTCCCTCATTATTAACTCATTAATGGCGAGATGGAGGCAAACCTATGTGTTGCGCTACAGCCATGTAGCTCGTACAAAACTATTCTACCTCCTTAGAAATATACTTTTCAATAATTGAGGCTTCAGGTCGATATGGATTTTTAACATACCCCTTTAATATTTTTATATACCTTTCAAAAGGATACATCCAACGAAGATATACAGGTCCACAAAGATTTATTTCCCGAACTAGATGAATCATTAAATGCAGAATTATATCAAAAAAAGTTGTAGGAAAATACATTTCCAATTTTACAAAGTATAAAAATTGCATCCTTTTCCAAAATGATCAAAGCATTCACATCAATCGCCTTGTTACAAATTGAATTGAAAAAATAAAATATCTTCATCATAGTCTTTCTGACATGAATTGGAAACATTCCATGCAATGCTACTGGTAGAATTTGTTGCATCATGATGTGAAAATCATGTGATTTAATACCTATCAACTTCACGTCCTTCAACGAGACAAAAGTTTTTACATTTCAAGAATAACCATGAGGCACTTTGATATCATGAAGACACTGAAAAAAGCTAATTTTCTCCCTCTTCGATAATGTATGACAATCTGGTGGAAGAAATGTTCGTCTTCCTTTCGGAGTGGGAGCTAACTCCAAACGTATTCCCATTGATAGTATGTCTAATCTTGCATTCAACCCATCTTTAGTCTTTCATTTAATTTCTAACAATGTTCCAATCCATCAATAACATATATTCTTCTCCACATGCAGGACGTCAATATTATGTTTAACTTCATGATACCTCCAATATGGAAGCTCAAAAAATATTGACCTTTTCTTCCAAATATGTCTATCATTACCATATTTTTGTGTCTTTCCGAATGTCACATCAAGGTTTTCACCCTCTCAATATACAGATCCAGGGATAATGTTTTTGGAGCAGTATCAAATTCTTGTGAGACATTGAATGCTATTTTTTAGTCTTTTATAAGGGTGATCCATATGCAAAAACTTTAGATGGACCATGTACATTGTTTTCCTCCCATGATGCAATTGACAATATGACGTCTGTTGTTCGCAAATTGGACATGATTTATGCCCTTTAACACTGTACGCAAAAAAATTTCCATATGCTGGGAAGTCATTTATAGTGAACAGAAGCACTGCATGCAGTTGAGAATATTCGATTTTATAAGAATCATACACCCTAAAACCATCATCCCATAACAGTTTCAAATCATCAATCAACGGTGACAATTTAACATCAATATCATTACCGGGTAGCTTTGGACCAGAGATCATTATACTCAACATGAAATATTTTCACTTCATACAAACATCAGGAGAGAGGTTGTAAATTACCAATAGAAAATTCCATGAACTATTTCTTCTACTGAGGGTTCGGTATGGATTCATTCCATCTATGCACAACCATAATATGAGATTTCTTATTTCATTTCCAAATGTAGAATACTGCGCATCAATTTTCTTCCATTGTGGACAATTAGCTGGATGATGTATTTTTCCATCACATACCCGCTCATCAGCATGCCATCATATCCTTTTTTCCATCATGTGAATTAGAAAATAAACAATTGAAACAATGAATTATATGAAGATACCAAAATACCTTTGAAGGGAGATTTGTAATATATACATCAGCTTGTGATTTTTCTTTCACCTTATACCGTGATGTCCCACGTTTAGGACACTCTGATAGAAATTTATATTCCTTCCTATATATAATGTAGTCATTCGGACAGGCATGTATTTTCTTGTATCCCAATCCCATCGGGCATAATATTTTCTTGGCATTGTAATGTGAATCTTGAAGATCATTATGTTTTGGAAGAATGTATTTCATCAATTGTAGCAGCTCTGTAAAACTTTTGTCACTCCATCCATGTTTCTCCTTCAGGTTAATCAATATTAACACAACCGACAAAACCGTAAAATCTGTACAACTATGATATAATGGTTTCTCAGCATCACCATATAGACACGCAATTGTCTGTTCTATCTCAATTTGTTCTGCTACAATATTGTGAATCATTTCTTCAATTCCATCATAGTTACCACCTTGTGAATAATCATCATCAGTGAAATTTCGTCCAGTTTCAGCATGCCAAATCCAAGGGCTATAACTCGGATTAAAACCATGACATATCAGATGATATTTTATCTCTCTACTTTTTAACTTCATCATATTCAAATATTTCAGGCATGGACAGAAAAAAATGTCACTACATGGAACAATTCATTTAGCAAATTCCAAAAAGACATCAACACCTTCCTCATATTCATTGCTCATTCGATGTGACCTAATCCAACTTCAACTCATTATTACCTATAACAAATGTCAAAAATATATATATTTTTATGATAAGATAAATATAAGTTTATATGAAAAAATCATAATTTGAATGTAAAACAATTTTGAAATATAAAACAAATCTAAGCGTATTTAAAAAAATATGATTGAATATTATTATCAATGAAAAATATAGTTAGATATAATAGTTTTAAATTCCATTGAATAAAAGAAAACCATTACGCCTATATGGTTGATAGAAAATTGGAGAGAATGGAGTAAACTTGAGAATCAAATCATATTTAAAATAAAAATTCAGATGGAGAAAATCACAATGTAAATGCAATCATCACGACACAGTCATCATGTCATAATCTCAAAAACAACGATGCAGTAGTCAATCCCCCTGGACACCCCCAACCCTCTGGACAACCCCCACCCCCGGACAACCACCAAAACCCTCTAGACAGGCCCCCACCCCCGTGGAATGCCACCCACACCCACCCACCCCCTTGGGCACCCCCCCCCCCCAGACACCCCCAACCCTCTGGACAGCCCCCACCCCCTGGACAACCCCACCCCTCTATACAGCACCCCCAACCCTCCTAGACACCGACCCCACCCCCTACCCCCTTGGACACCCCCGAACACCCCCCAACCCTTTGTACAGCCCCCACCCCCCCGGACAACACCAAAAACCTTCTAGACAGGCCCCCACCCCCTTGGACAGTGCCCCCACACACACCCACCCCCCTTGGACACCCCCATGGACACCCCCCAACCCTATGGACTAACCCCACCCCCCGGACAACCCCCAAAACCGTCTAGACAGGCCCCCAACCCCTTGGAAATCCCCCCACACCCACCCACCCCCTTGGACACCCCCTAACCCTCTGGACAGCCCCCAACCACTTGGTCATCCCCCACCCCTCTGGACAACACCCCACCCCTGCTGGACAGCACCTCCATCCCCTACCCCCTTGGACACGCCGCTGGACACCCCCAACCCTTTGGACAGCCCCCCCCCCCCCTGGACAGCACCCCGCCCCGCCAAACAGCACCCCAACCCCTCCAGGACACCACCCCCACCCCCAACCCCCTTGGACACCCCCCGGGACACCCCACAACCCTCGGGACATCCCCCAATTCCCCGGAAAACCCCCAAAACCCTTTGGACAGGCCTCCACCCCCTTTGACAACCCCCCACACCCACCCACCCCCTTGGACACACCCCTGGACACCCCCAACCCTCTGGACAGCCCCCCACCCCCGGAAAACCCCCCAAATAATGTTTTACATATAAAAACTAGGTATGGGGAACAACTAAAAACACATGAATTTAATATATACTTCAGCATGAAATAGATGGAATTAAATATTATTAAATATGTCTACTTAAATGATCGTATGATAATTAAAAATAACCATTGATATTCAACTAGTCAAATGATCACAAGTTTTCTCAATAACTAATATCATAATGAGTAAATGGATAATTATAGAAATCATAAAAGTATTGTCGAGGCCTTGGACAAGGCCTCAAAAGAGAATAGGGTAAGCCCTCAGTAGAACCAATTTTTATTTGGAATCATGAGACATAGCGATTCATCGAAGGGCCATAGAGGTCAACAACCATTACATTATAGGTCTAATAGATTCTCATATAAAAGAGGATAAACATAAGCGGAAACAACACATGAAATATCATTTCCGAATTCGTAAATTTAATCAACAACCATTCTATGCAGTAATATAGGTGAATGAAATCATTAGTTGTCAATGAAAACAAAAATTACCATCAATGATGGGCATTTGCGAAACAAAAACAAACTAAATAGAAGTAGTTGAGGCTTACATGAATATTGCGAGTCGATCAAATAGATCTAGGGATGATAAATAAGATGATGATTGAAAAAAGAGGTAAGAGGATTCGAAATCGAAGAATCTTACCTAGATTAAACACAAAAATCGCAAAACATAAATATAGACTATCTAGGAAAAAAATGAACAAAATAAATTCGTGGAAGGCTTACTTGAGTAATGCGAGTTGAGATGATAGATCCGAGGAGAGTAAATATGATAAACCCTGAAGGAAAAAAGAGTTCAACGCAGTGAGATCGACGAGTTGATTAGGGTTTACCGCGTGAGAGAGACGAGTCGTCGGACTGTCGATCAAAAAATCGTAAATGACAATCCACGTGGCTTGTTAATTTTTTAAATGTTTTATAAAGTCGGTTATTTAATAACCGACATTATAAATTCTTTTTTTACATTTATAACGTCAGTTATTATAATAAAAGACGTTATAAATGTATCATATACTGCTTTTTTTACGTCTGTTATTTTATAACTGACGTAAAAAAATCAGTGTGTTGGTTTTTTACTTCGGTTATTCTATAACCGACGTCAAAAAGGCCTCAAAATCCGCGTTTCTTACATTGGTTATTTTATAACCGACGTAAAAAAGGAATTATCTACATGTTTTTTACATCGATTATCAAATATCTGACATAAAAAAGCCCCCTTTTTTAGTTTTTTACGTCAGTTAATTTATAACCGAGGTAAAAAACATGTAGATATCTCGTGTCTTACGTTGGTTATCAAATAATCGACGTAAAAAAACCCCGCACTTTTTGTTTTTTACGTCGGCTAATTTTATCCAACGTAAAAACCGAACACCGTCGATTTGTAATGTCGGTTATTAAAATAACCGACGTTAAAAATTTACTCACCGCATTTTTTACGTCGGTTATTTTATAACCGACGTAAAAAACCATGTTTCACAGATTATCATGTCGGTTATATATAACCGACATAAAAAATGGTCACATAAATAACGTTTTATGCACTAGTGAATTTATTAAGAAGTTGTATAAAAATGTATAATAAATGATATAAATGTAATGATAAAATTTCAAAACATTATGAAAAAATTAAAATTTTAAAATATGATTATTATTCTGAATTACAAAGACACACAAGACGCGTCAGATTCACTATAAGTGATTTTCATCTCACCTTTTACGCATTTTATATACATGTCATATTCAAAAATTACTTACTATATGTGGTTTATTTATTATAAATTATTATATATTATATCATGAATTATTGTATCTTCATATTACATACAATATTCATTTAATTTTTTTACTTCATGAGGATTATGATTCAAATGGTTGAATGTGGTATTTGACACTTTGTAAATTTCAAATTTTATTGTCCTTAATAATTTTATTAATGAAATATAAATAGTACTTCCATTAAAGGAAATTATATTACAAATTCCCAAAAAAATATTTCATTTTCCTCTCATTTGGTTATTCATGACACTTTTTATATATTTGTACCATTGATTCATCATTTGAAATTTAAAATGATTTAGATAATGTTTTTTTATAACCTAAATTCATTTATCTCTTTTGTAAGAGAACCTATTTTCTTCCCAAAATCAAAATTTATTAAAAAATTGATAGAATATTTTAAAATGATTTGGTAATAGAATTTTTACCGATTTTTAAAATGTAAGCTTCATATAACTTTCAGAACAAGGTATTTTTCTATCATTATTTTTTGTGAAAATGGATTATTAATTTTCCTCGTACTAAATGTATGAATTTACCCATCATCATTAAATTAAATCTTATTTTGAAATTATAAAATTAATTTTAAAAATAATCATTTTTTCGAAAGTGTTTTTTAGAAATAACGGGGTTTCAAAATATTTATCAAAAACAATTTTTGTTTCTTCAACTTTATTTTAAAAATATCTTTTTATATTATATCTTTTCATCAAATAAAACCCTTGTTTTTTATCCACATGGGATATGTTCTATTGATAACATACATAATATTCCTCTAGATTTTGTTTTGAGGATTATATTCTAATTCACTTCCTTGTTTTGTTTTATTCTCTTTGAAATATTCAATTTCTTATGATCATTTAATATTGAATTTTCCATAAATATCCAAATAATTTTTCATGGATGTGATTACTTCCAGAGCTATATACCATTTATTATATGCTGTTTAATTTGAAATAAATTTTTTTTTGGGAAATTTTGATAAATATGTATCCTTTATTCAATAGATATATTTGATAATGAATATTTTTTTTAATATGAGGAATGCTTATGAAATAAAATTTATGGGATAGAGACCATTTAATGAATTATTTATGGGTTGAGGACCAGTCAATGTAACCCCCCTAGATGCACCGGTGGTCTTATGAGATGAAATTATTTCTCAAAAAACCCTTAAAGTTTGTTTAAATATAGAATAAAAGGTTTTATACCCATAGTTTTAATCTATCTAAAGTATATATCTTGACAATACAAGTTTTCAAAATACATAGAAATAATTACCAAAAATTATGAATTTCTCACGTTATTTGATGTTATTATTCATCGTTGATATTTTCCTTCGACATTTCTATGGAATCATTTCATTCTCCATTAATTGACTAAATGATATGGATTTTGGATTCTTACAATTTGAAATTTATTTTTCCTTATCTAGTTATTTGAATGGAATTTGTTCTTAGTTATGTCCATCCCACATTATTTATGAATTTCCTTCTCGTTTCATTGATTACATAGAATGTGAGAGTAGTTTTTTACAATTTCACAGTTATAATCGTCTTTGATTCATTATTGATTCTGAAATAATTTTCCCTTACTAATCTTTTGTGCTCACCCTTATTATGATTCATTTCCCTAGAAATCTAATAAGTAAGAAATATATTCAAGGATATTATATATGGAATAAATATATTATAGATGATGTTGTTGTTTTTTTGATGAAATAAATCATGTTGTAATTAGTGTATTCTTATTTAATACAATACTAATGTAAGAATCTGATTTATCAAGAATACAAAATTTTTTGGTCCTTATAGACAAAATTTACATGTATCTTATGCCAATGTAATTCATCAAAGATAATTGTTCCAGGATTTTCTGGGGTTTTTTCATTATAGTTAAAATAAATTTTTTCATCGAATTATCTTTATAACAATTTATTAATGATTTATTAGGTTTTCGAATTTGTATAAGAAAGAAGAGTGAACCCAACCTGATGATTCCCATATGGAACCAAGAATTATATAAAATAAACTAACTGTTTGTTTGATGGATTCCAATATTAACATATATTGTGTTGTGAATTTTCATAACAACCATACATTGTAAATATTTGACAATAATGATTAAATCAGTTTTTTGAATATTCAAGATTTAGGAGACACAATTTTACAAAAGGACACGATGGAAAAAAATTATAATTTTCCTAATGGGAAACCATGTGGGTGAAGAGATGTCTTTGAAAACCATGTAGTTTCTCTCTCCCAATATTCTCAATTGAAGAATAAATTTTTTTATCCTTCAAAATCATAAATGCACCTCAACAGAGAGAATTATTGATCTTAAAAAGATTTTAGTTCCCAGTGAAGATGAATTAATAATGATTCAACATCTTCTATGTCAATAATTTGGGATGCTAACACATGGGAATGACGTATAGGGAAAATGAAGTCTTTCATGTTCTAAATGATTCACCATTGAGATCGTCTTTATTGAGAAAATAAGAGGAAATTTATCAAAAAATAATGGAGAAAAATATTTAATGATTCATATATATGGAGTGTAATAATTGAAAAATTGATTCCCTTAACATTTAGCTGATAAGGATAACAATTAATATTAATCTTTGATCGAGGTATACCAAGGAATTACAATTCTATAAATACTAGTAAATTTATGTGAGGAAAAACTAATGATAAAATTCAATATCATGACCCACTCTTGATTTTCAAATATCATATTGGAATAAACATCTAGAAACCGTAGTGGTTATACTATTTTTATATTAGCATAAAATCATCAGTCCCACAATTTTATATTATAATATATTTTTTAAAATCCAAAAATATTTATATAATATGCTTCATAATAGTAATTTCATACCGTCATCATATGATATAAATTAATTTTTTATATGAAATAACCATAGCTACATAGGGTCCATTATAATAATAAAAGGTAAATCACAATTCAATTTTCAACCCAACTTATGTCCCTCGATTAGTGAAAGGGTTACTATGTTATATCATGGAAAACTAAATCTATTAATTGAATTATGATACTTAATCTTGAGGGATGTTTATCTCAAATGTGTTATGAAAAACATAATATAATGATATTCTAATTCTGATGGAAAATTATATATATTCTATGTTTCTTGATAAAAGAATTAAAATAATATATTCAGTCGAGTCTCTCACATATGCATTGTTGATTAGGTCCTCATTTAACATATAATTGGAATTGTAATGTCATAATTTATTTAATGGGGTAGATTGTGACAACATTGAATTCATGACCAAATAAAAATGATTTATTATACAATGACATGTGTTATATTCTAATTAAAATTTAAATTAAAAAATTATTTGATGAAAAAAATTAATAAATATTTAATTGCAAATAATATTGGTGTTTATTGAAAATTATTATCTTTTTAAGATAAAAAATTTATAATTTTCAATATTAGAAAAAAGATATTTTTAGTAAAATTAGTTTTTTTTATTATGTATTTTCATTTCGTTAAATTTTTTATAAAATTTAGAATACAAACCTCCCAAAATAAAAGTTTCTTCTTAATTAATCATGTCATAATGTTTAGACAGATTTTTACTATTAGTTTTTGATAATTTTATATCTTGTTTAAAAATATAGTTTTTTTAATGACAAATTGATTATGATTTTATCATAACATATGAGTTACTAAAAAGATTAATGAAATTGAATAAAAAAATGGTATTATGTATTAATATTATTTATTTTAATTAATTATATAAAATATGAAATCATGTGTCTATTATTTTTAGAACATAATTAAAATTATGCAATAATAAAAACTATTTTTGGTCATCCCATATATTTTTTTAAGGATAAAAATCAGTCTTTTTTCATTTAAATCCACCTAAATAATTTATTTCAATAACTTATGACATAAAAATATATATCAATAATAATCATATCACGTATATAATTTTTTAGTGTATTAACAAAATTTTCCGAAAATTTGTTTTTTTTATTTTAGTTTTTTATTTAATAACATACGTCTAAAACCAATAAAAATATATATAGAAAATTGATATTAAAATTTTTTGTCTAAATTTAAAATTTATCTAAAATATCCTTTCATTATTAGTATCATACTATTAACTATTCTGGTCAAAAAATAATATGAATGGTAATAGTATCTTTGGTTAAAAGATAAAAAGTTAAAAGAAAACGTCTAAAATAACTCTGCATTGCATTAGGAATTTTGTTGATAATGAGAATATAGAACAAAACACAATTACCCATCAGTATTTATTTTTTTGATCAATTTAAATTTTAATAACATTATTACATTATAGAAAATCTAATCCGTACATCTCAAACTAACCTTCTCCTCACTTATAAAACATAATCACTTACACCACATAAATACCAACCTATACTTTGGTTTTTATATTGAAAAAATTCCAAATGTATCAACTATGAATCCTCTACAACATTCATAAATTTTATTCCATGTTTTGGTCTCAGATAGATGTGATTTCTATGGTGTTTTCAAATATAAAACTCATCATTAATCTTATATATGTGCAAACTACCACCTCCACAAAATGATATTGTTGTTTTTTCATTTCCACACTTCATGGATGTTAAAAATGGTGGATTTGATCTATTAAATTTTTCTAAATGAAAATTTTATATTTATTAAAATTTAGTTTTTCATATACCATATAAATACTCATTATTTGAGACGTGTTATAATTAGTAATCCATATAGGCATTCTACCACCCCAACAAAAAATGAATATCATTTTTCATCACCGCCCATCATGGGTGGATATAAGAATGAATTTAATTTATATATTTTTAGAATTATGAATCTTTTAAGCATCATATTAGTTTAGTTTTTTTATTGTATAATGACTTTTCATTTGTCATGAAAACATTATATTATGGTATTGTTTGTGTTTATTTTGTTACCTCTAAAAATGATGTTATAGCGATTATATGAAAAATATTGTTGGGAAGTAACATAATTGTTGTAAAATGTAATTGTGACTTGTTTAAGTTTTTAAATAATAATAAAACTTAAATTTTTATATTTAATATTTTTATTAGAATATCACCTTTCAAACTTTAATCACATTGAAACATGTTCATCAAAATTTAATTTTTTCATGTGGTATTCTTGTCATTCACCAATGTAAGTTATATCATATATAATAATTAATAATAAATAAATACACTATAACTAATGATATAGGATTTACAAAATTAAACAACTTGTGGATAATTAATCCCTTCTTTTTGAGGTTTGTAAAAAGGAATAACTGATGTTTATAATACTAGACAATGAGTTAATTTTTTTTGAAATAATTTGTGATAAAATAAATATTCAACAATATAATTTTAAAATTATTTTTCATAGTTACATTATTCTTATATTTTTATTCAGTATAAGTTATTTTATATTATATTCGATTAAAAGGTAATACATGGAATGGTATTTCAACTCAATATTCTCTCCATAAAACATGTTTTTTAGCACAGAAGTATATTTAATTATTATAAATTATAAAAATGAAAAATATAATATAATTGCCTAATTTTATTCATAGTAATTTAATGTCAACATTATGATCTCATTCATGAAATTGTTTATTTAATTTTTTTTATAAGGAGTATATGTTATTTTCTCAAAATTCCTCCCAATGAGAAAATTTTTTCCAGTATAAAACTAATTTCATTTAGGATGCATATATAAAACGTATTTGAGATATTACATCATGGAATACATTTTTATAGTAATTAAGGTATAATTTATTTATTTCTATATCAATTGGATTTTATTTAAATGCTCCTAAATTTTAATAGTGGTTTTCATGACAGAAATTATTTACTATGATTATAATCACTATATGTTGACTCTTTCATTAAATATTGTTATAATATAAAATATAATGATGTAAATATTATTTTCGAATTTATTTTTTGGGTAAATAATGTCTTTCATTAAAATATTACTTCTCGAAAAGATATTTATTTTGTGAAAATGAATTCTTTTAAGAGTTTATTCAATTTATGTTGAAAGATTTCTATTACGATCTTTGTTTTTAATTGCTACCAATAACCTCATTTCTCTAGTGTATAATAAAATTTTATATATATCTAATTATCCATTTATTCCCACTATTTTTTAAAACTACATATTCATATTCCAGATAAATATTTTGGTCCTTAATAATGTGTTTTTAATGTATTAAAATTGAATTTCATACTATTGTATAATATTCATCACTTTCAACATACAATATATTTTTATAAATATTATTGAATTTTTAGCATATATATCTTATGTATCGTTAAATAAAATTATGTTTCTAAGGTGTTCATATCACATTTTGTAAACCATTAAGTATTTTTCTTATCTTATTTTTATTTTTTATTTTTTAAAAGTAAATGTTCTAAAAAATAACCTCGAATTTTATAAATCTTCTTTTTACTTTATCCTTTATATTATTGAAGATTCCATTCATATGTAATTTTTTTCAAATGTTTTATTATCATATTTTTTAATATTTATTTTTAATTTGACAGTAAGTTATTCTTTTTTTCAATGTTTAAATCATTTTCTTGATGAATGTTTTATTACTCAATCAACATTTTCCTCTATCTCAACATCATATATATTCATAGAAATTATTAATTTTTAATAATGGTCTAAATTTTCATATGAATTATTTTTAGTGGATTTTATTGTTCATTTAATCCACTTACATGCATTAGTAAATTTTGGTCATTCCATCATGAAGTGTAGTAATACCCATTTATCTATTCCATGGGTTAATTATGATTTGATGAATAAAATCCATTTTATTACCCATGTATTTTCATTATATATTGAATTATTTATATATTATTTACCACACATATATGTATGGATATTTTTAGTGACCAATATCACCCATTAATTAATATAGTTTCGTGTTATACCTCATGAGGTAATCAAGTGATTATATAATACATAGTAGATATGATCACATCAATTAGAGGTTCCATGATGTGGAATAGAATTGTTCCCTATATTGAGAATTAAAATAATACATATTATAAATTTTTATATGATTGTGAATGAATAATATGTAGATTATACACATTAACATGAGCATGGATATGATATATAATATATTTATATATAAGATTAAGAGTGAAATTTAAATGAATAAAAAATAGTCACAAGTACTATCATTAAATTAATCTAATTATCCATGTTCAAAGTGGTTTGAATTCAATGGTTGTTGTATATGATGTAATTCCATGATATATTCATATGTTATGATGCACAGAACATGATTATTATTTCATGTTTCTGTATAAATTTTCTATTGTGTATGTTGTTCAATTAAGATTTCATGCCATATAATATTGAAAAAAAAAATTGTTATAGGAATATTTTGTTAATATGTTTATTCGATGTTCATATATTCCACAATGATTAGGTTATATCCCATGAAAACATGGTGATGATATTTTTTCCATTGTTGATTGTTATCACACAACACATTTATATGTTTTCATTTTAATGTGGTGGGAAAATTGTTTAAGTATTTTTGAAGTAAAAAAAGTTTGTTTAGTGGTGTTTTCATATCTAGAAATGATCAAATATCAATCCTTTGTAAATTTTCGATAGAGTTACTAAATCGTGTGTTCCTATAGTTGTGTGACTATATGTGAGAAATATTTTTAAAAACATGGAATTAATGTATTAATAATATATCATTATGTTGGGTAACAATATTTCAAAAAATATAAAAAAATAGGAAATATATTAATATTATATAAAAGTATTTTAGAGGAATATTAAACCAAAAATATCATTTTGAAATTAATAGAATATTAATTGAAAACTAAAGATTACCACTTAAATGAACAAATGAAATTTCATACCAATAGTGAAACAATTATTTCATATTAATTACATCCAAATAATATTAATTAAATGGAATATATTCAAATGATTATTTTATAAATAAATATACCTTAAATTATTATAATAAACTATTATTAGTAACTGAAGGAGTGGAATGGATTCACATACATCAACATAGAAACTACATATCAAAAGTTTCAAAATTAAATTGAATCAAAAATTTGTCACATAAAATATTTATGATATTAAACAATAAATGTATTCATATTATTTCATGGAATTTGTTTTCTATGAGATATCAATAAATGAATCAAATTATGTAATAACGCAAGACAATTTGGTACCCCCAACATTACATAAGAATCATTCAATAAAAAATTCTATTCAAATATGTAAAACTCTAATAGATTGATGAGATTCCAATGGGATATAATCCTTGAAATAAATATGATGATTTCACATCTATATAATTTAACATAAAAAAATTTCCAAGAATTATTTTACTAACATAATTTGATAATAATATATACATTTTTGGAAATAAATATTAATTAAGGGTGGATTAAACTTTATGGTGGTTACTTTAGACCCACTACTAAAAATAGAGAGCAGTGGTCCATGAACTACCACAGGTGTATTATCATTGATGAAATGTGATTTTGGGGTCAAATATATATATTTGGTGAGTATAATCCCTTTAAATTAATTACTCAATAATATATTTTTACATTATCTAATGGTATCAACTACACCAACTATTCCACATTTCAACCACAAACTATAAAAATTAAAATTAATGTCAATTGTATTTTTGGAATACAATATTTTCATGATTTTATAATGTATGCATTTTGATAATGTCCCTTTTACCAAGCATTACATTAGGTGGGAGTATTCTTTTTACTATTTTTGTAATATTTATATAAGATTAGATAAATTCACAATATAAATAATATTGATTCAATGATTAATAATATTTATTATATTTTGTTATATTATTGAAAAAATAATGTAATATTTTACATTTATTTTATAATGTATAATTCAATCAAATTATTTTTTTCGAATAATTAAATTTTATTAATAATATAATTTATGTATTAATAACACCATAACTACTATATATATATATCTGATTAAGAAAATAGCATAATCCTAGGTGGTGTAATTTATAATAGTTGTACTACCATAGTTTCTTTTATCCACCGTTGACAAAGTGTTGATTTTGACTAATATGAATTTATCCCCTAGAGGACCCATCATTAATCCAAATAATTAATGTTCAGTTTAATCGTGGAGTAGTTAAATCCCATGTTATATAGACCCCTCACTAAAAACATGTCCCAAATTTTCCAAAAATGATAATGGGCAATATTTACCCCTAATTTATATTACTTGTTAGACATAGATTGGTTATTTCATTGAGGGTATATAAATCAAACATATAAAATCCCTCACCATCATATATATTTATGGAGTAAGATATAAGAAGGATGAACATGCAACCAATCACAAACCAACTCAATCACAAACTAACTTCTACTCACAAGAAATGTTTTTTATATATACTTAGGGTCAGCATATTATGATTTTTCAATATGATCAACCATAAATTCTCTCATGAAAAAATATGAAAAATCCAAAAAAAAATATTACTTATAAAAATTTTTAAATAATAACCAATATAAAAAAGTTATAATAGTTTGTTTTCCTCTCCATGGGTTAAACACCATATAACAGATAGAAATAATTCATTCCTTATCGAAATAATATATCTATAACAAAGGTAATCTATATCCAATTACATATTTTTTTATAACACCCCAATAACACATATATTTTTTCCATCCCTTCAGTATGTTTTCCAACCCTGATTTAACTCGACCCTCAATACTTCCTACCTCAATGTCATATTGGTCTTAACTTCTCTTTTGGGTATTATTATATTTATCTATCTATTCATCAACATTATATAATTTTTAATGATTTACAATTTATGAATCCACAATATTATAAAATAATAAATATTATATCATTATATCAAATACCATAAACACATACTCATGTGAAGCCAAACCAATCCAACCTATATACATGGGTGTGTTACAACAAATGTTAAAAAACCGAAAATTATATATATAGTAAAAAAAGATAACTCTAATTATGGAATGAAATAACCCTATAACATAATTTATTATACCAGGGGATTATCATACACATATCAATATAAAATTAGAGTCTAATGGAAAGGGGTATGTCGAATATTTGTCTCTTCTCCATATTTGATGTTGGAAAAACCCCTTACAAAAACATTTTTGTGTTTTCTTCCCACCGACATGTGAGGGATATTGTGTCAAATAAATAATATATTATAAATAATATCACTAATATTTCATGCTAAGTGAAAATTATTATTACTAGAATCGTTTAATGATATCATCACAGATGATCACCATCTACATCTACAAAGGTCTCAATATCAAACAAGATCAAATGATATAATGTCTATTATTAATTATTGATTCTTCTATTAATTAATTCATATTATCATTTTCCATCATAAAAATTTCAATCTTTTGAATCCATTTCTCATGAAAATAATAATTTATAAATTTTTCATGTGTCTTATCATCATTTACCACAAAAATATTCATTATTTAATCCCATAATAATTGGATCATCCCATTCAACCATCCCATGGTTTCTAACAATATAACATAAATATGGTAACATTACAGACATCGAAAACACTGTATTATAGGGTGTTGTTTATTGAATCATAAATTATTATTATACAGTAGGAAACATACTATGTCAACAAAATAAATATGAACACACAACCCAAATAGTTCACTTTGACAACTAGTGGGTACCCAATAGAAATTAATAGTTATCCACTCAAACATATAACTAGAATCAGTTATAAATCAAAAAACGAATAAATTTTTTTAAAATAAATTGATATTTAATCCCCATATTTAACAAATCCCTACCACCCCAATTTATATAAAATTTTATACAACATAAATATATTCATCCATCAATGGCACTAAAAATCACTTTACCAAGTCTCTCGAACCTTTTATCAGTCAGAAAAATTTCAAAATGCCATTATCCACAAGACCGAAACTCAAAAAATAAGAAAACTCTATTTAGTAATCAAACAGTCACATCATGGATTAAATCATTTTATTACCACAAATACGTTTTAATCATATGCTCTTCACATAGGTAGTGGAAATCAGTTCATATAAACAAGAAATAAAAGCTCCCCACAACTAAAATAAGAATATTTAGTCCAAAATAAATTTTCAATATAAAAAAACGATTTAATAAAATAACTAAAATAGAAAAATTTATTTGTAATGTTACATCATTGATAAGAAACGAAAATTTATTTACTATTGACAAATTTGAAACAATTGAATGTTTTAATTAGCATTACATCGGTAATTAATTAAATTTAAGGATGAATAATTATTAATTTACATTCCTCTTTCCTTATTCACATTATAATGATATTGATGTCATATTAAGTATCATATATATATGAAAATTAACTATAAATCAGTATAAAATACCCATGAAATATTGATATAACAGTTTAATAATAAATGTTCTGGCATTGAGAAGAAGATAACCTAAATAAATAAGAAACCAAAAACACAAAAAAAATATAATATTAAATTATAATGTTTTTAGATTAATTAGTTATATATAAATTGTGATAGTAATGGCAGAAAAGACAGATTACAAATGGAACAATACTTAATTAATAGTGGGAGAGATATTGAGATAGTCGACAATATGCATGGGTCAATAATAGGGGATAAGTGAAGATAGATAATTGTGAATCTATTAATATAACTGGGTGATAAATCAGATCAAATGTGAATCTATTGAATATATAGATGATTTTATGGTCTCAAAGGGTTTTTGGTAGTATAAAACGTATAATATAAATGTAATGGTGACCCCTATATTATATCATTGAATGAAAAATCCATACTCATTGTGTGAAAGTATTAAACACACTATAAATTCCACATGTTATTCACCCATTGATTTTTATGTCTCCTCATCCTAAAAAATAAGAAATTCCATTTACCCCTTGAATCAATGATTCATTCCACCAATTTTATAAATTTAGAACAAATGAATTCCAATATGATTCCCTTAAATAATGGTACATGATTTAATTTTGTGAAAATAATCCATGAAATGAATTCATAGAATAATATATGAATTCCAATTCCAACATGATTTTCATATTTCGACTACACATTCCACTAACTGATACCCTGAAATATTTATAGCAATTATGTTTTTATAATATTCTTAACACTCGATAACTACCATAATATTATCAAACATGCTAATAGAAAAAGAAACCAAGAGAGAAAATGGTTTCCAAAAAACACAAAACAAGATACCTCTCATGGTTCTCTCTATATCAAGACCATTACCAGAAAAAAATATTCGCAGATAATAGAAATAGACATAAAAATCGATTATCAAAAGAAACTACCATGGGATACACCTCTCAAGGTAATGGTCAATACAATACAATCACTGAGGACTAGAAGCACTATAATAAAAGTAATCATCATTTATAAATAAACTAAACAATATTCAATGTATGCATAACATAATTTATTATCAAGAAAAAATCTACAACTACAACTCCCCATTACTCAAAAACACAAAATTATTCTAACTCAAGACATGAATTAATTGTATTACATTCCCTCAGAAACATTTTCCTGATGTTCTTGAATCAACACTTGTTGATCCTTTAATATTAAATAATCCTCCAAATACAGCGTATCCTAATCATCTATTCGAGAGTTTACACACTGATATTCATAATTTTTGGATATAATGAATACTTCATGAATATGGATCATCTTTTTGGGTAGTATTATTTGATAATACATAACACTAACCTAAGAACACTCATACATAATCCAAATTTATAGTGTATAATGCATTCTACCAAAATATATTTGTTTCTACACATAAAAAAAAGACATCAATATGAATATGTGATATCCATCATCGAACACCATTTTCCTCCTACAATGATATATAAAAAAATATGGTGATTCAGTAATGATTTTATTCACCCATGGTTGAATATATCTTTTTTGTCATATGTTGCACAAGTTTACATCCATGAAATGGTGAAACAATAATATTTGTGTAGTATACTTTATATCAAAATGTATTTTCAAATGATTCCTTAAATGGTTCAATAACAATAATGGATTAAAACCATTTCTTTAAGAAATCAATACCATGGTTTTGTGCTTCACCCTTGTTTTTTCAAATTCCCAAATAAAAACGTATATAAAATCCTCATAGGGAAATAAATATATATTTTTAAAATTATTTAATAATAAATAGAAAATATTTGTACCACATGATGACCAAAACCGAAAATACAATATCAATATTAAAAAAAGATATTCCTTTTTAAAGTACATGCCATGAGTCAAAATGTAACCGGAATGTTACAACACTAACATCTCCCATGTGGGTCCTAATCCATGTCTAGATCCCTCATCCATGACCATATCAAAATATCTATCTATCATTGTGCGTTTTTCATTATCCTATTTTGAAATCACGAAATATATTTATGTACTAATTAGGCATCTTGACTAGGGTGTGAGTACAACTCAGTAGGATACCATAAATGTCTTCTCAAACAATGTCATTTCAAATAAATTATGTAGTGGTGTATGGAAATAATTACAATACTTATGTAAATAGTTGTCACATTATCAATCATTCTTTATTTAACCAAATAAAACCTCAGGTTCATGAGAACAACATACCTCTCAACACCTAATACAACCCATTCCTGAGTCTGATCTATCTTTGATAGATAATATCTCTCATAATTACCATATTAACATGATTCATATCACATCTCATTTTTATTCCTTTTTTACCATTTATTATCTCAATACACATAAAAATTCCATTTTTACCATTAATTTTCTCAATACACACATGAATGCTATTTTTTGTTTCATGGTCTCAATTCCCAAATTAATTCCACTATTTCCATTCATCATTTCAAATCACTGAATAAAGACATTTGTACAATTCTTTATATCAATATCACATATGAGTTCCATTTTTACCATTCATCACCTAATCATCATTCCATTAATAACTTCATTAAATAATTAATCATCTAAATTTAATTAATTAAGTAATTAATTAATTAATCATATAAATACCATTAATTAACACAACAATTAATTAATCATATTAGTCTCATTACTTATTCAGTAATTAGTACATGACATCAATAAACTTAATGAATTTCTTAATTAATTCATCACATCAATCCCATTAATTAATTAACTAATTGTTTAATAAATATCTAGAAAATCAATATCCAAAAATTTATCCAATGATTAGTTATTCAATTCAAAATTAAAATTTCTGATAATTAACTCAACAACTACCTATCCCGAAATCCCAATACAATATTCTGATAACTATATCAACAATTATTGATCCCCAAAATCCAATTCGATATACTAATAAATGGATCAATAATTAATTACCTCCAAATCCCATTTCATATCCACAATAACTCAAATATTTATTCAATTGATAACTATATAAAATCAAAAATCTCAATATCACATTGTTAATTCAAATATTAATTATCCAATTCAATAGATTCAATATCCTTAATTTCCAATTTACCCTAATTAAATAATTCACCCAATTAATCCATCCAGTCAATAAATAAATTCCTAATTAACCAATGGATATTATAAAATTAAATAAACTTAGCAAAAGTCATTATTTTGGGATATAAATTATATAAAACCAACCTCAATAATTTTATTGGAAATTACCCAAGTGGAATCCACAATTTTATGTGGATAAGTCAAGAACATGACGAAGAACACGATCTAGATTTCAAACCCAAATTCATGATCAAGAAATTAATATCCAAAAATACTTGATCAAGATCCAAAATCATAGAACCAAATACAAATTGAATTGGGAATAAAATCCTTGAATGTATTGAGGATGAATGAGAATGTAAAAGGAAATCACATAGGATGTGATGCACTTTCCAGGAGGGATGTATGTCAATAATATGGTTCATTGAATCATGATTCATAGCTGTTAAAATGGAATGGAATCTAACTAGGAGGAAACGAAATGGTGAAATTGTGTTAGGGTCATTTTATAGATGAATTGGAATTAAAATGGGTGCTCAAAAAATTATCTAATTTTCTGGGGATTAAAATCACAAACACACTGTTGTCTTCTTGGTGTGCACAGTTTCCCCAATCTATATACTTTAACCCTTTGTATATTGTAGGGAGTACAACATTTCTCATTTTAGGGTTCACGGATAGAAAATCCATTCACCAACTATGAAACTCCTCTCTATCAATGATTACATGATTTTATGTTAAGGTTTACGGTTAGGGAAAATCATGTGCAAGACATTCACTACCCTCATTTTTATAAGTTTTTCAAATTTTAACTAAATCACACCATAATGTAAAACCTAAAAAATGTACTCAACATAAGTAAAAATAGTAGCTATAAATGATCTTGAGACACCTCTTTAAAAGGATAGGTTTTTACATTCTCCTGACTTTATAACAGATCGTTCTCGAGTGGTACTCACAAGCATCTATAATTTTTTGAGTCAAAAAGATCAGGCCTATAAGAAATAATAAATTCTTTCATATCCTATGATTCCTTTAGAACATGGACATGTTTCAAAAATATATAAAATATCAGCATAGTCATTCCTCGAAACACATTTTCATTATAATCTAACATATGTATCTGATGATCCTCGAAGGAAACATTAATCACAAGCTCAACATCAACCAGATCGGTCACATGATAAAGTTAGAGGAGATACCACAACAGTTGGGAAACATTGAAAACATAATACATTAAAATGTATATCTATTGATGATCCAATTGGTAAACCACCGACCTAATTATCTCCACAGCCTCAAAATGCCCAACATACATTGGTGACAACTCTCCCTGTCTCGGTATAATGTGGTGACTCAATCTAGGTGACATCAAAAATAATAAATGATCACCCACTATAAAATCAATGGTTCATCTAAATCTATCATCATATTAATTCTATCTACTATGTGTCAAATCCATACGATTCTGAATCACCCATACCTACTATGATGTCCCCATCATGAGACTCAGTCTAAGTATCTCAGACTCACCTACCTCCATCCTTCAAAGAGGATAACCGAATGACCTACTATAAAGATAGAAATATGGTTCCTTTAGTATAGGTTCATGATATATGTTTTTATAGTAAAACTCCACCAAACCTAGGTGCTTCTCCCAAAAACCCACTAATTTCAAGAACACATGATCACAAAATTTCCTCAAGAACTTTTATTGTATGCTTTGACTTTCCATCAATGAGTGGGTGAAATGTTTTACTCAAAAAACATGCATAGAATATACCTATAGGATGCACTGCCAGAAGCATGATGTAAAACATGAGTCACAGTCTGAAATAATAGTCTCTGGAACTCTATGAAGATGTACTAATCCTGAACATACATTTCTCCCAACTGCTCAATTAAGAAAGTATTTAGTATTGGAAATAATTTCTCATCCTTTATCAAATGGTCTGCAATCACCTAAGTAACATCATTAATAAATTCTCAGGAGACCAACACAATGCCCATAGTAACATCATCTATCTTTTATTGTGGAATGGGAAACGACTATATTAAACAACCAGGTCATTGAATCTAAGCCTTCTCTTTCTGACTTGTGTATCATCTTGTCATGAACCTTGTTATCACATTTTTCATTCATGACCACAAAACTCTTAATATATGTTACACATGGATGCAAATCTCACTATAAGCCATGAAACTCATGAATATGTTCTTCATGCATACTAGTAAGAACAACCACCTGATTTCACACATAGATGATCTCATAATCATCTATGGACCAATCTGAAGGTGTCTACCATTTTCATGGAATTCCCTCATGGATATTATAACTTGATCCTCAAACTGGTTATCTATAATACATTTTGAAAATATAGATTACACTAAAACTGAAAAGGTAGTCATATGATCCTATCACTCTTTAACATTAATGTTCATCTCAGCTAGAAATTCCATCATCTACCACTCAGCACCGGACACTTAAACTTCTTGATTCCAGGTTATCTTTTTCAATGAATAGGAAACACTATTGCCTTTTCCATGTGTATATGATAGAAAAAATTTGAATTAATTCATATAATAAACCCACCTCTATGGATGAATATTCAAATCATATATGGAGATGATATACTTTAACCTCTAGTTATTATTATAAGTATAAAACATCTCACCCATTAGATAATTCTGTGAACATATCAATTCAGAAGCCAATATATCCAAATTGAGATTATGTGTATGTTAGTTCGATTCATGTGGCCTCAACTACTAAGACCCATTCACCATAGATTTCTCTCCCTACATAATCATTTCTACGATCCCTTTTCTAGAAGAATATCAAACTATTTTGTACTTATCAACTTGATATGTTGTGATTATGATTACTATCAAGTTCAAATGGTTTTTTAGCTCAGAGAAAGAATTATCAAATTCCCCAAGCCAGAAAATATTTACCTTTTTTTGTCAATATCAAAATTGATGTTTCAAAATGGTAATATTCATGAATGAACATTCGATAATATCCATCTAATCTAAGAAATCTTTCTGATATCGAATAATTACTTAGGTTTTACCCAATATACCTCTTCCTAGACATTCTCTTGGTCCACCAACAGAACTGCCTCCAAGATGATGTGAACAATTAAGTGCACCTAGTCAATCATAAAATAACACATATATAGATTTCCATATAGATGTTGATCAATCAGGGTACTTATGATGATATAATGGTGTTGTAAATGTTCACCATGAGTCCTATATTACACCATGATGTCATCCATAAAAAAACTGATCTGGGTCTTGATAAAAGGCCATGTTAATCAAGTCCATAAACACTACAAGTCCATAAATCATCCCAAAAAAACATTTTATTAAATATCTATAAGCTATAAATTCTTGTAAATTTAGTATTATTAATATATGATATTAAGAATCTCAACGGATGATACCCTTTTCCTATGTATATAATAGATTAAATACAAGATCCTCTATAAATACCCAGAAATTCCACGTAATTTGTTTATCAAATGAGAATTTTACTAGTACGTGAATATTGATGGCACGTGATTCCGAGGCCTGGAGTGCCCGGAATGAATTTAAGAACTTTAGTTCGGGTACATTTATTAAACGTGCAAGTGAGTTGTTCTAACTTTTTATCTGGTGCTTGGATATGAAATATGAGGACACTATTGAACTCGCAGTGCCGATATTCTCATAAGGAGACTTTCACCTCAACCACACTGGGTCAAGAGTGAAAGATTGAATTAGGGTTTTTTGTGGAAGAATAAAACAAAAATAACATTTGGTAGATTTTACTTTTATTTTTATTTTTATTTAAACTCCATGTGGATGTTGAGAAGTGGGGACCACCAAAACAAAACCAACCATGAGAATTTATGATGGTGGGAACCACCAAACTAACCTCCCTTGGGAAGTTATGGTAGTGGGTACCACCTGAGGTATAAACCCCCATCAACTCCCCATTAATGGAGAAACCCTCAGACTTCCTATTAAATGTGGGAGAGCCTCTACAACTCATGCAACATTATTATGCCAACTTAATTTAATTAATTAGACTATTTTTTATTTATTCCTAGAAATTAATTAATAGATATCATAATATATTATCTTGGTCTACCTTTTCATTTTGGTGGAATTGGAGAAAAGGCATGGTAAATGAGACAGTGTTAGAGAACCCGTGAGAATGCTCCCTAACAATGAACGCCAATGAAGAACGCCGAACATGATATCGACTTTCTTCCTCAGGACATCCTCCAATGTGGGACGTCTTCAATCGACAATAGTCTTCACCTCCCCAACAACGTCATCTTCTCCCTCTTGATAGTCATCGGCAAACCAAACGAATTAAGGGTTTTGTTCTGATGTTCATCCATTATATGTTTCTTTTGAGGGAATGTGTTTAGTGATTGATGAAGGTTTTGGGGATTGAAGTTCTTAAATATCATCCATTCACGTTCTTTTTCTTGTTGAGTTGCTTGCTACAACTCTAATGCGGAGGGTGTGGGCCAAAAAAACATGGCCCGACCCCTCCGCCGATCTTCTTGAATAGTGTTTCATTCGTATTGGAAGAAGGCGACTATAGTGACAACAACAGGTGAAGGTGGTCGGAACCGGTAGAACTCGAGAACCACCGACAAAGGCACGATGCCCTGCCACCTTGCCACCTCCGTACCCCATGGAGCTCAGTCGTCCACGGCCCCCGCAACCCCGTGGCCTCCACCGCTCCTGCCGTCCGTGGGCGTGCCAACCCAAGTCATCACCGATGTCCGAGCTTCCACTGCCATATGGGCCAAGCCGTCGTCCGAGCTATCGCTGCCGGGCTAAGCCACCATCGCCAGGCCACACCGCCTCCACCGTTCAAGCCGCTGCCACCGGGCCGAGCCGCCACCGCCGTCCGAGCAACCGCCGCCATCCAGGCTATCCGCCACCTTCGTCTAAGCCGATATTCCACCTGAGACACTGCCTCCGGGCCGAGATGCCATCCGAGCCACCGCCGGCGTCCGGGACAAGCCTTCGCCCATGCCGTTGCCACCCTTCTGGCTGAACTGCCCCTACCAAGCTGTCATGTGGCCTCGCACCGTTTCAGATACCCCTAGCCTAGAAGCTCCATGGCCTCGTGCCCTCGCGGTACCCTATACAGCCTTTCGACCCCTTTTGGACATCCACGACCCCCCGCAGCCTTCCAAACGGGACCCAGGCTGGGTCAAGCCCAGTCAGTCCGACCGGGTCGGAACATGCCCATACCCACTACGACCAATTTCCACTCTTTTGGCCATAACAATGGCATCGATCATCCGTTTATAGAACTATCAGTGGCATGGTAAATCATGGAGAGAGACAGACCCTTCGAGTATAACCCACAAAATATTTCAAAAAATATGGGAAATGATCTGGTTGGATCGAGCATGAATCTAACCAGGACCTCAGGACTAAAAGTCTAAAAACTCACAGATCATGCATCTGATTGATGCGTCATATATTGCATTGAGGCCCCTATGTCATGGAGAACCATTGATATAATTCATCATGGGACATCGTGGCAGTTGGCTAATTGACCAGTGTCTTGGGGAGTGGAATCTCCTGGAGACGATCAAGCCTAGTGCGAAAACCCAGTAGCTGGCTATGTTTAGAAGAGATCTCTCCTAGGGATATTTTATGGGTCAACTCCTAGAGATCTTTTGAGGGTCAGCTCCTAGATATCATGTGTGGGTCAGCTCCAGTGATCCATTGTGGGTCAGCTCCTAGCGATCCTCTGTGGGTTAGCTCCAACGATCATGTGTTTGTCAGCTCCTAGAGAACTTTTGTTGGTCATCTCCAAGATACAATGTGTGGGTAATCTCATGGTGATTCTGTGTGGATCAGGTCCTAGAGATCATATGTGAATCATCTCCAGCGATCCTATGTGGGTTAGCTCATAGGGATTCTATTCAGGTTAGCAGCAGAGTCTCGTAACATAGTATGATGATTCATTGGATATAAATAATCATCTCTAATATTGTACCTATGTTATACCTGGTGTGACTTGAGTCATAACCTATATGTTCCTTCATGATCGAGATGGATTACTTGATAACATAGGTATATTTATGGGCATATACCTAAGCAGGATTATCTGTTGTTTTCATGCTTTTTGGATTGTCCTTTGTTGATTTTTCTGAGACCATGAGTGTCTCGGGGTCCCTACTGAGTATCGTTATAATCACCCCTACATGGGCTATTCCCGCACCTAGTTGTGTTGGATTCATACCATGAACAACATAGATCGAGGTTGAGAGTACCATAACTTGACGGTGCTCGGAGGGGGACCATACGGTGTATCGGTGCTCAGTGGAGATTGGAGGACATGGAGTGATGTGGAGGTGATCTGTACCTACCATTCTGGTATGAACTCATAGGACTATGTAGTAGCTGCCTTTCTCTTTCTTCAGTTGTATTGTATTTCAGTTATAATTGTAATATTATTGTTGGGCTTGTATTTCGGCCCCTTTTTACTTTCAACACTCTTTTTTCTATACATTTGACTTGCGTTCGTATCTTGTTGTGTGCATGGTTGTGTGTGTAAAATTGTTATAAATGAAATTCCATCCAATTTTTAGGGAATATGACTTTGGTGCTAGTCACAAGCTCCTGGCCTATGGATGGGGGGCTTGGGGTTAGTCAACTAATGTGCCCCGGGGGACGAGTCGTGACAAATTGGAATTAGAGGTGACAGTTCTACCGCATAACATAGAACTCTGATATTTCTTTTGATGGAAATAGTGTTATGTGTAGTGAGTGTGGTTATCGGTTTAGGTAATACAGTGTTGTTGCAGAGGCCGACGTATCCATACTGCAAGACTTGACTTCTAATTTCTGACTTAGTACATGAAAACATTTAATGTGTGTGTGTTTTGAAGAGTTTTCATTGTGATCTCTTCGATTCAGCTCACCAGTTATAACTTATTGACCATGGACCACCTGTTTCATTTCATGATTCCTCCACAAAGACAAAAATCTAGGGTTTCAAGAGTTGTACACACTGATATCCCATCGAGCGACGAGGCCTTGATGTAGGGCCCTTTTCTAGTAGAGGCACTAACGGAGGCAACAAAGGTACCATTCCCCGTTGGGCCACCGATGAAACCAGCCAAAGTAGCAGACGGCACATGCTGCTTGACCGCGTTGCACGAGTTCCAGTGATAGAGGCCACCCATGTTCAAGGGAGACATAGACCCACAGACGGCTGAGGATTTGCTAGAGGTTATGGTTAGAGTCTTCTGACTGGTAGGGACACCGGCCGATCTCATGGTGACCCATGCCGCCATCCCACTATAGGCAGTAGCAGTCAGATGGTGGAGGATGATACTGCAGGTCCATGATGAGGTGACGCCTCTCTGGACAGAATTTGAGAGCAAGTTTTGTGCAGTGATTGTCTTAGTGACTCTTCGCACAGTGCGCGTACAGGAGCTTCTTCATCTGTGGCAGGGCAGCATGACTGTAGCTCAATACTCAGCGCAGTTCACTGACCTCTCATGCTACTCCACATATATGGTTTGTGACCCATTCTTCAGGGCTCATAACTTCGATTAGGGGAACAGGCGGTAGATACGGGATTTGATGATGTCACTCATCGTCCCGACGCATGCGGGGGTGTTAGAGAGATCCCTCCTAGTGGAGAGTTTCCTTGTTGAGAAGTCTCCAACAACGAAATCCACCACAAGTTGTCGCATAGCATAGTATTATATATCTGGAAGTAGGTAGATGTCGTAGAGGTCCAAGAGGACCAGAAATATAGGTGGACAACCGCATGACTTAGGATCCATTTTGCGGGGCATCTGAGGAAGATCCAGTCATGCCAGGAGCGTGAAGTAGTTCACACGCAGCGGGCATGGTCACATGGATCGTGACTATCCGACCCCATCGTATGGATGATCAGTAGACGGTTGAAGGACCACCCAGAAAGAGACTGATTTTTGACCAAGGAGGTCCACAGTTAGCAAGCAAATGTTGCAGAGGAGTTTGTCAAGCAGCTATTAGGGGGCGACAATTCTAGATGTTTCTGCCACCACCACTAGGAGGTCCATCTCGATAGCAAGGGCACATGGATAGGTGAGAGCTCAGCTCCATGCAGCTGAGGCTTACAATCATGGCACTCTGGAGATGATACTTGTTACAACCTATTTCTATTCCACTTTAGCTATAGTACATAAAGACATAGGTGCATGCCATTCTTTTATTTCCACTGCCCTCCTTCAGAGCTTGGAGATTCTGATTGAGTAGTTTCCTCGATACTTATGGCTATATACTCTCATGGGAGTAGATTTGATGATTACATACTAGTACCGACAGTGCGAGATTACTCTAGGTGGTATGATCTTCGGCTGGGATCTCCTAGTAGTGGCGTCGAGGCCTTACGACGTCGTCTTCAGTATGGACTAGTTATCTACAGTCCATGCTCAAATTGACGTTATTAGGCACAAACTGAAGTGTGACCACATAGATGGGACCAGGATTACCTTTACCGGTGATAAGGGAGCCTATGCAGCTCTGGATGGACATAACCATAGGAAAGTTCTGCCGATCACAATTCAGTTGGCTAACTGTACCCTCAGAGCAGTTGATGTAGAGAGTCTGAGCTATCCTGTAGTGGCGGAGCAGTACATGATTATTTTCCGTGAGGATGTTCTGGCACTATCTCCTCACAATGGGGTGAAAATTTACATTGACATGTACCCCTAGATGGAACCGATATCTACAACAGAATATCATATGTCTCTCACAGAGCATCGCAAGCTACAGGTAGAACTATAGGACTTTTAGGGGAAGGGATTCATCTGGCCCAATGTTTCTCCCTGGGCAGCCCCTATTTTTTCACCAAGAAGGTGGATGGGAGCATGAGGATTTGTGTTGATTATCGGTTCCTGAACACGGTGAATGTGGAGAACAAGTACCCACTCTTGAGGATAAACAACCTATTTGATCAGATGAAAGGCACACGGTGGTTCTGGAAGATAGACATTAAATCAGGATCTCACCATCTCAGAGTGCAAGATGAAGATGTCCTGATGATGGTTTTCAGACTTCGGTGTGGCCACTACGAGTTCTTGGTTATGCCATTTGGTGTGACCAATGCTCTAGTAGTGTTCTTGGGACTCATGAATAGGATCTTTCATCCATACCTTGATCACTTTGTAGTAGTCTTCATCGATGACATTATAATCTACTCGGACACTGAGGAGGATCGTGCCTATCATTTCCAGGTAGTACTGGACACACTCCTAGAGAACCAATTATATGGTAAGATCTCAAAGTGCTAGTTTTGGATCCGAGAGGTACACTTTCTAAGACATTTAATATCAGAGGATGGAGTTTCAGTGGATCTAGAGATGATTGAGGTGGTACATTTTTAAGATCCACCTAGGAGTGTGATGGAGATACAGAGTTTCTTGGGTTTGGATGGTTACTATAGGATTATTGTGACACATTTTTCTAGAGTTGCAACTCCACTTTCTGTGTGATGAATAAGGGGAAAACCTTTATGTGGTCGGAGAGATGCTAGTAGAGTTTTCAAGAGATGAGGCAGAGACAAACTAGTGCCCTCGTCTTGAGGCTTTTAGAGGAGGGAATAGGGTATGTAGTCTACGGGGACATATAAGGGACCAGAATCAGCTCTGTCCTGATGCAGGAGAGAGAAGTTATCACATATGGTTCTCGAAATCTAAGACATCATGAGTAGAACTATTCTACACATGACCTGTAGTTCGCAGTAGTGGTCTTTGCCTTGATGATGTGGTGACAATATCTTATGGGTGAATGATTTACTGTGTACACTGATCACACGAGTCTCAGGTATATCTTCTCTCAAAAGGACCTGATCCTGAGACAATGGCATTTTCTTGAGTTCCTCCAGGACTATGACTTCATGATAGTCTATTCTCCTCGGAAGGGGAATGTTGTAGCAGATATACATAGCCCGTGATCTGGTATACAGTGGCTAGGTGAGGCGACAAAGCATCTGGCCACTTTGTAGATATCCTTTGTGGATCGGGATAGAGCAGTCTCTCTTCAGTCTCTTACAGTTAGTGCCCCACTTATTCAGTGAGTTTGGGAGCCACAACATGGGGAAAATGATTGTGATACTCGACGTGCTCATATATCCAAAGGACAAGCACCAGATGGATTTTTTAAAGGTGGGGAGCACGTCATTATCTTCAGAGGACATACCACAGTACCAGTGTCTCTTCAGAAGGATGTGTTGAGGGAATTCTACACATCCCCTCTAGTGGTACATCCAGGAGTTGAGAAGATGTACCAGGACCTCTGAAGAAAGCACAGGTGGTCGGGAATAATGAAATTAGTAGCAGAGTTTGCCTCTCGGTGCCTCACTTGTCACCTAGTGAAGTAGGAGAATCAGGTACCAACAGGCTTGGTTTAACCTTTAGAAGACCCATATTTTAATTGGGATAGGATATTCATGGACTATGTTAAAGTACACCCACATACATCCAAGGGTCATGATTCTATTTTGGTGATCATTGACCAACTCACCTTGTCGGCCGACTTCCTACTCATCAGAGACCAGAGTTTAATAAAGATCGTGGGATGCCTCTACGTGACGGAGATTGTGAGGCTACATGGACTATAGTCGATGATTGAATACAATCGTGATATATGTTTTTATTCCCGGCTATGGAATGGGTAAATGTAGGCTTTCGGGATGCAGTTTCGTTTGAGCACCGCCTTCCATCCTCAGATGGATGGCCAAACTGAGCGGACCATTCAGACTCTTAAGGACATGTTGTGTGCTTGTGTCCGTGACTTTTGTTGCAGTTGAGAGGATCACTTGACTTTGGTGGAGTTTTCAAACAACAACAGCCATCACTCCACAATTTGGATGGCTCCATTTGAGGCGTTCTATGGGTGACCTAGCAGATCACCTTTGTGTTGGACTGACCTAGGGCAGTTAGCACTAGTGGGACCAGAGCTGGTATGGGCTACCACAGAGAAGGTGCAGATCATCTAGGTGCAGATGAAGTCTACACAGAGTAGTCAGAATTCATATGCCGACAGGAGAGGGAGACCTCTGGAGTACGAGGATGTTGACCATGTCATTCTACGGATCTCACCCCGACGAGGTTTACGGACATTTGGCCAAGGTGGCATGTTATCTTCGAGATTCATCAGACCCTTCCAGGTCCTCAATAGAGTTGGAAAGGTGGCTTACTTCTTAGCTCTTCCACCTCGGTTGCACCGAGTTCACAACTTCTTCCATTAATCCATGCATTGGAGATACGTGCATGACCCTTCTCACATCACGATAATGGCGAGATGGACGTCAATGATTGGGTGACATTTATGGAGGTTCCTATAGATATTGAGGATCAACAAGAATGGGTCCTTAGTGGATGATTGATACCTCTAGTGCACATTCACTAGCAGCACAAGAACCTCTATGAAAACACATGGGAGCTGGGGGCTCTAATTGGTGCTTAATACCCCCACAGGTTTTTGTATTTTTAGTTTTTGGATTACGGGGATGCAAAGCCCTAAGGTGGGTTGAATATAAGGACCTGGAAATTACATGTAATTTTTTTTATTAAATGAGAATATTAAAATTATTTGAAAATTGAAGGCATGTGATATCGAGGCTAAGAGTGACCTGAATGAATTTCTAAACTTTTTTCAGGTAAGTTCAATAAACGTGCGAGTGGGTTTTTCTAAAATTTGAACCATTGCTCGGAATTGAAATCTGAGGACACCGTTGAACTCGCAGTGTTGGTTTTCACCTATGGAGACCTTCACCTCGACCGCAGTGGGTCAAGAGTAAAAGATATATTTTGGGTTTTTTGTTGAAGAATAAAATAAAAATAATGTTGTGTAGCTTTTATTTTTATTTTTTTTCAACTCCATGTGGATATTGAGAAGTGGGGTCCACCAGACCTAAACCTCCCATGATAGGTTATGATGGTGGGGACCACCCAAACTAACCTCCAATGAGAGGTTATAATAGTGGGGTCCACCCTAGGTATAAACCACCTTAAACTCCGTATTAATGGAGAAACCATAAAACTTCTTATTAAATGTGGGAGAGCCTCTACAAATCTTCCAACATTATTATTCCAACTCAATTTAATTAATTAGGCTATTTTGAATATGTGATGACAAACTAAATAATAGATATCATAATATATGATCTTAGGCTACCTTTTTATTATGTTGGAATTAGGGAGAAGGCTTGGTAAAGGAGAGAGAGTTAGAGAACTTGGGAGAAATCTCTCCAACGAAGAACGTCAACCTCGACTTAAATTATCTTCCTCAGGACATCATCCAACATGGGATGTCTTCAATTAGTGATCGACTTTCCCTCCCCAATGATGTCGTCTTCTCCCTCACGATATCTGTCGACGAATCAAACGAAGTAGGGGTTTTGTTCCCATGTTCTTCTCTTATGAGTTTCTTTTGCGGGAATGGGATTAGTGATTGATGAAGGTTGTGGGGATTTCAGTTCTTAAATATCTTCCATACATGTTCATGATCTTGTTGAGCTGACTAATACCCACTCTCACATGGAGGTTGTGGGCCAAACAAACATGGCCTGACCCCTTGGTCGTTCTTCTTGAATAGTGTATCCTTAAAGGTCGAAGAAGGTGATCTTGGTGACGGTGACCAGTGCCAGCGGTCAGCACCAGTGGAACTCGAGAACTGCTGACAATGGAACGGTTCCCCCCCCCCCCCTCGCCTCATGGCCTCCTCACCCCACGGTGCTCCGTCGTCGATGACCACTACAACCCCATGGCCTCCGCCGCTCTGCGTCATCCCCAGCAGAGCTGACCCATGTCGTCAGCACCGTCCGAGCTGCCTCCACCGCCCGGGTTGAGCTATCATCCGACCCTCTGCCGCCAGTTCGATCCACATCCCCCGATGCTGTCTGAGCCGTTGACGCCATTCGAGCCGCCGCTGCCGGGCTGAGCCACCATCGTGCCGAGCTGCCGCCGCCGTCTGTGCCACAACTACCGTCGGGGTGAATCTGCCTCCGCTGTCTGGACCGAGTCGCCTCCGCCATTCCGGCCGAACGGCCATGTGGCCTCGCACCCTCGTGGAACCCCCGGAAGAGCGGATCCACATCCTCTCCCCCTCGAGGTACCCTCTATGTCCTCGCGGCCCCCCGCGGCCCTCCGCAGCCCCTCGCGGCCTGTCGGGCCATACCCAACAGGCCGGGCCACCCAGTGGGCCGATCCCGACCCAGCGAGTCCGGTCGGGTCGACCCGAACTGGGTCCACCCAGGCCGGGTCAGGCGGGGTCAGTCCGACCAGGTCGGACTAGACCTGGACCCCCTATGACCCATTTATGCTATTTTGGACATAACATTGGCACCAGACGTCTGTTGGAAGAACCATCAGCGGCCTGGGAAATCTTGAAGCGAGATGGAACCTTTGAGTATACCCCACTAGGGATTTTTATAAATTTGGTGAACGGTCGAGTTGGATCGAGCACGAATCTAACTAGGCCCTCGATACTAAAGGGATAATAAATCACAGAACAAGGGTCTGATTGTCACGTTGTTTATTATATCGTGGCCGCTATGAGGTGGAGAACCTTATAGATACTTCTTCATGGGAAATCATGGCATTTGTTGATTCGACTAGTGGCTTGGGGAGTAGACTCTCCATGAAACGAGAAATACTAGTGCAAAAACCCAGTAGATGGTTGTGACGAGAAGAGTGCTCTCCAAGAGATCCTGTATGGGTCATCTCCTAGGGATCCTATGTGGGTCAGCTCCTAGAAATCATGTGTGGGTCAGCTCCATCAATCCTGTGTGGGTCATCTCCTAGAAATCCTATATAGGTTAGCTCCAGCGATCCTGTGTGGGTCAGCTCCTAACGATCATGTTGGGGTCTGCTCCTAGCAATCCTATGTGGGTCAGATCCTAGCGATCCTTTGTGGGTCACCTCCTAGTGATCTTGTGTGGGTCACCTCCTAGCGATCCTGTGTGGGTCAGCTCCTAGAGATCATTTCTAGGTCTGCTCCAGTGATCCTATGTGGGTCAACTCCTATAGATTTTGTGCAGGTTTTCAGTAGAGCCTCTTAATGTAGTAATATGATTCAATATATATAATTAATCATCTATACTACTGATCCTATGTTATACATGGTGTGAGCTGAGTCATAACCTCTTTGTTCCTTCATGATTGAGATGGATGTCTTGATAACGTAGGTATATTTATGGTCATATACCTATATATGATTATCTATTGTTTTCATGCTTTTTGGATTGTCTACTGTAGGTTTTTGTGAGACCTTGTGGTATTGAGGTCCCTAATGAGAATTGTTATACTCACCCCTGCATGAGATATGCCCACACCTCATTGTGTTGGATGCAGAAAATGGATGACGCTAATAGAGGGCGAGAGTTCCAGGACATGATGATGCTTAGAGGTGGAAAATAACACATGTTTTTTCACAGAGGAGATGGGCGGATGTGGAGTGTGGTAGAGGTGATCTGTACCAACCCTTCAGGTAGGAACCCGGAGGTTGACCTAGTAGCTACCATTATTTTTATTCTGTTTTATTGTGTTTCAGTTGTACTTGTACTATTACTATTGGGCTTTTATTCCATCACCCTTTTACTTTAATCACTCTTTTTTCTATACATTTTGACTTGCGTTCATATCTTGTTGTGTGCTAGGTTGCGTATGTTTACAGGGTATCAAGGCAATGCCTTCCCTATTTTAGGGAATATGCCCTTGGTGCTAGTCACCAGCGCTTGGCCTATGGAAGGCAGGTTTGGGGTTAGTCACGTCACGGGCCCCGGGGAATGGGTAGTGACATCCTCTCAAATAGAATAAAATATCATTGATACATTCTTGAGAATATCAGATCTTCAAATATATCAGGTTCAACTTCAAATAATCAACACAATTGTATATATATGCATTATACTTCATAGAAAACAAGATTGGGGATCCCTTAGGTGTCTTACTTAGTCAGATAAGAACATTATCATCGAACTCCTCTAGCTGAGTCTTGAGCTCTTGAATCTCGGTCGGTGCCATTTTGTATGGTGGAATAGATTTTGGATCATCCCCTATCTTGAGATCAAAAATAAATTCTACATATCTCATAGGTGGAATTCTTGTTAAATATTACGGAAAAAATCCTAAAATCTATCCACCATACGAGGAATAAAATCTTATATTACACCTCCCTCATCTACAAAAAAACTAGAAACCTTGGCGTTAAGCTTCCCCAGTTACTGGTGAATTGGCCCTGCTCTACTCGCCTAGATATCCTACGCTCTGTGGTGAATAAATATGACACCCATAGGATATGTTATATTCCCTCCCATGTGGAACCAATCAAAGTCAGATTGGTTTGATACAAACCTCTCCAAATCCATAATTTGGTTGAAGATTGACATATCAAGAATACAGATACCCCATATAAAATGGTACTCTCCATGCTCAAGACAACAACCCATTCATATGTACATGTACTTAGACCATACTAAAGATGGTGTATCTATCTTCAAAACCCATTTCTTGAACCAAATTATCATTTTTAAATCATTTACATGTTTGAATAAATAAATAAATGAGAGGCACTAGTGTAAAATAAGGCAATAACTATATTGAATCAACATTAATAGTAACTCTCACCATTTATGATTCAACCTAACTCTTCTCAATTGTATACTGAATGGAATGAAAAATTTGTTCCCCTCTTCTGTATGATACAACCAGAGTCCCATATGTTGCACCACTCTACTTATAATGGTGCACTACTTTATAATAAAAATTTCCACCTCCTCTACTTCCTTTAAATGTAATACTCCATCTAATATTCAGATTTGGTGGAAATGATCCCTCCCTGCACCATGGTTCTATATGGTTCCCCCAATAATAACCATATATAGTGGGTTCTTAGATTATTTTTTTAAATGTCTAATAATGAAAAAAATTCAAAACACTATAGCTGGTCGGGGATAATGTCTACAATAGTGGCCCCAACAACCGCATTGATGACATAGTATACAGTGAATGTCAAATATGACTAATTGTTCCCCCTTGGCACTATTACTACTATACCCCTATCTATCACCCTCAAAGAGACACTTAGAACTCTCATAAGATGTACCTCATGATCATCCATCAATGCCCATATGTCATGTTCTATAAGACTCCTTCAGGATCCCATTATCTAACAGTGCCTGATCCATCACCTCGTTAAGTATATTTAATTAAAATAGGATTACATGGGACTTAAACTTATATTTGTGTTTTCAATATTCATTCCTAGTCATAGTTGTCTCATACCCATATAACAATACATAAAATAACTTCAAATCTATAAATCATCTAGCATAAAACATCACAAACATACTCCCCTGAGTAAACCTTGTGAACATTGTTTCTCTCTCCTATCGTTGCATCTTAGGATAGAAGTTATCCAAGAAATTATCTAAGATGCCATTCCACAACATACCATCAGTATTTCAAGTCCATGAATTAACGTTTTACTATCGCTTCAACAATCCTCATAGCATATAAGTAGCTAAAATGACCATATTCTTACTAGGAGTCCCCAGATGGTGGGACTGAATCTAGAACTATGCTACCTCAGTTCCACCCCCCTCTCCTCTAATATTTTGACATTGGTACAAATTAAACTTCCTTGTGAGATTAGACATTATTTTCACAACCATACTTGGGTCTCTACCCTTAAATTACATGAAATGTTAAATATTCCCCTTAAACTGTTGGTATGCTTCCTCACCCAGCACTACCAGTTCCTCAAGTTCCACCACTAGAGTATATTCCATAGTCATTTCCTTTTTTCTTCCTCCCAAAAAATTATCATCATGGACTCACATCACTAAAATTCCAAATACACATATCATGACACACAACACAACATTACTATGTTTACAAAAGGGAAAAACATAACAAGGAAAAACAAGAATTTTTTCACAAATCACATCTACATGGTCAAAACTGAGGTGCTATCACTTCCTGCAACAATATTACATCTAGTTCATGGATAAAAAAAGGTTAAAATAATTCTCATATTCAAGTGTATCAATTGAAACCCATTATTCAAATTTTGATTTATTTTAAAATTGTCAATTTCATATTAAGAATATATTCATTTAAATCTCATAGATTTGGAAAAACAGTTCAAGTTCATTAACTTACCCATTACTCATTTTTGAGTAAGTGATTAAAAAGATTCCATAAAAATAATATTGATTTATTTAATGATTAATGAAAACTAAAATCTCATCCCATACCATGGAATGTTTGATTCATCAGATATTAATTGAATTAATAATCAAATAACACTATATTTGGGTCACCCAAGGTGATCTATCAATATATTATAACATAAAATAACAATAAATGCATCCCCCTTCAGTACTTGGGATCTCCCTTATACATGGGTTAAGTACTACCATGAACGGTCTCATGAACAAGGTCTGACTTTTCTTAGACTCATGTTATTCATTTTAATGTATAATGGAAAAATAAAATAAAATACAATTATTCTCTAGTACCACATTGAGATGTCCAAGCCTTGGTGCTACACAATGGTGCCCCAATATAGACATCCATAAGACCTCTTGTGTTCTTCCATGGAAGCCAGTGGCCCCTAACTAGTAGTGAGGGTCTATAATAAATCCATAAGAGACAATGACCTATTTGTTAGAGTAATACACAAAATAAAAAAAATAAACAATAACCGAATGATATAATCATAAAAATAAAATACAAGTATCACATGATGACCAAAATAAGAAAAACAATATAAATTCCATGCTAATATTTTTTCCAAGAGTAAAAATGAAACTCAAAAGTAAAGAACTAATGGATATCAAGTGTGTCCTGAACCATTTTTGAGTCCCAATCCATGTTATATCCCCACAATTACATTTAACAAATAGTCGTTTCCTTTATCCTTTCATAAAAATTATAAATCTATTTATGTACTGATCAGGTAGCCTGATTAGGATGTGTGTACAACTGAGTAAGGCAACACCAATAGTGTCAAAAAAATATCATGTATAAAAGCTTATAAAGTGTTATAAATAAATTATTTCAATACATATGTAAATAATTATCGAAATATAAATTGTTTTATATTTAACCACATAATCATATGCTTTCTGAGGACACTTGATCTCTCAATACAAGATTCGGCCCATGCCTATGTCTGAACTATCCATGAGGAATATTGTATCTCGGAGTTCCATTATTAATATTCTTCATCAAAATTTTCATTTGAATTATATTGTTACCATTCATTATCTCAATTCAAATATAAATTTTATTGTTAGAATTCATTGTATTACGTCACTCATGAATTAAATTGTTACTAATAATTTTCTATATTTGAATATTAAATCCATTTTTTCCATTCACAATTTAAAATCACTATTTAATTCCATTATTTCCTTTATTTATTTGAATATCAAATATGAATTCCATTGTTACAATTCGACATTTAGAAATAATTCCATTAATTAATTTGACAGATAATTAATATTTTCAATAAAATTAAATAACTTAATAATTAATTACTCATCTCAAACCCTTTAACTAACTCAAAAATTATTTATTTATCTCAACATCACTACTAATTCAACATTTCATTCACGAAATTAGTTACTTTAATTAATACCCATATTAATTAAGCACATTAATCCCCTTCATTAATTCAGCAATTAGTTAATCAATATAAAAAAATAAATATATCATAATTAAATCCACAATTAATTATTCAATTCATTATTCAATATAGCTATAATTAACTCAAGAATTAATTATCCCATAATCCTAATTCTGTATTCTGATAATTAAGGGAAGTAATAATTACCCCCAATTCCCAATTAAATATGTTGATAATTAACTCAACAAGTAATTATCCCCAAATACCATTTCATATTTATATTATAAGAATAAAAAATTCAGAAATTATTTATCTAAAATCAAAAATCTCACAACCTCATAATTAATTATCCAATTTAATTGGTTTAATACCTATCCCAATTCCCTCAACTAATTAATTCATCAAAATTAATTAAATCATTCATAAACTTAGTTACAATTCATTCAATTGAAATTCTATAATTACTTAATTAAAATTGAAATCAATATTTTGGGAATCGAATTATAGACTACCTACCTCAATTAATTAACAAAAGAGATTTCCCAAAATAAATAACCAATTTGATGTGGATAGATCAAGAACGTGGTGAAGAACATGATCTATATCTTAAACAATAAATCATGATAAAAATATAATGATCCTAAAATAGAATAAATAGATCATGAATCATAGAACTAGATAAACCCAAAAACATGGAAGAATTCCCCTTCATCTTAAGGAATAAGAATTGGAATATGAAATGGATTAACATAGTATGAGATTTTATTGCTAGGTGGGGTTAAAATATGCAATATGGGGCTTATATTCCTAAATAATAGTGTTGAAAATATCTTGGAATCTATATAGTAGGCTCAATAATTATGAAAAATAATTATGGTTCATGATAAGTCCAAATAAGGGTTAAATGGGGGCCTAAAAATTTTTTAAACTATTTTTTAAAGCATTCAAATACAATATTAACTGTTTGTTACTCAAATAACATGGTTACCACTAAATTTGAACCATAATTATTATCATATTTTAGGGGTTTCTTGGATTATAAATTTAGGGGGAATAGATTGAAAAACCATTCAACTTCTATGAAAACCCTCTCTTCACTGGGTTGCACATTTTGATGGGCAAGGGTGCAAGTTTAGTGAAAACCATGCGCTAACCATGAACTTCCCCATTTCTTCTATTTATACAAATTTTTCCCTCAATCACACAACAAGGTAAACCAAAAATGAAAATTACCCAACACAAGGAAAAAACACATATAAATGATCATAATAATTCTCTATAATAGGATATGGTTTTCCATTAAAAATTTATATTAAACTATTTAAATTTTAATAAATTGCATCAATTTCACAAATACACAACAATTCAAGAGAATTGGGGGTTTCCCTAAATTCCGGGAAAATCAAATTTCCTAATCCCAATTCAATGGAGTTATTTTAATCGATAATTATATTCAAATTTCATTTATAGAATGAAATTTCACTAATATTAAAAAAATTAATTTAAATATATAATTTAAGGGTTAATCAAAATTCCACCATCATAAGGGAACCACATACCACATGATCAAAAGATAACAAAACATGAATCCTTAAATCAAGAAACTCCAATGATGAATATAAAAAATAAATATCCAAGAATATACTATCGATTGAAGATAAAAAATAGTGGTTGTTTGATCCTCCGATGACACGGTGATCTAAAAAACCCTCTAGGGGAAATGAGAGAAAGAGGGGGAAGGATAACAAGAAGAGTAATCCTACTATGTGGATAAAATAAATATTTTGTATTCTTTTATCTTCGTTCAAACGGTTGTAGATGGTCTAAAATCACCTCTTGAGAGATCTTATAAAATAAGAAATTGTAATAGTTCAAAAAAGGTACCTAGGGAACATTAAATAAGGGTTTGATGTTTTAAAAAAATTAAACTTGTTGTTTAAAAAATATTTTATGAATAGTTATCTTGGGAGGGACACGCTGTTGGGGAAAAAATCAACCATAAAAGTGCCCCAATTTTAATGGGTTTAACAGTTTCTCCTTTTTGAATGCTCAGTTTGAATAAACGTGCATTGGACGTGTAGAAACCCACTGTCTGGGATTTTACAATGTTCCCAGAGAGGATGCAAGGATTTGTAAATTTGTGCGCCACCCATGAACTACTAATAAAATATCAAAAGTTTCCAAATTTCGAAATAAATCACCCCCAAAAAAACCTAATCTTATAATAATCAAAATATTAGATTTGGGAATACCTAAACAAGTAACATGATATTTCACTCATAATTGGTGCAATAAAAAATTTAAAGACTACATATAGAATGGATCTAATTGAGTTTTAGATATTAAAGAAGAAACTCTATGAAAAAAATTGTTAAAGGAATTTTTTGTACATGTGTGCTTCCTTGGTGTGCACCTATTATTTTAGAAAAAAATAAATATTGATAAATGAAAACATGAATTTATTATTAAGAGCTAAAAATATAAAAATTAATAATAGGTATAATCTTCCATATATTGATGATTTTTCAAATCAACTATGATGATCTCAATAATTATGAAAGATGTACCTTCATTCTATAGATCATCAGTTGAGTGTCCATACGGTGGATATACAAATGATATCATTCAATATAGGTTATAGAAAAAATTAATATGTAGTGATTCTATTCATTCATACTAGTTACTTCGTTCTCATCTTGGATTTAATGAATATATTCATTAGAGAATAGATTGACCCGTTTATTGTAGTCTTTATGGATGGAATTCTTATATACTGAATGATAAATTATGATAATGAAAATCACATTGTAATTGTACAAAATAAATTAAGGATGAAGAAAATATTTAAAATATATAAATGGTGGGATTTTTGGATTAAATTGTTTCATTTTTGGGATCATATAATCTCAATAGATGATAAATTATTACATCCATCAACGATGAAGGATATTTAATGTTAAATCAAACAAACCATAGTGACTGTGATCCCTAGTTTTCTTGGATTCGGATAATATTATTGGTGTTTTTCAAGAATTAATTGTTCCTATCTAATCCTATAATAATGTCATCTCTAAAGGTAGACATGTTCCCCTTGATAGATGAATGAAAGAAACATTTCCATGAACAAAAAAGGATATTTTTCACTGCACATATTCTTATATTAATCTATACTAGAGAATTTTTTTTAATCTATATTAATTCATCCATGAAGGGATCTAGATTATTTTTTTCATAATTTTATTGTTATATCTTATAACACTCAAAAATATAAAATTCTTTTTAAAAATTATCCTACCCATGATTCTAAGATAACTATAGTATTTTTTTCATTATTTATATAGAGGAATTACCATTGTGGATATATGTGTCATATATATAAAAATAATAGTTTTTTAAAGTATATATTCATATAGGATGAGATGAAATTTATAAAAATATGATGGTTAGAGCTGATTGAATATTTTTATTACTTAATACATTCCAACAATGTTCAATAGAACAAGGTGGTTATCGCTTTGATAAAAAATTATCATGCTCAATTATCCTTTGTTTTGAATAAGAAGGATCCAATATTTCTGTACTGATAATGAATGTATATATAAATCCTTATGAAAGGGTAAAATCGTATCCTGATCAATCGAATGGTCAACAATCTATCCAAGAGAATATTAAATATGTGTAGAAGGGAGATTTGGAGATGAAATATAACATCATAAATGATTCTTAGTCTAACTGTGATCGTGATGGAATGATTATGTTCAATAATTTAATATGAATTTCTTTTATAAAAGATTTAAAAAAAATTATTGGAACCTCATATTTTTTAATTCTCTATTAATCTAGGAAGTATGAAGTTGTTTTGTGTTACGAAATAGATTTCATGGGGGGATAGTGTGAAGAGAGATATCGCAATGTTTGGATATTTGTTATTGTTATGTCATTATATTATAGCTGAAAAAGAAAATATTTAAGAGTGTGTTACATCCTTTATCTGTAAAAATAATTTAACGGGAAAAAATAACCCTATATTTTGTAACTAAACTCTCCATAACATTTACGTGAATAAATCTCCATTTTTTCTAGTTGATTACATTACCATGTCAGGAAACATCATCATTATCATATAATGCATTCCTCTGGATATGTGTATCAAAATATAAATTAAAGAAGTTGTAAGGGAAGTGTTTAATAACTCTGACAAGAGGATGAGCCCATAAGGGGAGGCACACCGCTAGGTTTTCACCCATTTCCACCCCTCTTCCTCCACCATGGATCAGCTAAAACATCTCATATTAGAACATATGCTTGGCATCCATGTGGCATTGATGTCAGTAGGAAGGACCGTATTGATGATTCGCAGCATTTTCTTTCTTGATTCCATTCCTACATACTTCGATAGCTAGGAATTTCTTTGGTGGAACCGTGATGATCTTGCAGTCACGGTCTATGTTCTGAGGGTGCGGCTTTAACTTCATTATCATTTGTGAGTGTGTGGGATTGTCCGTTGTGGTCTCTATGCATGGATATATCTTGGCGATAGGTTTTCTATTCTTCTTCTATGGAATTTGTTGGTCTTCATGGCTCAAGGTGACAATTTAAAAGTTTGATGTTTCCGATATAGAAATTTGGGGCGTCGCCATCACCGATGTACCCTACATCGAGTCTTGTAGAGGCAGTCGGCGTCTCCAGATTCACCCGATGACTGGGATGGATGAAGAATTTTCATCGGGGGGGATTTTAGACATTCCTTGTGGTGATGGGTTTTGTGATTTGATGTTTCATATGCTTGGATCAGCTTATTTTTGTGATTATTCTTCTTGCGGTGAATCTGTTCTGTGAGTCTAGTTGATTTTGGTTGGGTGGTGTGTTCTATTGTGCGGTCTGAGGTACAACGGTGTATGCTTCCATATCTGCTTCAATGGATGCTTCAGATGAGGTCTAGAACTGAGATTTTTCATCAGGTCATATATATTTGGATTCGAAATTTTGAGAGGGTAGGGATTTATCCATCAGTACTAGGCTCATGCATCATTGCATAGGACAACTAGCCAGGTAGTGATGAGAAGGTGGAAGCTGTACTGAATGTTTTGTGCAGGGGAGGGGCTCCCCTTGTAGATTTGATTAGGTTTTATGGATTTTTATGCATTGTGGCATAGATTAATGTCTTATGTTCTTGATGTTATGTTGGTTTCCCCTTCATCCCTCAAAATGGATTTATGATATAATGATAAAAAATATTTTCAGTCAAATATGTTGTACAGTTGCTTAGAGTACCAAAATACAATTTGTCTTATCAATATTCTTGGATAACTTGAATGTTTTAGGGTTGCCTTCACCATGATCTTGATTTATAGTATAGTTTTATTACTATATATAGTCCTCAGATATATGTTGAGTATGAGTTAAGTCATCATATACTACAGTATATGCTCTTTTTTTGTTCGTTGAATTTCAAAGGAGTTTGGGATGAAAATTGTACCATAGTAATGTTGTATTAAAATATTTGATTCACTCAAGAATCCCAATGGATCATTATTAGTCAACATAATTAAATAACATTAGACATCCAATTTGGTATAATGATGTTATATAATGATATATATTTGGAATGAAGAGAGTAGAGGAAATGGAAAAGAAATTCATATCCATTCAAAAACACATCGAGGTAGGTCAGAGTCGGTAGAAATTATACTAATAATCATCGATGTGGACTAGAAATTGATGTTGGTGAAATTTTGATTCAATTATGATCTCTATGGATGATGGTTCTAATGTTACTGAATAAATAGAAAATGAGCCATATACACATCCATGCGATTTAAAATATTAATTGTATTGATTTGTAACATATCACTTAGAGCTTCTCCAAAAGCTCCCTCAAGTCCATGGGTTTTTTGTATCTATCATGATGAAGTACACACCTATCCTTTAACATGTACCAAACACAAAGGTCAAACTACTAGCAAATGATTATTCTTTTTTGAAACAACCAAGTATTATTATGTATCGAAAAAAAATTGTTATGAAACTAGACCACTAGCTTGGTCATTATTTTGTGGAAAATGAATTATGTTCAAGAAGATACATGAGAAACCATGGAAGAATAAGTAAAATATATCCTTGTTTATTTTTATCATAGTCATAATATTTTGGGAGACAAATTAATTTTTTAAGTGTCGTATATTGTAACACACTGATATTTTACTAATTATTAATTTTAAATAAAATACTTTAATTTTATTGTATTAATTATATATAACACCATTTAATCACCCATTAAATGATACACTATATTAATAATGAATTACATGCAACACTAAAAAATATGTTTCTACACACATCATTTGGATACCTTATGATATAGATGACGCTAAGATTTAACGAAACCACAATATATTATTAATATAGTTATATAAATTCAAAAATTATAATCTAGTCTTTAAAATTAGTTTTATTAATATTAATAAATTTTTATAAATGCTTATTATAATTTTTTTATGTAATGGAATTATATTTCCATAAAATTACATAATTTTTGGTAAATTATATTTATGATTTGGAAATACAAATTTCAAAAAAACAAGAATTTTGGTACATATATGAAAAATTAGATAAATTGGTTTCACAAATTTTGAAAATATATTTTATAAAATAATATTCATTTTTGAACTAAATATTTCATTATTATCTTAGAGATTTTTTTTGGAATTTTTTTAAAATTATTAATTTGTAATTGAATAGTGAACAACACTGAAATATAATTGTAAACCACCTTTTTATTTAAATTATTTATAATGTTAGAAAATAAGTTAAATATATTTTCAGGTAATGTAAAATCAATTATATGTAATTTATTCTATTATATTTCATTTTAATAAAATTTATATTGAATTTTGATATAAAAAAATTGTACTTTTTTTAACACTTTCTATTTAAAAAAACCCCCATTTTGTGATGTCAATGCGATAAATTTTAAATAATTTTTTTTAAAAAAAAAAAGTTTCAAATTTTGGGAAAAATAATTTCATATTTGGATAATAAAATTCTTAATTATATAATATGTTAATCTTAAATTTATTCCTAAAAAATATTAATGATAGTAACAACATTTTACAGTGGTTAAGGTAAAATGGGTTTAACATGTGGGTAAACCAAAATGATAAGGGTGAGAAATAACCAAAAACATTTACAAAACAATTTTAATTTAAATACTTTGAAATAAACTATGATATTATAATAATTCTAAATTATTTGATCATTTGTTAAAAAATAAAACTTCAGTGTAATTCAAGCTTTGAAAAACCAGCACATGTTCAACTCGCCTCACCTAAAAAAAGGCCACATAGTATCGATTATTATTCAAGCTATATAACCCTTTTAGATCCATAAATTCAACTATAAATCACTTAACATCATTAATCTCCTTATCATTGATACCATTTATTGGATTTAATCCATCCAAGTAAGTATTTTGGTGTAATCCTTATGAGGAATCCTGAAAAGGGGGAAATATCCATAGATGAGTGTTATTGTTTTACATCTTCCTCTAAATAATTTATTTTCTATTATAACATATTTATATAGTTAACATTATATCTTCAAAATACCTCAATATTTTTTATATTGATTTAATTACCTAAAAGCATCTACACATTCATACAATGTGTTCTGATTTCCTTATTTGTGTGTACAACAGACAATCACCTCACGAACTTATGTCATTAGTATTTCCATTACCACCTCTCAAGGAGGGACCTAATGATATATTTACTAGTTGTATATTTATATTTATGATTTTATTATAATCTATTAATTATTATATAAAACATAGTTTTTTACTTTCAATTCTATGGGAATATGATAATGTTGTTCGTGTATACAACATACTACCACCTCACAATGTGGTATGATTCATTCATTCATCTCATTAAAGAAAATAAATATTTTTAAAATTAAAATATGTGATTTACATGACAATCTGGGTTGGTAAAATGTAATTTATCATTCTTCCATTCAATACAAACTAAAAATGGAAACAACGGTGACATGTAGATTAGACCTACAATCTCCATAACTGAATATTTTATTTTTTATCACTAAATTATTTGTATTACTATAACTAAATATATTATACATTTATATTATAAGTATATCATGGTTAAAATTTATTATATTATTCAATCATGATAAAATTATTCAGAGTACATATAAAAAACAGATCATCTATAAATAGTATATCGATTGCTTCCATAAAAATTACATTCACATGGAATTATTTATAAATGAGTAATAAAAGTTCATAAGAAAAAAAATATTGTATGAAATATATAAATATAGTTCTTTAATAGATATATAATATAATATAAATTATTATAGAAGAATTTTGAACATTTATGGTGAAATGAATGAAATAATGTAAAGGTTTTTTTTCTGAATTTACCTTCGTATAGAAGTATATTATGTAATGCACCTTTATTAATTACTAAGTAGTATATATAGTACCTTTAAATTGTTATATCTAGAATTTATATAACATTATGAAATTTCATTATTGTATATTTTTTTCCTTCATGAGGGTTATGAATCAATATTACAAATTTGGAAAATATTTTATGTTAAATTCTTATCCTTTATTATAGTTCTTTCTAACAATCATTCCAATCATATATTATCAAAATACATCTCTCAATAACCCCATATATTTTTTAATACTTCTGTAATTTATGGATAATAAATTATTTCCATTCATTTTCCTCTATTTTGGTTCCAAACATTTCAAAAAAATATTTTTAATAAAAATAGTATTTTTTTTAAAAAAAAAAATTTCATCACAATCCATGTTCTCAAAATCATTTTCTAAAAGGATTTCGTATTCGTATAATGGTTTATTAAATACATTTTATCCAAAATATACTATTTAAAAATATTTCATACATGAAAAATCAATTTTTAGAACAATTCCCATTTGGGGTTTCTAAAAAATGTAAATATACTATTTTGTATCTTTTACATAAACTACATGAATAATATTACCTACTATATTGACCACTCAATGACTTAATGATTCCATTAAAAATTTAAAATATCATTTTATATAATGTTTCATCTTTAATATTTTCTAAAATTTTGTATTTTAAATTATATATTTAAAGTTGAATCGGATTTTAAAATGGATTTCCTTTTTAAATAGTTTTTTATTCAAATAATAACTGGTATTTTCTAAATTAAATATTCTAAATTACTCATAATGATTAATTTATCTGTTTTCCATATTATTTTCAACAAACAAATTTAGCAATTTTTTTATTTTATAATTTTATATTCAAATGAATATTATCATCTTCAATAAGATTTCTATGTTATTTTCAACTAAAAATCATTTTCCATATAAATTTACTTATTCTGGTGTAACTTATGATTTAATGGGTGTATGAAAAAAGGATATCATTAATATTATTTCTATGGATGTTTTATTAAGACAAGATGATTATTAATCTTTGTTCTCTTCTATAGGTTAGACCATGAAATACACTATATTAAGAATAATTATTTTTCTAAGAGTTATTCTTTCATGAACTAATGAAATGATAATGAAACATATCTCTTTTATATGGGTTATGATATGATGAAATGTTTTTTAATCCAATTTCATTTCCTGTGTTATGATATGATAAATTGATTTTGATCTTGTATCACACATAAATATGGATTTCATTATAATATTGGAGAGAAATATGCCTCCACCATATGAAATTTTTAATGTTTTTTATCACCTGATAGAAATAGTACTACAATAAGGAGTGAATATTATTATGTAAGAAACATTTCTAGCATTGTTTTTAATGATAGTTACCTTTCTTATAATTATGGTCTGGGGAGTGAACTTATTCCACTCTAATAACGTCATAAAATTCCCTACAGTAATAAGGAAATGATTATTTATTCTTATCTAAATGAAAAAAATTGTTTCTAATACAAATGTTACTCTATAATTGTTCATATTCTTTGAATCCATAATTATTAGTGATTTATGGAATGTGAATCATTATTTCATGGCTACAGATTATGATATATTGTATATAGGGATGAGTTTTCAAATGATATGATCACATTCTCATTCACTTATTTTAATTTTATGCTTAAAAACCTCCCTTATTTTAAATTAGTGAGACTATGATCTCACTATTTCTTTTCTTTCATTTACCGAGGTCATGATTTAATTTATTATGTATGATATTTATATGAAGGGTGATAAATATCAATATCACAGTGGTAGTTTATATAGTTTACTTATGGACAAGTGGATTTTGTATCTGAGATTACGAAAACACTAAACTATTAACTTTCTTCTATTGTGAATTATATTTATGTAATTAATATTCATATAAAATGACCAAATAACTCCATATGAGGATAATGGGTTTCTATTCATGCTGAAAGTAGGATAAATTTTTCAAAATTGGTCTAGAATTTGAAATAATTATGTAATAATTTCACTCAATCTCATCAACGTATTAGGTATGGATACATATTTGTATATAAAAGAATCAAATTGTAGACTGGTAAATGATATCGTCATGGTAAAATGATTCAACATAGGTCACATGTTTATCATATTCCAAACACATGAATGAGTCCATATTCCTAGGTTCTACAAGGCTGGCATGCTCCTCTTATGTGGGAAATATATTAACTGATAGTCCACCCCTCATGAATGCAAATAAAAATCCACCAATTTAATTGTAACAAATAAATTCTTAGAATAATAAGACATATATAAAAAACCATGAAAAAAAATACAAAATAGAACACTATGTGATCAATATTGTGTATAATATTGTGATAGAATAACAATATTCATAGACAGAATATAATAGTTCTGTATCACAGTTTTCCATCCACCTACATCAAATCATTTTCAACAATGAATAGTTACCCATTCTATAAAATAAAACAAAACAGTTAGATGTTGTAATTAAAGATCCCTAAAAGTTATATAACTTCTTAACACATGGTTTTCAATGAAGAACCATATGGTTCATCAATGAATGAAAACTGAACAAAATCACATACCCAATTTGAATGAGCTCACTTTTCTAAGAATCTAAACATAGTATATGGTAATAATTAATAAGAAATATATGGGAAACTACAGAGAAATTATTTTTAATGATGGTATTTTAGAATATATACATTAATCAATCCATCAGTGGAACCATTTTTTAGTTATGTCAATGGAGGGGTCTGTAATTTACTAGAACTCTAATCGATTCAAGATTGGAAAGATATTTCCATCCCAATTCATGAAAATATACCCATGTCCAGAAAATTATCATCAATATATAAATAATATATAAACAAATAATAAATTTCAGAAATATAATGTTTCATGATTATATTTTTATTGAAACATACCTTGAATCATCAATCATTATTGTAACCCTCACACCCAAAAAGTTCAGAGTCGGTTCATTATTTTATTATATTAGCACAATTACAAGGAATTTGATCCTAAAGATCCATTCAGTTTAGCAGTCATCGAATGACATATTATATACAAGATACCCATAATACATTTTTAAAATAAAATAAAAAAAGATATATAATAAACTGAAATGTACATGATCCATGAATGCTTATTCTAAGATTCCTTCTTCATATCATTGGGAAATAAACTTAAAAAGGGTGATGAAAAATGATGAATAAGCTTATATAATGAATTAAAATAAATATCAATAGAGATAAATTAACATTTCAACCTAACTAAATGATAACACAATCCATTCTATAAACATTATAAGGCAATATAAATATTGGAAGGTAAGAACCTAAAAGTCATTCCTTTTAAATCAATAAACAGTGAATGAAATGTATCCATAGATATATCAATAAAAATCTAACAAATAAATAATAACTGAATAAAATTTATTGAAATTATTAGTAATATGATACCATGTGTGAGGCACATGAAAACCAATTACTGTTAAGACCTTTCACAGAATAGATTAAATATAGGGATATAAACCCATCTAATTTAGAAAACCATTTTTAGAACAAATTAATGCATCTAGGGGATATATAAAATTTGGGCCCCACCCTTCAACAATAGTAAAAATCATTCGACATATTAAATGATCAATTGTATAATATTCCTTATCAAATATTGACACAAAATAAAGCATATGGTTTTATAAACAATTTTCTAAAAAATAAAATTACTATCAGAGTAGATACTCAATGTAAAATGGTATACAATTTAGGCAATACAAATATCCCTTTTATGACGATATGGAGATTCATGTAAATTTTAAGTGAAAATAATTACAATAATGTTATTGTTTCAAGATATGGTTATCAATCAAAAATTTTAGGTGGGATTTCAAATATAATCATTAAGAATTTATGGTAGGAAATTATTCATTAAACATCCCAACGTGTCCCATGCCACATGAAACATTTATTTTATAATCCTCATGAAGGAAATATTTTCATAACCAGATGAAAAAGGATTCATGATATAATGTATTGAAGAGTTATTAGACACACTAAACGAAATAATTAAGGGGTGTATATGGCATATTCCTTATGAAAAGAAATCTAAGGCAATTTTCCCTTATCTTATTTTTTCTTTTAAGGTGAATTTCTTCCAAATTAATATAAACTAATATTATGTTATTTTTATCTATTAATTAGAATATTTTTCATCATTATAATAACTTTAATTTCACTTATTATTATGTTTTATACAACAAATATAATAGATATGATTATATCAGATGTTTTGAACAAATTCGGTTTATGTGTCAAAAACCACAATGGTATGCCAACTATAGTCAAATGGGTCATTTTATATCATCTCCAAAATTATAATAATAAGGAATTAATAAACATTTTTATAACTAAATTTTTATTTTAAATAAATAATTGAATATGGTTACGATAAATGAACCACCATTATAATCATTGAGATGTTAGGTTGTACATACACATGAGTAACATTATAATTTTTAAATGATCATTAGGGAAAGAAAGTATGTATAAGTATATATACTCATAATGATTGTAATATATTAAATACCATTTTATTTACTCATATATAATTATATATAAAATTATCATGGTGTAAAATGAATAACATCATGTCGAGGTGGTGCTAGTTCAGACATCAATGATCGACATTATCACTTCTTAGTTTATGAAATGATTATACAAAAAACGATATATATATATATACATATACATATATATATAAGTATAATTATTACATGAATATAATATAGATGTTTTTTGTCTCATATGTTCAATTATATTCATCCTCGACATATTCTATGGATCGTGTGAACAAATGACATCACTTTGAGGGGCCGGTAGTCCACACTTTATCAAACGAGGTAATCATTTTAAAAGAAAATGGAATGTAAAACGGTATGTGTTATAAAATAATTAAAAAAATATAGATATAATAGATATAAAATATATTATATAGAGACATAGTTTCAATCATAATGTCCAACCATGAAAGTTGGAAATGGAAAATTGAACATTAATCATTTCGTGAGGGAGTAGTTTACCACACACTGAAATTGTATGTTTGTTACCTATTAGATGGTGGTGCTTCTAAGTGTAGGAATAATTATTGACATAAAAAATTTGTAATCATATTTAAAATAACATTTTTTTTGTATATATATAATAATAATATTATTTAGGTTGATGAATGGAAATGATACTAAAAATATTGAGAGAAGATGTTACCTCTTAATCAGGTAACTTCTTTGGTTTGAACCAAATGGATCATTGGATTTCTTTTCATCCAAATAAGTGGATTCAATGGTGAAGTTAGAGATATTTTCAGTCTACATGGATAGATTTTGTATGAGATAATGTGGCTTTATATGTTATAGAATGTGCGAGAGTAGGTGTCCTTTTATAGGGAATGAAAACGAAACATTTGAAAATTTTGGAAATATGTTATGTGTGCACATTTTATTTGCTAAAAACATAAAAAAAATCAATAATGTAAGTTTCATGAAATAATTATTTCTATAAAATTGGTTGTGAACATGTGTATAGGTCATTTGGTCCCTTAAGGTAATTTTTTAGTCCCTTAAAAAGCTTAATTTTACAATAATAGTTGCGATTAATTTAATAGATTTCACTAATCATTTTGGTCATAAACAAAGTTAGTATTATTTTACATTATAAATTATTATTATTAAAAATAAGGAATGTATCTTTCCAAATTCCAATCAAACATTTTTTGGAAATTAATCTAAAATTCACCAAGCATGAGGGATTCCAATGCGGGTTTTTAAGGTAAAATTCCTAATACTTTGCAATGATTTTATAATAATTTTCAAGGTGAAATTGATTCAAACAATATAAACTTTTTTAATTGATTTTTTTTTCAAATTACACTTTGAAAATAATTAAAACTATTAATAAATGATATAAATAAATTATATTAAAATGAATTGTTGAACTAAAATTAAATATTTTCAACTATTCATTAAAAATGATATGTTTCCACAATATAAAAAAAACAATTACCCAAACCTATGTTTTATGATTCTAATTCCAATATGTAATTTTTTTAAAAAAATTTATATCAATAAATGTTTCAAAATTCATATTAAAATTCCGTTCTCTATTAAAAGGTGTTATAATTTCATTAATTAAAATATAATATTTTAAGGATAAAATTTGGTATGTTTTTACTTAATGCAATCAAATATTTTAGAGGCATATAAAAAAACATAATTAATCATAATATATATATATATACAACACGTTAATTAAAATGATTATATATTTTTAATTAATTATGTTTATTATGATAAAACGTTTTTACAATCATAAAATTAATAATATTTTATTTATCCAATGGGTACTTGTTTTATGTTCCTATTAATTATTAGCCAATAAAATCAATTTATATTTATAAAATGGAAAAAATTATTAATATAGTTATTTATATTCAAAGTTACTAATTTAAGGGATCTTTAATGTTATATTAAAAATTAATATTCCAATAATACATTTTATTTGGTTAAACAAATTCTTGTGTGTGACGCAAGCTAGTGAGGATGGTTACTCTTGCATGAAACACTAGTAAACTTTGTATTTTGTGAATTATAAGATATAAAATATATAATAATTTTTTTCTATTTTAAATATATTATAATGTATTGGGGTTATATATTCCCCTTTTACTTTTGGTCTTACGTGTCATTATTACTATAGAATATAAATTTGTACATTAGATTTTCGAGTTGTTGTAATTATTTATCATTAAATATAAAATTAAAAATCTATGTCACTGGCTCATCGACATATAATCCAATATATACACTTTTCATTAATAGATTACCGTTTATGTTCAATATTACATTGATAATTATCCTAGTGAGGTGATTAAATTATATATGTGAATTTAACTCCAGTTTTCTTTTATATGTCATGATTTTATCAAGGAAAAACATAAAAAAAATATTTAAATTACCTATATATAAAAATGGTAGATTTGATAACTGGATTATATTCAAAATATTGATCTACAATGATACATTATTATACATCAATAAATAATAAGGATTTTAAATGGGTCTTGAGAATAGTTATTGTTGAAGTATTGATGGATCATTCCCAAAAATATCTGTGAAGGGTAGATGAATCAGAGGACAAAGAATCACAAGGGGAGGATTATATATAAAATATGTGATTGGGGGTTGATTTTGTTATTTGAATTAAGTTTCAAAGAAAACAAACTATAATTCTATAATATATATGATACATTACATGATATGATAACATAATGAAATTAATAATTTCATCTAGAAATTAGATAGGATTTTACAATTCTCCCCCACTAAAATCATTTCACCCCCATGATGTTCCATCAATGGTTCTACTCGAACATCTTGGACACTAATCCAATGCATCATCTACTCACTCCCATGTCTCTTAGATACCCATATAATGGTAAACAATCCAAAATTGATGTACCATATTCCCTCTATGGACAAAATAATTATGATATACAATATTTTCCATGTTCCCCATGCATGATGTGTCAATCCCCAAATCAACGTACACCTTGTCAATGACATAGATAGGATCTGGAATATACCATTGGATATGATAGACATGAAACACAACATGCATATAATGGTATTAAGAATGAAGATCCAAACAATATACTTCATTCGCAACACATTCAATGATCTAAAATGATCAAATATAGTGTAGAATTAGATTCCAAAACGTCAACATACATTGGTTCCCCAATCTATAAGTCCCCCTCAGATAAAGCTGATCAATTACAACCATCCGTAATGTTCTCATCCTATTGTTAGCATGTGACTTCTACATATTCTAAGTTGTGATCAATCTCTTAAAAAGTTTCTAAAATCCCTTAGAAATATCTCATAAACAACTATATCCATTTGATATTCCCAGACCATCCATGTGAAAATGAAGAATTATATAGATGGAATAAACTATTGAGCCTCAAAATAATACTCTTTATTAATTGAATATATGTTAATTTTATTATATAAACTCAATAAAGGGTTTTTTATCATCAGAAGATCAATAAATTATTAAGTGAATGACTAAAGAATATTCTCTAGTATTTAAATCGTTAGATCAGTCTATATTTAGTTTTGGGGACGGTTTGTTGTGCTAAATCTAATCCAAGCCCCAAATGATTTCTTCAAGTACTACTGAAACCTAAATTTTTTTATGTATAATCATTAATGCATACGATAACTCCATGTGATAATAAAATATCATATATTAAAAAAAATATTAGATGATATAATAAGTTATTCTCGCATATTTGTATGAAATGATAAACATTCGTTAACTGACCAACAAACACCTATATACCATAGTAGATCCTTAGCTTCACAACTATCCCCAACACAATGTCCATAAGGATTTAATCAATTAACCACATGGTTACTAAAAGATTATAGAAATAACCAGTACGATGATGATTCTAATATTTTATCATCTATCATGTACAACATTGGGAATCTATTCTAGTAATGTATCTCTTCATCAGTGACCAAAAAACAATTACCTGAAGGAATGGTACTTTTTTATCATATGATGTACTACTCACTTATATTTCTGTAATTCTGTCTTAAAATCCTCCCTAGTTGATAATGGTACTAAAAATATCCCACCAATAATGATTATATAATCACTATCCAATGACCATATAGTTAATGGGTCACCCCATACTATCTGTTTCCATATCAAATCTCACAAAAGACTAGTCTATTTTTAATACATTACCCTGTATAACAAAGAATATTTGAACCCTATTGGTGACCTTATCATTGATTCCTAATCCTCAAAAGTTGGTTTCCTCAAAATTTTCAACAATCTCATCATGTTCCACTATTGATTTGATGTCATTTCATTATGCTCCTAATCTAACAGTGTCTTCAAGAAAATAGGATCTACAATGGTGATACCTTTACTACGCACATAATCCATATCAAAGTCTAAAATATGAAATTATTCTACCAAATTATTCTATCAAAATATTCTTCATGATCTTTGATGATATAATGAGGGTTATAATGATTCGTATTGATAAAAACACTCTCATGGAGATATAATGTTTCTAAAAAATTAAATTGTAGACCAATTCTTCCATATCCAAGTCATGTGTAGGATAATCCCAATCATGTGGTCACAGATGATGTCAACCATAAGAGAGTAAATTTTTAATGAAATAACTACTACTCCCAATTCTATTCTTGAAGTGCCATAGTAGACAACATTACAAATCCTCGTATTAGGTAGTGTCATCATTGGACATATTGTAAACATTCACTTCATTTAAAGAAACACATTTTACACATTTTTGGTGATTTTATCCTCAATTACTTATCCTTTAGTAAATAGATTGATTCTAATATGTGAGATATGTCCTTTAAAAATAATTGGTAGTATCTGGATAAACCAATAAATCAACTGATCCTAAACACATTCTAAGGATATGTCACAAAAAAAATTTACATGACATTATCTTGGTCCACTTATATATATGTCTAAAAAGACACATTCACAATTAATTTCTCCTTCATAATAGAAAAGATACCCATAGATAGCATTCCAAAAGAATTGCACATGAGCCATAGCCTATTTGGAAAGTACTCTGTAAGTGCATCCGGGAGACCCGGGATCAAATGCAGGTGGAGACATCATTTCCGGGCACTGTAGTAGTACTGTAGCAGGTACTGTAGCAGTACTGTAGTAGGTACTGTGTTGTACTATAGAAGGTAATGTATCGAGAACTGTATCAGGTACTATTTGGCACTGTAGTAGCCAGAAATATTCCCCCATTTGGGCCTTCAGGCCACCGATTTGGTCCCCGAGTCCTTTAAGTCCTTTAGGCCACCCATGACATCGGGTCAATAAGGCCTTAAGGCCACCTCAAAGCCTTCATTCCACCATAAGTGTAAATTAAAACAAGATGAACTACGGGTAACAAGCTCTACAAGGAGGATGAGCAAGGAGCTTTCACCATAACAGAAGCTAAATGGATTTCAAGAATGAGAGGGTATGGAACCTACCATCGGGACAAGCCTGTGCATGAAAGGGAATGCCTAGTCAAACTTCCATACGAAGGTGGAAAGATAACTTCACGATGAAGAAGCTGGGGAGGAGCAGTTCCAAGTATTTAGTCTGGGTTGTATTTAATGCTTGAAGCCTACAGGAAAATGAATTCCTCTATGGCCTATGGTCCATGTATTACTTACACCTAAGTGCCTTGTTAGGGTTCCACCTCACCCCTTGAAAGGAGGATTACCAAAATAAATAAGAAATTAAGGTCTTCAGATCATTAGAGAGAATTCCAAAATAATTTATTCCCAATGTATACTCTGGACATTCTCAATATGTCTAACATGTTGCTCTGGGGAGGGTGAGTAGTTTATGATGTCATCAATGAACACCATTATAGAAGGGTAAATATATGCTTATAATACCATTTAAATGAGATATGTGAACATTAATAGAACATTAATATATCCAAATGGTGTGGTCATGTACTAAAAGAACCAATACATTCTCCAAAATTGCATCTTTTATATTCATTCTCCTCTAACCCAAATATGGTGATATCCCAATTAAAGATAAATATCCAAAAACAATCATGCTCAATATATTTCATAAAAATAATTCACATCATGGAAAAAATATATATGTACTTATATGTGACATAATTCTACTTTTTATAATCTATGTATATTCAAAGGATAGAATATAACTTCATATTGAATGTAAAGTTCTATCCCACTATGATGTATTAAGACTAATAATTCCTTTATAATATCATCCATTTTGTTTTACATTGATAAACATCAAATCAGCCAAGCGCATATGATAAGGGGACATCAAAATGGAAAATTCACCAACCAAAGAAAAATAATAAATTTAAAAACTCTATCAACAGTCCATCACTAAATTCATATAGGTTTATATTTTGATTGGTATCCATAAATAGAGAAAATATAAGGGGGATACCAATTATCATACTGAGATATCCAAGACAATAATCTATGTTGTGATCACCCCATGTTGACTCGTGAGTAGACAAAACCTACCAACTCTGATTTCCCGCAGTGCTAATATTTCATAGTTCTCTCCAAATGATGAATTGAATGATACCCATCTTTCAAAGTAAGAAATTTGATATTATATTCTCTTCGACTAATCCATTCCATAAATTAAATAAAAACTCAATATCTCCAAAATCATTAATTCCCACATAGGTCCATAATTTAAAATCAATGCAAGACACTCTATGAATGTATAAATATATTCCACTCTTTTTTTGAGATGTTTCTGATTAATTTTTTCTCATTCCTATGATCTTTTATCACTTGAATAGACGGTGAGGAAGTTGGTTTTTAGTAGAAGGATTCTGGAATCATTCGATGGAATATTTATTTTAGTATTTAATTAAGGGTGGATATAAAATATCAATCAGCTCAATAGTGGAACCCACTAACAAATTGTTATGGTCTGAGTACATTTTAAGGGAATATATGACCCATCAACCGACAATAGGAATTCCATGAGCTATGTCATGGCCAGTCATCATCCAGTAAGTGGTTCCACTGGTTCCCCAGGGAGGACCATATTTAATATAGTTCACTCAAATTGGGGAGGTATTATATTCACCGAAAAAAATTAATTATAAATATTTTTTTATATAATTTTATTCCAAATTAAAACCACCAATGTGGTAATTTGGATGCTGAGATCTCCCCTCATGATTCTCCGTCCTCCTACTAAACTCTTCTTTCCTCTAATTTCTTGGAATGTTCCATAAATTCATAATCTATTAATTTTAAATAAATTAATTCCTAATGTGTCATATTATTTTAGAGATGATCCTAGATCAAGGTTGTATCTATATATTACATAATAATATCATAAACGATTCTCTATTTATTTTATTATAGTTTGACGATCTATCGTCTTTATGTTCTTCATTGATCAAATCATGATGGGAAAATGAATAACATCATTTTACATTTAATATTTATTAGATCATATAAAATTATTAATAATTTATCGATTATTTATAATTTAACCAAAATATTATAATGATTCATTTTAATAATTTTGGGGATATTAGTGTCTCATCCACAAACCTACCTCAGTGAAGATAGAATTATCTTGAATAGGGGATATTTCTTCGTATGTTTCTCCAATAATATCAACATGAGACCTTCTCCTTCTTGAATTTTTTCTATAATAATGAAGTGTCTATGAATTGATATAGATGGAATGATCCACGTATATATTCTCCAATTTTCACGTATTTTAGGATATATATTTTAATCGATATTTGATCTAGTTAAATCGGGACCCCTCATTCAGCATAACTCTTAATTTTTTTAGTTGACATAATCTTTTGTATATGTTATCATAGAACAACCTTCTGGACAAATAATTCTCATTATTCTCTATTATCCATATTCTTCATGATAATCATAAACCAGTTTAGGAATTCTTGTATTGGGTGCTCATTCTTCATGGTTGTTTGACATGTTTGGTCATTGTTTCATTTGTGAACATTAGAGATATTAAAAAACTACCATGATGTATAAATTTCCATAAATTCCTCTAATCTTGTATTCCCATGATTTGTTTGTTTAATTTATTATTTGAAATGCCATATAATTATTGATTGTTGATGATTTCTTATGGGATGGTGTGTGGATAAGAAGCCTATATATTGAAAAAATTCTATAAGAACTATTTTTCATTATTTATATTTTGATTCATGTTGATCAAATATTGTATTATTTTATATACTAAATTTTAATGACTATTTACAATTTTTGTCTTATTAGGCGTTAGATATTTATTTTATACAATTTTTTTGAATAATGATCATGGAATTATTAATAGGAGGTCATTTATTCTATGTTTTAACTTATTGGAAGAGAATATATTTCATTTGGAGATTATTATGTTACAAAAAATCATGGGATAGGATACTGACAACCATTTTTCAATGTCTGGAAGTTGAAACCTTGTGGATTCATGCCAATGTTCATGTGAAAAATGACATTAGGGTATCTATTAAAATGTCATGTAAATGAATTGAGGATTTCATGTGACATTAAAATCATTATGGTCAGGTTCTAAACAACAAAATCATCTTGATAATCCTTCTTGAGTAGAGCTGTTGCATATACATCTAAGTACCATTTTGGATTGGTTATCCCATGTTTCCACTATCTGATATATTTTATATTTAATGTGTATTTTTATATAGGTATACACATATCATACATGTTCACATATGATAAGGACACAATGATGTTTATCAAATGGTTTTTATTACTCAAACTATATACTATCATTTTAGTGGGAATATTCATTCCATGTATTGATGTTCAGGTAAAGAAAAAGGGTCCCATGGAAGAAAGATGATTCATGGAGCATACAGTTAGTGGAGGGAATATGATTGATTTTATAGATACTATAGTTTTGTTTTTTTATATTCCTTAACATATACGATTTTTTTGAATACCACCTTGGGATCCTAGTTGTTTTTTTATTTTTTAAAATAATTTTTTTGACGTGTGTTCCATATATTATTATGTTTCTTTAATTACCCTGAGGATTTCTTAAATTTTAATTATTAGTGTAATGATAGTATACTTATGGTATATTCTCTCACGATACGATTTCAATCCTTCACTTGTAATCTAAATAAACTGAGGCACAAATGAGTTCTTGTGGCACTATAGTTCAAACCTGGTTGTTTTGGTTAGGGTGTTGATATTCTACAAAAGTTATAAAAGGAATTTATTAGTACGCTAAATTTATTTAAATTTAACAATTTTATTCCTTAAAGAAAATTTATGATTTAAAAGGTATTTCTATCTTCTTGGATATTCATACATAATGATAAATCCAAATCAAATATATTTCTAAATATTTTTTTATTAGATCGGAAATTCCATAAAAACAATTTCGTAAAAGGAAAATTTTGATGTGATCAATAAAATATTTTTTTTATTTATAAAAATTAGTTTTTTAGTTTTTAATATTTTCACAAAAAATTGACAACAAAATGAAATAATATTTATTGAAAGTCAATATTTTCAATAATAAATCATATTAATTATTTTTCATCCTAATATAAACAAATTAATGATCAATCATCTTATAGTTAATTAATTTTTTATAATTAATTTAATTAAAATGTTATTTTATTCTCATCGATTTCATGTTACATTTAATTAATTTTATTGTACATAACAGATGTTCAAAATGATTTATAATATCAGTTCATTGTATTATTCCTTATAAATAAATTTTTTCAAAATAATTTTAATTGTCACCTACAAGTGAAACTAACCGATGATATATAATTTATAAACTAAAATCTGGATACAATTTATAGAGTGTCATCAATAAAAAATAGAAATATATAATATTTCAACATAATATGTCAATCAATGTATTGAGTAACTCTATAAAAATTTGATCTAAAAATCCCACATGACTTTTTATCACATATACTATAATAATATTATAAATTTAATTGACTTCACTTTCATTCATGAACTTTTATATAATTAAGAGTGGTGTTGATATTTGAATTTAATTTATATATTTTTTAAATAAAATATATTTTATGTGGTGATGAAAAATACATTTCCAAAATCCAAAAAAAAACATCCATATAAGGGTTAATATGTCTTTCATGAACCGTACTACCTAATCCTAAATATAAAATAAAATAATAATAATAAATAATACCAAATCATTAGGGATTTGATTTCATTATCGTAAAAATAATCATAGGACTAAATGGGTGGAAAGGAATAAATTCCAACTATATTTCAAAAAACTAATATTGATGGTGATTGAACATTTTACTAATACTTTTAATATCCTACATCCAGAGATTTGGATAGAATAGTATTTCTTTTATTCCCTTAGTTTGGTCCATTTCTATTGAATATTTTTCTCATTAGTTGTAGGACTAATAATTTTTTCCAGAATATCCAATTCTTAGACATTTGATTCATTTGATATACTTCACATATTTTTAATTGATTATCCTCCTAATGATTCATATAAAATAATGATATTGGTGGTCAATACTTTCACACATTAAACACTTTTTTGCTAGAGATATATTCCATTATGTGATTCATCCATCATTTTTTACAAGTAGAGAGATGAATCATATATCCCATATCATCTTACACACATATTCTTATAGGAAAATCCATATTTTTATTATATGGGTAATTATTATGTTTTTAAATAATCTTCTTATTAATTCAAACACAAGATAATTTTGGTGGGAATCTATTTATTAATTGAATATGCATTGGAAGTGTAAAATAGTCGTAAAAGGTAGTCACCTTATTCACGACACATATAATGATTCAGAAAATACCCAAAAATACTTTTTATAGCTTATTTACCCTAGGTTAATATATTCTAGTACATAGATCAGTTTTTATAATTAGGATAGTTATATAATTACTGTGAGAAACACATAACCTTTACATTTCCAAAATATCATAAAATTTTCATATATTTAAAATTTTCCTATAGTCATAACCCTAATGATTTTGTATACCAAAAAAAATCATCATGAATATTAACTATGTTCTCCATTAATGCCAACAATAGAGACCAGAGAGAAATAGAGCATTGATAATATATTGATTTCATGATTTAAATAACACATATTATAAACTATACCATAATATAATGAAAAAAATAATTACCCTATTTGAGGAATTACTACATAATAAAAACATATGAATGTATCGCCATAATTTGAATGCAATACAAAATCTAAAATAAATCGCACAAATAATATTAATCATTGTCTCCTATTGAAAATAAAAATTAAGAAATTGTAATTATAGAATGATCTATAAGAGTAAGAAACTAGTCAAAATTTAAAAAAATGGTTAGATATTAATATTCAGATAAAAAGTGGTCATGAATGATATATCTTATTCAAAAAAACATTCAATCGTAAGAGTTGTCATCAGGTCACGATGAAATATAATGTAATCACCCAAAAAACTTGTACCATATAAATTGTGTATATAAATATGGTATAATAAAAACATCCATGTTTCATATTTAATTAGTATGAATTTTAATTATAGAAAAGGAATAAAAATATTTATTGATATCCTAGTGACCATAGCTAATAGTATTGAGTTTACACACATTTTTTTAAACATATCTAATTGAAATAATTTTATTACTCAATCATGTTTACATAGATATTATATATCCATTCCATTATCAATACATTGAATTCAAAAATATAATAACATTGTTTTTCTCAATTCATTGAATATATATAATTCATGTTATGTTCATGCCCAATTAGTTGAAATTAGCTAATATACATCATGATCCATATTATTCATATGAATAATACTAATCATCATCATGGTCAGGATCAAAATATTCATATCCTAAGGTATAAAATATTAACCAATGCACTTGAGGGGAATGTATGACCCCACCATTTGATCATACAAACAAATGATCACCACGTAAAATCAATCCATTTATGATTTAATAAATAAACCATGAGAAGAAAATTTGTCTAATAACATTTCAAAATCAACTGAAATTAGAAACATGGTTGATAAATAAATTAATAATCTACCAATAGAAGTATTTATGATGAGCACATATAGTTTGATTTATGAAAAATTACTCTGTTGGAGATGAATAGTTTTGAAATGGATGAAAAATAAAAATAATATTTCATAAAAAGGATTTTAATCGAATTTTAAGGGATGTGCTTTTCATGTCGCATCCAAATAAAATTGTGATAAGAGAAAAACTAATAAAACGTCACATGATAAAATAATATATATTGTTGAGAAATAAAATATATGTAAAACATTTGTTCTATTAATGACCAATATATGAACACTGTAACAAAGATCCATTTAATTATTTTAAAATTCCATTATAGAATACCTACCATTTTGAAATGTTGAATTTTTTTCCAAGATGATTATAAAGGAAAAATGATATTTTAATATTAAAATAATTATTTATCCTATAATGGAAACAATAATATTTGATAAAATAAAAGACACAGATATAGTGATAATTCCATTAAAATGAAATGGGATCATTCATGAGAAAAATATCATTTTAATAATAGAATATATTCATAAAGGATGAAATAACCAGGGTGGAACATGATCTATATTGAAAATATTATCTATATAAAACATAACATAATCATAGGGTAAAATATACCAATCATTAATTATTGTAGTAAAATAGTAGTGATTATGAACCAAGAAATATATTTTAGTCCATAAAACCCTTTACATATTAAGAAACAACCAAAATAAGTCATCAAATATAGTGAGAGAGATAGAATGAAATAGATGTCAAAATAACCAAGAAAAGCATCTTTCTTTTTATAATATATCTAATTGGTAGAATATAGATAGTAATTTATTTTAATTAGGCGTATAAAATAAATTGTTTATGTAAGATGAATACATTGATATAGATTGCTTACAATGAACTCCCACTTACTCATCCATGATCTTAAATCAAATAAAATTAAAATAAATATTTAATAACTTATCGTAGAACCCTAATATAGTCATACTACAATTTTACAGTTATTTTATAACCATATATTACATATCTAATAACGGATTATAATTTTTTTCATTATATGATGTTAAAACATATATTTTTTTTCATACAACCTTCTTGAAGACATGACATATTTTCAAAAAGTGGCTTCCTGTTCATAATTCATAGATCATTCATTATATGATATTAATTTTTTAAAGTCATTATTTATGATATATTTTTAAAAGGTCCAATAAATCAATTAGACTTTTGAAAATGAAGGTCACAATAAACTATTTTTTGTCGTTTTTAACGATTGAAGTTTTATATAATAATATATAATAATAATATAATGAAATCAATATAAAAATTTAAAAATATAATATATTAATCATTATAACATGATATTAGCATTATATGATAACTCATTATAATTTATCATATAATTATTAAATGATCCTTTATATATGTGGTAAAACCAACCCAAATGGTTCTACATACCTAAAAGTATGAAGGCTATTATTTTTATTACAAATCCATTTCTAATTTGATTAAGTGGGAAACATGAACTTCCTATAATCCAATTTCCTACATTTCTCTAATACATGATACTTCAAGTCCCCAAAGGCATAACACTACATGAGTATAACCTACACATGATGATATAAAAAGAACTATGACATCCATCCCTATAAGAATGCATAGATAGAAATTAGCAATGAAAATATATATGATTCATATTTCTAAATGTGCATCCTATAAAATTTCATGCTTCCAATCTGGTAGCCCATAAATCTATGAGTTATTTCTCTAATGTCATATTCTATATTTTCACCAAAGGATGGAGGCATGCTATTATATTTTCCTTCTATCATAGAAAATGCTACACCAACCCTACATATAGTCATTGGTCCATCTGATGAAACCATTAATTGCCTCGATTTATTATGGTCATCATTCTACATTACTAATATGGTCGTCCCACAAGTCAGTGATTGTGTCCACTATTATTGCTTCCTAAAAAGAACCCCCTCCCATGAACCCACCTCTGTCTCTATCCACATTGAGTCCACTGAGGATACCCCAATAACAAACTCACTGTGTACATTTCTAATGATTCACACCATGGTGTCATCCCACGATTTTCCTTACCCACAGTGCACGCATCGATGAAGATTAAAAATCTCTATCGACTCACTTCTATCTCTCTTTGATGAAATTGATCCCAAAACATCCACCCAACCCATATATCCTATGGTCCATAGGTAATAAATTTTTATAACCATACATTATTTCCACTGGTTTCAAGGTAAATTTATTTTTCGTGGATGTGGTAGCCTTCATGTACTTGGGATTAATGATATTATTTTTTAATGAATGAAAAAAATAAGGTATGTGATAAATTATCATTTAGGATATATAAATTTTACATATAAAAAAATTATTTAAAACTAATAATATTATGTTCCATGAGAGGAAACTATCATAAAAACATAATAATTTCATGCATTCCATAATATGAATGTATGTACCATCGGTTTTATTATTACTTATAAATTGATTAAAAGGATTTAATAACATTTATATAATTAATATAATGAAACTTATGTATAAAAATTATTGTTATATAATTTTATTTATATTTATAAATATTATTTAGGAAGGATTAGAGTAATATAAAAGACTAATAAAATTTAATACTCATGTTTTAAGATTCAATTTTCCTCTGTAAAAATCCTTTGAAATGAATGAGTTAATCATATTAATATTGAAAAAACATTATCTAAAAAAGGGAATGATATATGGCAGAAAGGCAGTATATTTTTATTATTAAATTATATTGATTTGTTAATAAAGATGTGTTAGAAGTGTCACCTCTTAAAATGTGAAGATAATTTTAATTATTGATGAAAACATTTTTATTTATGTAATTTATATGATATTTTAACTATAAATGTGTATTTTGTATAAATAATCATATTGTTCAGAAAAAAAATTATTCTTACTATGAATGTTTGGATATTTAGAATAAACTTTTAAAATTTTAGTTTATTAAATTTAATATTTAATGTTTTTTATTTTTTTTAAATAAAAAATATAATATATAAAAAATTAATTTTATTAAAGATTAATTTTTTTTCAATACTAACTCATATGAATTATTTATCATCATAAGATGATAAATTTTAATTATCTTCCTTCATCATTATATTATAGAATAATTTATAATTTTTCTTAATATTTTATGATTTGTTTAATTTTTTTGGGTTTAATGTATGTCATCATAATTAAAATCAATTTTTCAATGCATAAAAATGTCATTTATTTATAGGAATAATAATCATCCATATTCCACATATCCATTATAAAAAAATTATTTTATATGATATTATAAATTCACTTCTTCCATAGATAATTAATTCATTTCTAATCACATCCACCAATGCCTTATATAAATAATTAATTTCAAAAATAAATTTGATATGAATATTAAAAAATTATCTATTTATGGATAATAATATTATTATAAAAATCATTATTATCATACCAATTATTTTTTGTAAAAAGCTAAAATTGCATTTTATGTGTTTAAACATTATGAACCATACCTGGTAATCAAAATGGATAAAAATTTAATAGCATAAAATAATATTGAACTTCTATACTATTATACAAATCATTGTGGTGATAATGTACATATGAAAATGGAATGGTAAGGGAAATAATTACACAATAACATCTTAGTAATGGATTAAACTACTAACATCAATGATCATAATTTACAATAAGTAAATAATAACTATGTAATAAATGGATAAAAAAGTTTGAATTAAAATCTAATAAATAATAATAACAATGGTAAATTGATTATTAATTTTCTATTATTATTAAATTATAGGTTATAGTGAACCCAACCCATCATGTGTTAATTCTAATGGTTTTCATTTTAAATATCAGCATTCAAGTCATGTTTCTTATTATAAAATAAATTACATTTATATTTCTTATATACTACATCTATAAAAAATTATATCATTATAATCTTTTTATTCAACCTAACTAATGATTCATTTTCATGTTCATTTTTTCTAGTGGCTTTAAACCAAATTTTGTAAAGGCCATGAGTTTTTTTACATGATTCTTCATCATTGAGTATTGATTTCTTGTTATTCACCTATTCCATGATGTAATTATTTATTTATGACCCCATTGAATGATTTAATCATAAATCAAATATATTTATATTATATTAAAATCTATTATATAATATCTCAATATATTATTTTTCTTTGAATACTACATATGCTGAATAAGATTTATTTAACAAATTACAATTTCATTGTGTTAAATAAAGTCTTCCTTATCAATAACCATCTACATTTTTTTAATCCTCTATTTCTATATTTTATTTCGTATTTTTCCTCATATTTGTGGGAGTTACATAATTACATTAGTATATTCTTCATTAATGCATTTAATTAACAATAAATTTATTATATTGTCTTCAATAATCATCATCGATTATAATTTTTCATTCTCCTCAAAATTTATATTCATTTCATCATTTTATAAATAATATTCAATATAAATAAATTATTTATTTAGGAAATTTGAGTTTATTAAAATTATTAAAGATAACCTATATGGAATCTATTGATTATTTTCTCTATATTTTATTTTGGAATTCCATTAGAAATTTTTTAATAGAATTTATATTTATGGTTTACCATATGACATCCTTTTACTATATTAATAAACTAAATACATTAAATATGTAAAATATTTTTGTTTATAGTGTTTTAAAATTAATTTCTAATATCATATAATTGTTAGTGTTATTTTCTGAAATTAATTGAAAAAGTTTTATAAGATTAAATAAAGGGATTTCATTCCAATTATTTGCATCATTGTCTTCAATAACCCATTTCATATATTACAATAATTAAATTCTGGTTATAAAATACCTGTAATTATATATAAATAAAGGTTTAAATATTATTATTTCACCCCATTGATTTTTATTTTTTTATATGACTTATATGTTTTTTTTCAAATATATCTCCAAACCTGTATCAATAATGATATATAATATCCTTTATAATTTACACTAAACCTCTAAAAAATATAATTATTATAGATTAATGACCATGATTGTCCTATAAAAATATATATACACATTTTGGAATACATAAATTTTGGTATTGAAACATCTATTACTGAAATCATGTTATGGGATACCAATTTGAAGTTACAGGAAACCAATTTTAATTCCATAGGTTCTTCATGACAATTTTTTTTACAAATTTATTATTGTATGTATATAAACTTTATATCATTATGTGATATGTGGGGTCATATATAGCCCTTAAAATAATTTTTCATGTTTTATATCTGATAATAAAACAATGTTATGAATATCTATGATTATGGTTAGCAATTCTGAAAGCTTTATATATGGGTATGATTTCAGATTTCTATATTCAAATCTATAATAATTATCATGATTGTGGTTTTCAATGTTCACAGTGTTATGATTTCTTATTCATATTCTTTTTCCCCATTTCTATGTTAGGTTGTCTTGGTAGTGATCCTTGAGTTATCATTATTATGTAATGTTTATTAATTCTTAACAGATTATTATGATTCAATTATCCATTGATATACTCATAATTCTTCCAAAAGCCTTATGTTTGAATCCATGTATTACGAACCGTTTTTTTATAATGAATACCATACGATGTTTTTTTATACCTTCTTTTATTCACATACAAAAATATTCTTATTATGCTCAATTATTATCCTTGATTTTGTTTCTTTTTTTACCCTTACTCTGCAATTTGGTTTAGGCATATTGTGATATAATTTCACTTGGTTTTCAATAAGAGTATTATATGTTCCATTTCTCGATGGTTTACATGTGTATAAGTTTTTTATGAGATTATCACACTTAATTAAATGTATATAATCCTTTTATAAGAGTAAAAAAGTGGATTTGATTTAGAATATATGTTTTTTTGTATTCAAATTTATTTCTTAATTCACCAAATGTAAAAAAACCAAAATGGAATTTTATATATTTATAATAAAATATTGGTTTTTAATATTTTTATTTCATATTCTTATGTTTCGTTTTGTTGTGTTGGAATCCAAGCTAGTTTATAAGTAATTTGTTTTTATAATCATATTTGAATGTGTTCGTCTAGGGTAACTAAATTGAATATAAAGTTCAATATATTCAACATGTACATCAGGCTTCTAATTATGAAAAAACCTTGTGATCGATATAATAATGTGATCTTGCCTATATTTTTTCTATGAATGTAATGTTAAGGATCTTATATTTACTCATTGTATTCTTTTATTATCCAAAGCATCAATTATTATATATTGACGTATGATTGTTTTTTAAAGGGATATGTTTATTGATACGTCCAATGGTATAGTATATAGGTAATCATTATTGTTTTTATACTATTTTTCAATGTTCAAAATGGGATGAATTTCATCATATTTACTAAATATATGAGTACATTTAATGATGTGAGAATATGATTATATTATTAATTTATTTTTATTGTTAATATTAGGATTTAATTCTAACACCGTCCTTATAAAAATTGGATGCCATAATGATCTCTAATTTTCACCACAGTTATAGTCGGTTAAGGAGAGCAGAGGTATCTTAGGGATGCGGGATTGAAATGTATCTTGGAAGATATAAGGATAAAATAATCAGTATTATATATTTAAATATTATATCTTTATTCCCACTGATAATACCTTGTGTTATATTTGATACACATGACATCAATATTTATTGAGTTTACTATGTTTTATAACATATAGCATCATAATTTTAATATTTCGTATTGATTATTTATATGAATCCAAAATATTAATTTCTATATATAATTTATTGAGACGTTTTTATTCATTTTCATGAGTACCATTGTACATTGGTACCCCTCCCAGGACAAAACGGAAATAAGAGAGACCATGACCCTAGAATCTTACCATTACTAGGCCCCAGTGAGACAACAAGCACACAGGGTAGAGAAATACTACAAATCGAATACATTTAACCTAAAAAAGATAATATATGAGCATGGGATAAAATTATAATCACAAAGATTTACTGGGAAATAAATAAAAAGTAAAAAACCATTCCATAGTGCACATATAATGTACATAAATACAGAAGGTCTCTAAAATAAATTCCAAGAGGTAATCCTCAGCTGTCAACTAACTAATTATTCTGATGTCATAGATAGTAATATCAATTAAGGGCCCCATATAAACCTGAAAATATGTTTTATATATTAGAGGTTAATATATCATTTATAAACAATAAGATTATACATATGGTCTCACATTACCATTTCTAAAGAGAATATTAGTGAAGTAATGGATAACCCGAAAAATCAGTAGGCCCAAAATATAACCACTAGCTCGTCTCATTAACAATGCAGAACAATCACTCAATATTCTATCAATGTTTAGTAAAATAGTATTATGTTTAATTTTTAAAAGGATGGGGTAGAAGCCTCAATTTATTATTAAATAAATGACCTCTTTAGACTGGGTAGAGGGTGACCCATTAAATAGACCAATGGACCAAGGCCAAGTGGCCTGCATATAGGGCTAGAAAGCCCATTTTTTGGCCTAAAGAACCCCTCGGTGAATAGTAATGCTATAGTATACGCAGTTCTATAGCACCTGCTACAGTACTGATGCTGCTATAGTACCTGCAACAGTCCCTCCGCCGGTACTGTGTTGTCGCTGCTACAGTCTGCCACTACTACAGTGCTGCTACATTTCCCTACTATAGTACTCGGGAATCCTCCCCTACCAGGATATGATCCTGGGTCTTTTGAATGCCACGCAAGAGCCCGAAACACTAGGGTACAGGCTCGTTGGCGGTAATATATTATTATGTATATTTATAGGGATCATTGAAAAATATTACCTTCAATGTTTTTGGACTCATTCCCCAAGGATGTAGTTCCAAGAACTGCATTTCATTCCAAATATTCATGACAAAAAACATATTTGAAATCGCACCATACCAGCACCCACCTACAACATGTTATCACATCCCACTCAATGACAGATGGGAATCCTCGTCATGTCATTAACCCCATGACAAACTATTCATCACATCTATATTCTCTCATAATTGATTCCATGTATGCAGGATAGAAACAAAAAATGAACTTGAAGAATATAAAACTCATTAACTCCTCCTAACAGAAACTTACCCCACTACAAAACACATCAACAGTATTTTAATCCCAATATTATGTGTCTTAAAAAACTCAATAAATCACAACAAATTAATATAAAAAACTCTTCTATGGGGATCATGTATGAGGGGATTGCTAGAAATATGTCCTCACCATCAAGAATGTTACAAAAACACCCTCTCAGTTGTTTTTCTAATGGATCATTGTTAAAAATTCAAATGGGTTGAGTTTAGAAGTCACAATGATAATAATATGTAATATCTACATCAATTACCAACATATTAATTCAATTAATGGAATAATCATAATAGGAAAACCCCCTAAAATGACTAACAAATTGAATGGAATTTCATTTAAAGTCAAAACAATTAACACCAGACATGGAATCTATAATCATAAGCCACATTCCATCTCCCATTTCATGGTAATAAATTACATAGCATAAAAAATATCATCTATTACCCATTATCTAACTTATTCATTTCATGTTTATTAATAACCACTTTAACCACACCTCCGATATTAATTCAATATCTCCCTAGCCATTCAACTTAATTACATTTCATTTTAATTATTTAAATTTAATTCCATCATGATCAGGAAACTATGAACACATACAAGAACCAAAAAATCCATGTCAACAAGATAAAATGATTTATAAAACTTCACAAACATATCAAGATAGATTTTATACCACCTTCCTTATATCATCACAAACCATTACCCAAAAAACCGACATCAAAACAACTAAACATCACAACCATCACATATCATATTGTAAATTTTTCAAAGGGTTTTTCATATTTATTTAAATATTTTGGAAGTTGTTTTAAAAAGAATAATTGATTCCACAGTAACAAAATTAGCTTACTTGATATATGGTTTTAGTATTTTTCATATGTGGTTAGTCAAATAATAATTAACAACATGGTTCATATTTTTCATAAGGATAAAAAATAAAAAAAATTAAGACATTGTTAGAATGAAAATAAACCATGATCATCCATATAGAAAAATCATAGGAACTACTAAATGTAATAAGATTTATTTCCTTTTCATTCAAAATCAATTAATTCCATTAATTATCTGCATTAATATTGTGAATTTAATTTACAAGAAAAAAACAATGAAATCTAAAAAAGTACATCTGAAAGATGATAGAATAAGGAATTTCGTCCTCAAAAAGTGAATTCTGATTTATTTTCATGGTTGATAATATTAGTAGAAGAATTCCAAAAACCACAAAAAAGAAAATCACCCTGAACAAACATGAAAATATCATCCCCATAAATATACATCAAAATAATATAAAATATATATTAATTACCATATCAAATTATTATCTAAAAATTGTACTAGAATTAAACAATGATGGGGACTGGGGAAATAACATTATAATTTCAACGGATCGGTCATTGGATAAAGAGAGTCAAATACCATAATGAGATAGAAAAAGGGATTCCAATTAAACCTAGTTTTCTCCCACTATTTGAGATAAAATATTATAATGTGACAACTTAGATTGACTTACCACTAAACTGGGTGTCAGAATGGTCACCACATGACCTCGTGCTCGTCTTCCCATACTCTAGAGGCTGTCAACTAGTTTCAAGGGTATAAGGATGGTCAATAAGAAGACTATGTAAGGACCCAAAATTAAACATTATATAATCCTGGATTATGTTAATAGTTCAAATTGAGGATCTTTTCATGTTTAGAGATTTGGAGAAATGTGTCATAACATATACATAACAACATGAAAATTACATGTAGACATTTCTACTCAATATCTATTTTTTTCATAAAAAACTCTTAAAAACAATGAAACATGTTTATTTCTATGTTCTAAATGGCATGCCTTTTCCTTGGTCCCATCCTTGACCATATTCCAGATTAAGACCTATAAAAAACATTTAAAAAACATGGTATTAGCATAAAATGATTAGTAAGAGATATATTAAGAAAAAAACATTAGTCCAACAATACAGAAAAAATATAATCTCGTTATAAAATCTCATGTAATCATACGATTTATGAATAACACATGTAAATCATTAATCATAAAGGTAAATTTGTGGAATCCATATCAATATTATATTTTATATTTCACATCTACAGAGGGAGTTTTGTTTCGAATACCCATAACATTTTATTCTCTAAATCTCTTAGGAGAAACATTAACGTTTACCTCTATCATGTTGGAGGGAGGAGGGGTGTGTTTATATTTTTCATTTAATTGAATTATTTAAATCGCCCTTTCAATACACCTCCTACCTCTAACATGATGGATGTAACAAAAATTTATTTTCATTTAATTGAATTCATTAAACAGAACTTTTAAAACGGTTTAACCCGTATGGTTATCAGAAATTTAAAAAACCCATATAAAACCCACCTGGTAAGAAAATATGATATTCTACATGTAATAATTTGGGGTTCATATAGAAATATGAATTAATAAGATAACCAGGAATCATAATAATATTTTAACACTCCCCTCTCTATATCAGAAAACATAAGATAAGTTAATTTCATAAGAACAGAGACTATGCAAAAATGGGACTGGTCAATAAAGAAAACAAGAATCATGGTATGGTTTATAAAGTAGATTAGATAGTCCAAGAAAAGATATTTAGTTCAGGGAAATAAAATATACTAAATATTTCTACCACAAAATATATGGATACAATAGAAACTAGTTCTATAGAGTACCCATATCAAAAAATATTTAAACACATTGATCTTTTTCCAATCAGTCCTTATCGTACACTATCACTACACCATACAAATATTCCAAAAAATGAAATACCACCAAATCTCCACATATATGGAACTAAATTTTACCCAACCTTCCCCATACATAAGCACCCACAATATAGTGAAGTAGAAAACAACACACCATAAAGATCCTTCTCTATTGGAAATATCAGCTAAAACACAAATATCTACACATCAAAATATGTAGATCCTCTTAAAAAAAATATTATGAACTGAATATTTAAAATATAACGGATCATTTATTTTGGAATGTTACAATAGATACATATCAAATGATTATTTCAAAAATGAATTAAAAATCAAACATGAAATGTAAGGTAAGTGTCCAATCATGCAACCCTAGTGACTCTTTTTAAGGATTCTATTATAGCTGAATCATTTTCTCTATTTTATGCCCAAAAAAATATGTAAATCTCTTATACATCAATCAACACAAATATTTATCCTATACACAACTAAAGACAATGATAGAAAAACCCATAAAAACAATTAATCATGAAATTTAATTAATTATATCCACCTTAAATATTAGTAAGGTCCACGTTGGGTATCACTGACTCACCCACATGGTTTAAAGTCATTATAACGTATAATTAATCCTAATTAGGTTTGGTTCGTCCCTTATTTATATGATTTATTAATTAACATAGTTATATCAAATGTAAAAAGTAACATTCTATATTATAGTATGATTTAGTCATCAAATAATCAATGAAAAAAATAAGTCCACAAAACAATATCATATATTGGGTGTCCATCTACATATCACAATCCTATGGACAATCATATAGACTGCGAAGCTTCCAAATCACATGAATGAATGTCATGGTCGATACACATTATTAATTATCCCAATTATCATGGAAATACACTTATCATTAAATTAATATCAAATGATCCTTGATATATAACTCTCCCAAATCAATGACATGTGATTCATCGTGTACATATTAGTGGACCTCAGACAAATAGAAGACGTCACAGATCTCATCCTTCTCCACTGGAAGTTCCAATCATTTATTAACCACTATAACAGTATCCAAAACCTCAGATGTTACCATGGTGTATGGAGAAACGATACCACCCACATAAAACACTATTTAACATGATGAGTAAAACACGGTAAAAATATGTTTTGCTGACCTTGAACTATAAGGGTCTCCTAACATAATCACCAAAATATTTTAACCATTATACGTCCAGCATCATCCTCTGATGAACTACATGAATCGTCTCATTAATGATCTATGCGACATATGGATTGTGAAATTATTACTCAATAGCACCATAAAATTAAATATATAACACTCAACGACTTTTAAATGAATACTACAGTCAATAACATAAAAAACCAGTGACACTAATCATAAACGAACCACAAAACCATTTTATTTTAAAAATAATTATTATTACTAAGTTATTAAATTTAAAGGTATGAATTTCATTAGATTTATTATAAAATTTATATAAATTTTCTACTCAGTATGATTTTTTTGTTTACTACATAGTAAAAAAGAACTAATTTTAAATAAAGTAATTTTATGATTCAAAAATATAATTAGTTAAAAAAATTTATCATTTTTATCATTAAAATATTCAAATTAATATATAAATTATTTAGGTATTTTATGTTATAAAATTGATATCAAATTCGAATTAAAAAATAAAAAATTATCTTATGGTGTATATTTGTCCCTAAAATGAATGGGTTTTCAATGAATAATGAATTTGTCCTTTTGAAATGTTTTTGTAAAACTATCTTTTATTTTAACTAATAATGTCCGTTGCGAAATAAAATTCATTATGAAGTAACATGATAATTATTTAAGTGTTTGTAATTTATAAAAATACATATAAAAAATAAATATTTGTTTCTTATAAGTGAATTTTTTGTCTTAAAAACACATTTCTCCAAAACATGAATTTTATCACGTTTTGTGAGAATAATTTTTAATTAAATTAAAAAATTTAAATGATATAGTTTATTTGAAAATAGATTCTATCTATGGAAATTATTTTCAAGAATTTATTGATTTTTTTCCTATTTATTTATTGTCTTTATGAATTGTAAAATTTTTAATTTTTGTTATCATTTTAAAGCAATAATCTAAAAATAAGTGTTATATGTAAAACTAAAATTATAAAATAATTACAATAGAAATTAATTAACTTAATTTGATTAGTATATATTGTTAATAATCATCACATTGTTAAATATAAATAATCTTTTACCTTTGGCCATTACTTTTACCTTTTCTATTATTTTATATAAAGAAATTTTTAAATTGAAATTGTTTTTTTATTATATATAAATATACTATATGGGAAAAATAGTTGATATATTCTTAAATAAATATTTATTTTAAATAAAAACAAAATTTCATCGGTGTAATATGTTTTTAATATGTATTGACGAAATTTGTAATTTAAATAATTATAAAACACCGACACATTTCTTATTAGAGTTAGAGAAAATCCAATTAAATTATTTTTTCTATTATTAAAATAAAATTATTTAATTTATTTAATAACTTAAAATATTTTTGACCATTTTAATTTCATGTTAAGGTGTTTTGGATGTATTATATATAAATTGATTTTTTCTTATTTTCTAAAATTTAAAATTAAATTAATATTTCCAAAACATTCATTACTATTTTAATCTAATAATAATGAAATTGGAAATGATTTAATACTATGTAAAATATTAACATATTCTTTGTGGAGGCTATTTATTATATAAATCAAACATTCTTCATTTTTTGACCTTTTATCTTTCATAATAATGTTATTTAAACCATAATAGTACAGACAATTAATTTCACCATTGTAGAAAATTGGATAATAAATGGTTTAAGAAAAATACATACCCTTAAAAATGTAATCCTCACTTTCCCATATCATATTGGATGTGGGTATTTGTAATTATTGACTTATTATAATTTAATATAACCCATTCGTATCACTTTTAACATAATGATTAATTTATTTTATTTTTATATATCATTATATTCAAAAAGATCCACTTGCCACACATACAAAATATAACCTTCTCTTATAACAAAATCAAACTTAAAATAAATTTTGATTCATCCAAAACCTGCCTAAATAAGTAATTTACATCCCTATCAATATCATAGTTGTCATTTATTTATTTGAAAACCAAACATGGATATATTTTTTAATAACTCATAAGAGGTTGTGTGATAAAGATGTATCATTATTTACCTAGGATTTTATTGTTTATTCATCAGATGTGTTTAAATATTCTTTATAGATAAGGAAATAATAACACCATTAAACATCATATATAAATATTTTAATATTTAAAAAAACACTATATTAATATTCATTTCAATCGATGATAAAATTAAAATATCAATCATTTGTACGATGATCAAATTCCCCTCTTACAAATGTAATTACGTTCCCATCATCTCATCTCAAGGATATTAATACTGGTATAATTATGTAATATGGATTGTATTCCATGATTTTTTAAATTTATGAATATATAATATATGATATAATTTATTATTACCTATTCAATGAAAAATAATAATGTAACTCTTGAGTATATATAGACTACCACCTCCTAGATGTGTTATGGCTCAATTTTCATCGTTGTATACATTAAAACTATATATAAGTGTAGTTATGGAAAAAAAATATTATATTTTTTATTTCACCATCATTATTGATATATAATATAATAATATTATTCATTCTAATTGATCATAACAAAATGGACACACTACTCATGTTTATGTTTGGCCAACTGTCTCTATGATTCTGGTGTAGTTTATTTCTCCTATCCATGTTTCACGGTTGGTTTTAGAAAATAATTGAATTATGAAAATGAAATTTATTTTATGATTATTGTTATAATGATTATGTATTGATTAAAATTTATATGTATCCAACTTACTAATGATATTTTGGACTTATGAACATAATATTTTCCAAACAACCGACATGAATTTAATTGATTAAGTAATTAAATTTATCATGACAATATTTTGATTAATTGTGAATATAAACATTGAAAGGATATTAATAAATAAAGAAATTCATAATAATTATTATTTTTGAATTTAAATATTTTACATGAAAATGAGAAAAATGTTAGGTAAACATTACATTCAAATCATGCTTATAAATATTTTCAAGATTAATATTGTAACTATTTTTCGTCTGTTTCCATATTAAAAAAATTTATTAATGGATGTTTGTACATAGAAATAGATAGCTTTGAGTGATTATTTTCATTTCTATATTCGCTTTCATTAAAGAGTTTTAAAAGTGATCATATTAAAAATTATATTTATGGTGTTTTGGTAATCATTACAAAAAAACATTTATATATTTTAACATATACGACATCGTTGACTATTACAAATATTTTAAAAATTATTTCAATTTAGGATTCATATATATTAATTCATGGCTTATTTAAATGAAAACCCACAAAATCTATGTTTTCATTATTTTCAAAAAAAATTATATGGAATTGATATTTCAAAACCTGTAAAAAGTTTCTCATAAGTACAAAAGATATTTTATTGAGTGTTATAGTTAATTTAATTTTATTGGTAATATTTATGATGAGTCGTCATTCAAATATAAACCATGGATAGGTGGGTCCATGGTATCTCTCCAATATATTGGGTATGGATGTTAATAGTATGAGATATTCCATTTATAAGGTTGATTTTGGGAGTGTTTTAGAAAGAATGTCCCATGGTACAAACATTTTTTAACAATAATTAAAATTGTTTTCTAAAAAATTTATTGTTTCCAAAGTTATTCTCCTGATAAGTATTTATATGGGTGAAATGAAAAATACTGTGAAAATACTTTCGTCTACTATTGATGATTTAAAAATTAATCATTTTTAGTACAATTTTTCATTTGTGTTTTCTTTTGAAATATTTAATGAAAATCATTAGGTAGTGAAGTTGATTTAATCAGATAAACATGTTTATTTTGTGCCAATAATTATATTTAAAAGGGAAAAATATAATTATTCAGGGATTGAGGGAATATTTATATCATTCTATGTCACATTCTGTACATTTAATGCTTATACCAAATTTTTAAAAAAGTTGATCAGTTTTACCAATGATTAAGGATAAAGAATTTTTTTTGATTAAATTTGTGATGATGTGTCAGGAAAAATGGGTTTCTTAATAAAAGAATTATATTTTGGATGAAATTGATTTTAACTAGATTGGTATACATTATAATAGATGGGGTTCTATGTAACATACATAAAATTATTCTATAAAACTTTAATCATGAACAGATCCCTGTAATAAAAAAATAAATTAAAATCTCCATAATATCTAATTAGTAATGATTTAAGGTTGAGTCCTTCTATTTGGTTTAATATATCAATTCATATTAGATAATTGGTTAGGTTTCTATTTTAGAAAAAGATAATTTCACTATATAAAAAATGGTTACATTTTTAAATACAATCAATATATTTTATGATATTCTGGTTAATGGATTTTTATGAAAATTTAATTATTAAGGTTTTAACCAATTTAGAAAAGGTGTTATGATGGGAATAATTTTCGATATATTTTATTAAAGAGTATCGAGTAATATAAAACCTATATGATTTATATATGTTTTAGTGAATGATTATTCGATGAAAAATTAATCTATAATTTTTAGACATTGGTTGAAGGATGTTGATATACTTTAGGTGTTGTATGTTATTAAATATTGAATTAATTAAGGGTTATTATCACTTTGTAATATGTGTTATAAAATATATATATCCATCAGATTGACAAGTGATTTATCCTTAAGTAATTATTATTATTTCAGAATAATTTTACATTATATTTTGTTCCATTATCAAAACTATTCTCTATTAGGAGTAAGTATTTGAGTAAAAATGGAGAAATTTTGTGTTTGAATAATGTATAATTTTTGGATGGTTAATGTAGATTCAGATTATTTATTAAATTGAATATCCTACAATATATATTTTATGGTTATGGAATAATTTGTTTCTGATACATTTAGTGTGATGGAATGTATTGGGAGATAAATGACAATTTTCTCACGGATTAATATGTGAAAATAAATTATCATATTTTAGATTTATGATTATTCTGTATTATTTCGAAAATTATTACAGATTATTATTTATATAATTATTTAGATTTAACATTGTTTATTAATGATGAATCATTGATATTAATGTATTATTTCTTTATATGAATGTTTATTTATATAAGGAATTATATTACATTATTCCCAAAATATATGTTTTTCGTTAATGACATCATATGTGAGTAATATCTTGTTATAATTTTGAGTTTTTGATAATTTTTTATACATGAATTTTAGAACTTCAAGCATGAGAAATATATTTATTAATTATTATATTGAGAAAATATGAAGTTGTGGGATAATTTTATTAAGTGACTAAATTATACTCTTCCAGAAATTATATTTTCTTTTGTTCTTCGTTTAAATAGAAAATTAATTTTTGAACTCTATGAAATGAATCTTTCTAAAAAATTTATACCTTATCTCCTTCATTACTATAAAATCAGTGTTATTTTCCATACCACTTTGAATTAGTGTTTTTTATTTTTTTTAACATTCTCTTGGATGCATTCTAAATCCATATCTATGGTTCCTTAATAATTATTTTTCTCTAACACGTTCATTTTTTATATCCCTCTAATTTTACCCTACAGAAAAATATTGTTTTGTTTTGTTTTATATAAATTTTTAATTTTTCTTTCCCACATTGTATGATGAATTTTTATTAAAACATTGTTTTTTTGTTCTCAAATGAAGAACTCTTAATCAATAAATTGATGTTAAAATTGTGATAACACAGTTTCTTAATAGGGTAGAATGTAACACTCATATATTTTTAAAATATACTCTTCTTGATAGAATAAAAGATACTAAACACAGAGCACAAATGAAACATTAAATAATATTTTATAAAATATGAGAATATATTCCAAATTAATAGGAGTGAATGGGAATAAATATATTATGAAATTTATATTAAGTTCCTAGTATAAATATATATATTAATTATTATGAATAAGAAATAAATTTTTAGTATAGTCATTACCTAATCCAAAAATATGCTTTCTTAAAAATGATTATAATTTCATTTTCTATGAAAATATTAAAATTCCTTTTTTGGACATTCAGTAATTTTATTTGATAAAATCAATATTTTTTTTAATTCATCCATTCAAAATTATTTTAGTGTAAAACATAGCTATTTTTCTAAAAATATTACTTTTTAGTTGAAGATTGAAAAAAAGGTTTTTTTCAAAAAATACCATTTCTTTTCATTAATAAATTTACATTATGGTAATAATTTTGTCAAAAAATTATTATTATTTAATTTGATATAATCTAATAAATTACATTTAAATCATATTTATACCTTATTTTGTTATAAATACATTTTTTGAAATAAAAATGAATTTATCCAAAATGAATATTTCTCTATGTTTCACATGTTTAATGTTAAATTAAATTATTCCACTATCTTTATTTCAATTTAAAAATGCCGAGTAAATTGTTTGAATTATTTTTTCCAAATTTGGAATATTTTTCACTTTTATTTTTTTGGAAATTATTTAATGTAACCATAGTAATTTTGGGTGCCTCGGTAAAGGGTAAATAGGGTAATTAATCTTAATAATTATAACAAATAAATAATGACATAAAAAATTATTTAATTTAATTGGATGAGTGTATATCATCTATAATCACCCGAAATTCTAAAATGCGTAAATTTTTTCATTTTAACATTTATCTATGATTTGTACATTTATATTATTCTATTTAAACAAAATCATATATTTTTATTATATTTTTTATTTATAATTATATTTTAGACATTAGGATATTGATAGATAATGTTTGGATAAAAATATTAGTTGTATGATAAATGATTTTTTTCAACATGTTTCATTTTTTTAAATTGTATAAATTAAATAATTGCCTTATATTATAACTTATCAAAGATAGAGTGCTTGTAAATATAGGAAAATATTCAATAAAATATTTTTAATTACCCTATAAATAATATTTTTTGACTGATTTGTTGTTTTGAATGATTATTATAGAATAAAATGTCATTATATAGAGTATTGAATTCCATTTATTTCAATTAAATTGTATTATTGTATTTTAAAATGTAAAATAAAATTAATAGTTACAAAAATTGTTATTAATTTTATTTTATAATAAATAATAAATTTTTAGATGGTATAAAATTAAAAAATTATTATCTTTAGCAAAGTGAATTAAATATTATTTATAAAATTAAAAAAAGTCATCATTTGCGACTTTTCCCATTTATGTTAAATATATTTACCCATTAATGTAAAAAAACAATGATATAATTTTAAATTTTAAATGGTTAATGAAGGGTTAAATTGGATTGTTAAGGATAAAATGTTATCCAAGCTTATAAATGATTTATTTTATGAGATAATTGAAACACTAAAATCTTACTCTATTAAAATTTTATCAATTTGAAACAATTTGGATATCAAAATAAAAATATATTTATTTAATATTTAAACAAATTATAAGAGTCCCCCACCCCTATCTTAGAAAAAGGGAACCACTTATTCTAATTTCATTACAATTGAAGAATAATATGATTTAGAAAACTTATTTCCTTATCCTTTATCAACATCCTTTAAACCATCATCCAGGTAATGGTTTTATCATGAAAAAAACCTTGAATGATTTTTTTGTAAACATTACAAGGTTATTCTAATTATATGTATCATTATTAACCATGGTTTTTTTAATCTCACGCATCCATTAAATAGTATTCTACCTCTCTAAAATAATTAAAACATTATATTACATATACCAAGAAGATCAGAAGTCAGACTAGCCTGCTCCCAATAAAAGCAATTAAAAATTAAAGATTATAAAGTACAGATCAAAGAGATGTTCTACAAATGCAAGTATAGCACTCACCATGATAATATGCCTGAACAAGGCTACTACAAAACTCAGGTGCTATGAAAGACCAACTTGATCTCACCTTAGAAATTTCTCTCTTAGAGAGAGCATCCGCAACTTGATTGGCCTTATGGTAGACATGTATAACTTCTAGTGAAAGCGATTCTGCAAGTCGGAGGCATTCAAACCAAGTCGGTAACATCTTCCAGGGCACGTTCTTTGATCGATCTCTAATGATCTGAATAGAAATAGTGGAGTCTAACTAAATCCATAAGTCATTCCAGCCATACTGAACAACATATATAATTGCCTTTATCATAGCTCAGAGCTCTGCTTCAAGTGCAAACCCATTTCCAATGAAGTGCAAGAAGCATCCTTTAACGAAACCTCTATGACTGTGGATGAATCCACCACATCCGGAGGGTCCGGGGGCACCAGCAGCCACTCCATCAACATTGGCCATCAACCATTGAGAAGTAGGTGGAATCCATCGAACATGTTTCAGTAATAACGATTTCCTCACCCTGCCAATAACACAAACAAATGTCAACAACACAAGATCAGAGACATCATTATTCATCATTCCAGTGTGAATCTGGGAAGCAGTACGAACCACGCGATGAATGGACCGAACACCAGCATAAACTGAGCATACAAAATTATTGAATATCATGTCATTTATTCCCTTAAATAAGAAAGAAATCACGCTGGTCGCGGCTGCCAAAAGAAGTCCATGAACCCGTTCACTGCACTTGACCTGGAAGATGGATTGCAGAAGCTCGGCAACTGAGGTATAGTCACAGAAGCAATGGAAAATTCCCTGCACATAATCCCATAAATTGCAGGAAAATTTATAGGAGATAAAGGTATGGGAGGAAGATTTATCCACCTCCATATAAAACACACATGTAGTAGCCAGGTGAATGCCAGCCCGCAGCCGTAGAACCTGCAGTAGGAGCCTCCCTTTCCAGATTTTCTAGATCAGCACTAAGGAGGTTGGGGGAATAAAGGCTTTGTGGAAAAGTAAAACCCAGGCCGATGTTTCTGAAGAGGCACCACAAAGAGACCTTTAGTACTCCTTCATGATCAACATACCATTAAAATTCTTCAACCAAACCAACGTAGCTCAATAGATGTAATAGTACCTCAAAATTTCAAGGTGAATTTGACTAGGAAGCAGGTCTCTGTTTGATGAGATGCTATGAAAATCAGCAATGGTCATCTCTTTTAAAAGAGGAGGTACAACAACAACATCACAAAGGGGACAAGACAACCAAGGAGTTTTCCTGAAATTGAGTAGGGAGTGCTTGCAGAAAATCCATTTCGAACTGGACATCAGCTCAGTGTAAGCTTTATTTAATGTAGGCCAAACATATGGACATATGTAATTGGAGTACCCATTATATAGTTTCTCAGCAAAACAATATTTCAGAAACTCTAGGGAATCATCTGACTTTGAAATACATTCCAGGAGAGCTTACTAATCAAGGTGTCATTGAAAAATATTATATCTTTAACACGCAACCCATACTATTACATATACTATGATGTTATTATGTAATGTTAATAACCTTTACCCATCTCCTCTCCCATCATGTGGGAAATAAAACCATCTTTTCTGTGTATTGGATACTACCACCACATGACCAGATAAAATTTTCATACCATCAATGACTATCATGGATATTTATACTAATGAAGATTATGTCTATATAAAATATCAATGACATATTTATCATTATTAAAATAAACAATTCCATTTTGGTTCATACCTTATAATTCACTAAAAATATAACATCTTTCATTTGTACATATGGACTACCACCTTCGTGAAATGAAGAGATTAGTTTTTTTTCTCCACTTATGATAACTAATATATATAAGTTTACGTACTGAAATAATATTATATTTATGATATCATGAACTTTTTTGAATTATGATTTTAATATCTTCAAAACATTTTCCAATAATTTAATTTATTAAATAATTGAAAATATCATGGTAATAAATACAATAAAAAAGTAATAATAAACCCAAAAATATTTTTATCATATAAATAATTAACATTTGTTTTTATTTAAAAGATAAAGAATGTATTTGAAAAGTGATACACATGTTAACACAAACATTACATTAAAACTATTTTTTTATAAAAAATAAAAAAATTATTTTCTCAATATTATTCATCAATTTTTTTATCTCTAAAATTTTTTAATAGATATTTTTTATTTTGAAAATGTGGATTTTAGTTTTTAATATTCTTCTGCTTTTTAATTTCTCTCATTGGATTTCAAAAGGAATATTTTTATATTTATTATAAATTATTTTTTACCATCTCTGAAAAAGAAAAAATTAATGTTCAATTTTAACATTTTTGGACTCAATTTATTTTCTCAATTCTACAATGGTAATTGTATTTTTATCTTCATTTATAATATATATGCTTTCAATAACAAAAACACCTCTTTAACTTGGTTTTAGTAACATAGATATCATGATTTAACATGAATGGATATTTTAATATATATGAAATAAATATTACATATGAAAAATTATATTTTTAAGAGTGTTATTACTATGTTATCATTCATGGAAATGGTTTTCGAACATGAGTGGTTTAATAATAATAAATTGTTTGGTGGTTCCAAGATTACCCTATAATTCATTGTGATTGGGATTTGATTATATTGGTTATTCTATTATTATGAGTTATTATAAGAGTGATATGTAAATGATGAACCATTATAATTAAAAAAATATTAATTATTGTGATGGTTTTTATATAAATAATAATATTTCACAATTTAAGATAATGAGATTATTTTTTACAGTGAAAAGTAAAACATAGCAAAAACATTTCAATTTTATTAGGATTTTCTAAAAATACATTATGAGTTTTATTTAGAATGTTTTTTTTCTCATGTAATATTTTATGAAAATATTTGGGCATAGAAGTCGATTTATTAGTTAATAAAATGATTAATTTGGGCCCAATGTTTATACTAAAATATGAAAAAATATATTATTATTCATATTATTATTTTTATAAATATATCTATGTTCAATAAAAAAATATTGTTTTTATCCCATATTTCATAGTGGTCTTCATTGGTTTTAATGATTAGTGAGGAAAAGGAATAAGTTAAGATTGAAATAATGATTATTTTTCATGAAAATAATTTTATTTCCAATTAAATGTTATTTATGGAGCCTAAAATGGATATTGAGTATATGTCACAAAATTTTAATATATATAGGTATTATATGTAATATTTTTCAACTAATTCAAAAATAATATAAACCTAAAAATGACATCAAAACGAATGAATTTGAATTCTATTGTAACAATATTTGAATAATTTTTTTTTTGTCAGAAGGGTGAGGGGGAAAGCCCCTTTTGATAAAGAAAGAAAAATGCTATTTTAGAATGGGAAAGAGGAAAACCATTACAAGCAGAACACAATCCAGAAAAAACCAAATACAACAACAAAGTTAAACGAAACAAACATCCAAGTGGTCATCAGGAAAACCTCATCGCCCCCTTGCCAAGAATCACAAAGTGAGTCCCATCAAGAAATTGTGCTGCCCCCTCTGCCAAGAAGTTGCACTGTGCTAGCAGCACAATGTGTCAGAGCACATCCACAACCAACAATGTGGATGAGATCAGGATGAAAGGTTCCATCACACCATTCTCTCTTGCGAGCTACCCACCCGACAAATCATGAAGAGAACTTCAGCAATGTCAACCTGATGCAACACAAAAAAAATAAGAAGAAACACTGAAATTTTCAATTGTAATGCGAGGGAAGAAAAGAATATGTATATAATTAAATGGACTATATAACTCTAGGAATCTACACAACCTCATCAATATTATTCCCAAAAAAATAAAAAAATTCTTCCAATCCATATATCTCAATGAATTTATCCATCATTTCCATCAAAATAATCACTATATATATTAATTAATATAATTCCATATGCATTGGTAATAACCTATAAAAGTACATTGATATTTCATCCCACGTACATATGGGAATATATAATGACTATAAAAATATACCATGAACAAAATGGTGTTCCTTCACACACTAGAATATTTTTCAAATAACCATTTAATGTACCGCCACCTGTTTAATCCAACATTCCGAAAATTTATCCTCACACCATGATATATATTTGATTGACCGGGCTAAAAAAATTTGCTTTTTAAAGATCATGAGGTGATCCTTCACATATCCCCATTGAAATGAAAAAACTCCCCTCGAACAACAACTATTTCAGACCTTCATCTGACAATCTATTTGGGGGGGTTTCACAGTGATCAACATTGTCTCGCAATACCTTTGATGTTGAGTTTCCCCACCAATAATCCTCTAGGTGAAAATTTCTAGAATACATCATTGTCATCAAAAAATAATAATCATTCATTATAAACTAAAATTCAATCTATATTCTATGCCACTACCCACCTCCTTCATTCCATAATCCTATCCCGACTCATGTGAAACTCACATTCCCTTCATCATTCTATGTGAATAAGATTGGAAATTATACATTCATAATGTTTAGGATATATGTAAGGTACATTCTAGAATAAAATCTCACCACCTCCATAACTACATATTCTGTTTGTGATGTGAGAAAAAAATACCACATGATCATATAATCATTAATGTCGTAATGAGTTATTGGATGAAGTAAAGTCACCACACAATCAATTAATACAAAACCACCACCAACTCTATATGATTGGTGTAATTTTTACTCACATGGGTATATAACTTCATAGATCCATAAATGATCACCTCCTTTTAATACATCCATGTGAATCTAATAAGTTCATGGGATTCCTCACAATAAAACAAAAAAAATCACCTCTTCCTATGGATAACAAAGATATGTAGAACTAAAAATTTTCACATTCAGATAGTAAATCTTTTCAAAATACTAATTATTTTAGTTTATGTAATTGTCCTTCATATTAATAGATTTCATCATTTCTATAATTTATGATAAATTGTCATTCAAGTTGTAGTTATTTCTAGTGAGATTTTAGACACCCTAATACTCTACAACATTTTAGGGTGGTTCACAAGAAGAAGACCCATCAATATTAGTTATATAATGACCATAATTGACAATAAAAATTATTATTCAAGGAATATACCTCATGATCAAAAATCATATACATATCCAACATCCTATGTTGTGGGTTGTGTGAAATAGTATATTATTCATAAAACTATAGTCATTATGATCCTTCTCATTCATCATTTATACCAATAATTCATGGATTAACATGACTAAATATTTTTATAATAACTCGTGGACATTTTTTTTACAATTCCAGGAACACATATTGTGCATTTGTGACATTTTATAATATAACGTTGAACCAAAAGATACCCTACATACCCCGAAAGGATGACATTAAAATATATTCCTCTATTATCATAAAATAGTTAATCTAGATTGTAGAATAATAATAGAGAACCAAATACCTCCAATAAATTGAATAAAATGATTAAAAAATAAAAAAAATTCGGGCCTATATTCTTGATAATTACATGATTCAACCATTGATAGACTATACATAGCAACATATTACCATCTGTGTTCATGATGAAAAAACCTAGATCGCTTTAAAACGACACAACATGTGAGATAAAAATTTTCATATAGATATATTTGATTCCTATACAGGTAATTTACATATTTTATTTAATGTTAATTAAATTATGAAAACTCACACCCTGTGATCATAATAGGATATATAATTTGTAATATTGGAACACAATATTATTAATTCATTAAAGATCTATAATTTATCCTATACACATATCCTTAAAAATAATTCCTCATAACATAGGGAAAGGAAACATAATAAAGTATCACATTTGATACATAGTAATGGTAAACATGGGACATAAATAAGAATAACATGAGCATCAGTGTATGATAACATATCATTTGAAACATGGACCCTTCATATAAAATATCATAATCTTGAGTCACTTTATTGCAATTGGAATTTAATAAGACAATAATAATGAGGGAAGAAATAAACATGATAAATGAGAACTTGAAATAGACATAAGTCATATAATTGTTTAATACAAATATGAATAAAAAATATTATTTTATGGTTACCCATGAAGACATTCAAAACAAGTTCATCTTGGTCAAACCACTAGTGTACCTACTTTTGGCTTGGATTCACCTCCAATGTCTCATATTGTTCTAGCATTGGGATGACCTAAATGTATCATCTCGTTTTAGGCTTGTATGAATCTGCATTTTACCCTTTGATCTCATATAGAAATATTTATTATCCAATGTATTGTAGGGATATATAGGTCACACCCGTCACATAATGAAAGACAGTTATATGTGTTTAAAAAATATAAAACATTCATTATATCAGAACCATTAAAATTAAAATGGGTTGAATAAACATTGAATCATATCATAAATTGTATAAAAATGATAGTCTTAATAATTATTTCATACTGTCATCATAACAGAACCTAATAAAGAATCAAGATTCAAGACCATTTTATCACGGAATTACTTATTGAAATGAATCATGTTTCCAAAAAATATTTTCATGTTAAATATAAATAAATCAATGAAACAATAAATATTATATTCATGGATAATAACACATATAAATCATATGAATCATCAATGGATTTTATATAAGATGGAAAATTATATTTTAATTAATACATGGAAAATTTCTTAAGGAATATAAATTTTATTTAAAATATATTTTCAAAATAAAGAACTCGTTTATCATTTTGGAAATAGTTTTATTTTATATTAATATTTTGTTCTTATAAAACAATATTAATGAATTGATTAATAATTTTCTTATAAAATTATTACATTATTATTTTATAACACTTTTCAAAACATTCTTAAAATCATTTTCATCAAATATAACATTGAAGACATATAAATTTGTCATAAAATATAATTTAAAACATTTCATGGGGAAACTATCTTTTAAAATTTGAAAAAAAATTGAAATTTTTTTCAAATAATTTTTTTTGTAAATATACTTGAAAATTTATATTTTAAGATTAAAATAAAATAATATTCATAGTATAAGGACATTTAGTTTCTATCATACATGTTTAAAAAATTTCATTTCTTAATTTCCGAAATATCAATGTATTTTATGTTTTAAAAATGAAATTAATATTACATCAAAAAAATGATAAAATAAATCAATGAAAAACAATTCATAAGAAAATAATTTTACCATGTTTTATAATATGATTGATAATATTTTAAGAAAACCACTTTATTAAAGAAAAACGTGTTTTCAAATGCAGAGATAAATAGTAAAAAACATTAATTAAAATATTATTTTGATCGCATGACTAGATAAATTGTTGAAAATTAGGGGAAACATGTATTATCAATAAATAATGCTATAATAATAAAATAATTTCGATTTATGTGTTATAGAACATATGATTTCATCATTGTAATTTATTAATGATTAAATCCAAAAAATTATGAGATTGTAATAGAAAACACTTACCATATTAGTTACTTTGAAATGTAAGAACCATGACGGAATAAAATTAGACAACATAAAATATCATGAGTATACATAAAATAATGATATTTAATATCATATGGGTTTTATATACACCTATTTAAAGGATAAAACTACATAATAAATCATATGTCTCATGTAAGGAAAATTATAAAAAATATCTCCTTACCATATTGGTAACATTTACATCATACACCCCCTGAAATAGAGATATTAAAATAGATATTCAAATACATTTTACATTATGTATAATCATACTAAAAAAAATTCATTCGGTGTATATATAATATATAAATGAAATATATTCCATATCTCAATATTTTAACAAAAGTAAAATGTGTGACGAAAATCCATTACATCTTTAGTAATCTATTTAGTAATAAGTTCGAATAAAATATTTATTTAAATTTAAACATAATATTAAATTACTATAATTAAATTTTTGATATATCACGACATATGGTTTTTATATAAACCACAAAAAATGAAAGAGTGGTGAATTTATATTTTTATCCAATATATTAAAGTGATATTTGAAGTACCATACCTTAATTAGGGACTTCATTCATACTCATTAAAAAATAATGTATAAAAAATATAAATTTATTATAAATCATTTAATGAACCAAAAATATATATATCGTACCATTTTTTATTTACATATTTCTTATTATTACCATTTTATTAACAATTACATGTCAATGTCATGTTCCATGTAATAACATCTTTGTTTTTTGTATTTATTTTGATTTGTTATATAAAATATGAATAATTTGATCAAGTTTTTTCTTATAATGAATAATATTAATTAAATAATAATCATATTTATGAAAAAATTAATATTTTATGTACATTAATGAATTGTGGTTTTGAGACATCATGTATGTTATGATCATGAAAACGAAACATTGTACATTCGCATGAGTAATGATTTTTATTTTTTCAACGATTATTACATAAAAGATGTATATAGTAAATTTTATTCCAAAAATAACCAGAATAGATTAAATAAAATATTATTTATTTAAATATACTTAAAAAATTTCATCATTGTGGTTTAGGGGTGATAACACAGAGTCACGTCACTTTGTGTAGGTGGTATTCGACACCTACATGAATGATATGATCAACAGTCATTGAGTGAAAAAATAAAGATAAAAATGATATATTATATTTTAATAAATATATATATTTAAATATTTAAATAATTATATCCTGTATTGAACATATATTCATTAATATTATGTGAATAGTGACACTAGTGTCCTTATGTGAATAGTGACATCGGTGACCTTATGTGAACAGTGACATCAGTGACCTTATGTGAACGGTGACATCAGTGACCTTATGTGTATAGTACAATCGGTGACATTATCTGAATACTAACATCGGTGACCTTATGTGAACAATGACATCAGTGTCCTTATTTGAACAGTGTCATCGGTGACCTTCTATGGACAGATTCATCGACAACCATTTGTGAATAATGCATCGATGATGTTCCAATGGAGAGGTTCCAATAGTGACCTTTTTCCGTTTCCAAATTTTGAGTTCGTGAAGTGTTTTTCCAGAATGGTGAGGTTCCAACAGTGAGGTTTTCTAATAGTGTTTTTCCTTTGCCAAATTTCGAGTTCGTGATTAGTGTTTTCATCTTTCTAGAGATTCACCCATTTAACATTTGCTTTAATGTAATATCTATTTAAAGCCTTGTTTTAAGGACTTTAAGTATGATTCAATGGCCATAAATCCCAGATTAATTTCTCCTAAGGCTCGGGATGTCTTACTTGGTCAAACTGTGTCGTTTAATGTGATAATTTTCTAATGGAAAACCTAGTGTATCATAAACCAATGGTCCCTTAAATATTTTAATGCAACGAAATATCTTCCTCCCAAGTTCTTCTTCCTTGTTATCGGGTGTGATACGCTCAAAAATATCATTCCTTCCAATAAGAGATGTGCAATAAAGCATTCCTCCTAGGATTTGTTCCTCTCTGTTTTTAGGCAACGAAGCAATATCGACCAGTCGTCGATATAAGGTATAATATATCTTCATTATTTTGAGTTCATATCATTCCTTATCCTTGCCCTTTTTATTGACTTTTACACCCATTTTCATAATGGGTTTTTCGTGGGTGTTGACCAATGTGGTGGTGTCTATGGATCCTCAAGTGGATACAGTTGTCACGGGGTAGGAGATCATAAACCATTGTGCGGCTCAATCTCGTATAAAGAATTTCATGAACCGTTTGAGGTTGGGGATTCATTACTTCCCTTTTCTTTTACGTGCAACTATAGAGTTAGCATGTTTTATCCCACTCGATCACTATGGAATTGACATAAAAAATATTTGAACTAGATAAAAAATTGATTTCGATCTTATGTTATTGCCTCTTGTTTTTATAGATAGTGTGGTAGCTATTCTTTATTTGTTTAGATTTTCGTTCTTGATGGAATTTGGTAAATAATTTAAATCTAAAATTAATGAATAATTGTTTGGATAATGTTAAAGGGGAATGTAAATTAATCTGGTTCTTCTTGTTGTAATTATGATTTTAATTAAATTGATTCAGTAAGCATATTTAATTATTTTTGATAGCTTAATTATTAGTTGTACCTTATTTGGATCCTATAAATAATAAATTGGTAAATTCATGATGGATTAAAGAATGGGTTGTTTGATAATATATAATTCCATGTAAGATTCTGAGTTACCCTTTTTTCTTGTTTATGGGCTAAGAGCCCAATTGATATGATGTTTTTTTCCTGGTACTTGAGTTGTGATGTGAGCCTGGATGGCAGTTATGATATATGGGGGTAGGGAGTCCTATTGTTTGTGGTAGCATATGATGCCTAGAGTGGCAAGATTCATCGTTTTATGCATGTGGGTGTCGGAGAGGAAACCAGGGATGATGGAACATGTTGGATGTGAAAGTTTGGATTCTTGGTGTATGTTTTTATTGGTTGTATTCTTTACTTTCCCCACTACTCAAAGAAATTGGACTTGCTTACCCTTCTTACGAAAGGGGTGAATATGGAGGGGGTATGCTACATACGTTCAGTGTCAACATTCTCAAGGGAGGATGGGTCTACGTTCTTGCTATAGGCGGAAAATACTCGACGAGTAGTTATCTACTCACCATGTTGATCCCTCTTGTGTTTAGTAGCATAGAATTTTTTTCTTGAATTCATGGGAATATGGGAATGTAATATTGTAAAAAACAATAATTGAATAAATTATTCTAACCCCTGGGGGTGGAGCTTACTAGAATGATATGTTGAGGTTAAAATTTTAAAGGGGTAGTGGACTTTTGGTGTGATGCTAATAAAATATAATGTGAAATTGTTAATAGCTAATTAATGTTTATTGAATTAATTCATATAACGTGAATCTAACAAAAATGGAATGAATTAATGTAATTAAACTCTCTTAATGGTTGTGTGCTTTTATGATACCTAGTCATAGAAGTGACAACCGGGAGAACGAGAGACGTTAGCAGTAGTTGAGTCTAAGACTAGGTTATTCTCATTTTGTGGTTGTGAGATATACTATATTATATAATTTTTTTGTTTCTAGAAATTAATCCACCCCTTCTGTTAGGGTAACTGACACCCCAGGGATTTTGAGCCATGGGGGGTGTTTTCCCCAACATTCTGGTGGGAGGATGGATGAATGACTACCCCCTTTGTCCCTTCTCTCTCCTCTTGGTAGTTACTTGTGCTGGTAGGAAAAGGGGTTAGTTTTCCCCATATATATGTGTAGATAGATGTAATTTCCTATGGTTATTAACACATATATATTCTGAATATAGTATCATATGGACTATTATAAGTATAACATGTATAATCTATGATTTCTTGAGGATCCTTACATGGTTTATGGGCTATAATGGATTGAGGTATAATAACTGACGTATGATGCATGTTATACGAGCTGTGGTGGCTCCTGGAAACTACATGGTTACTTTCTTGTAGGAATGTGGTGGTTTTGCTTCATGAGGTGCATGTTTTGGTGCTTCGCCCAGGTGTCTGTGGGCAAACCTTTTTTGAGAGAGATGCTTATGACGTGCGACATTGGGGAAAAGTAGAAAACTAGTTGGGAAGTAGTAGTGGGGTACTGTTGATATTATTTATTATATTATATACTCTTGTATTGTTACTTGGTGAGAGTATCCATAGGGAGGCAGGGAGCATATTATACCTGTTTAGGTGACAATTTAGTTTCACATGATGTTCACTATGCTATAGCATGATTTCTTTACATTTGCATAAGAGGCTCTAGATAGGATCTTACTAAGTATACCGTTATACTCACCCTATGTATAAATAAACTTTCTTTTATGTCACTTTGAGAAGGTTGGAGATTAAGCTGGCTTCTAATAGCTTGGGGTTGCAGGAGATGTTCGGGCTTGTGGTTGCAATTGTTTTTACTTTCTTTTGGGTACTTGCACTTTTCTACTTCCAATTGTAGTAGTTTTGCATGAAATTACATATGTGCACTTGTGTTTTCTTATATATTTCAGTCTAATATGTAGTTTTTTTTCTATCTTATCTCTCTCTTCCTCATTTATTCTCATAGAGGATAATGTGTCCCATCTGTGTGTTTACTATACACTCGGGGATAGTCACCAATCTTGGGCCTACTGTTGGCGGGACTTGGGGGACATTATCTTCCTTGTAACATTGCCATCCCAAGAGGGGTACACATTTTGGGGAGGGAGTCAGGACAGAGTGGTATCAGAGGCACTGGTTGAGGGATAGAATGGAGTTTGGAATTAGGTATAGGTGATGTTACAGGGGTTGGTAGGGAAATAGTGTTAGTCAAATTTAGAAAGTGATGTAAAATCTAGAGAATGGTTGAGACATAAGTGTTTATGCCCCCTGTCACGAACCAACCCGGGTCGACCCTGAACTGGTCACGCGAGCCGGTCCGCGACATGGCCCGAGAGGCGTTCCCGATCCTCCCGGGCTGGCGACGAGCGCCAGGGCATCAACAGAGGCTATGGGAACGATTTCGCCCAATGTAAATAAATAAGACAGCGAAAAAAATACAGAGCAGCGCAGAAAAGATAAACCAGATAAAGTGACTAAACAGGGGAAAACAAGAAACAAACTAACCAAACACGACGTGCGAACAAACTTTGTGCGACCTCGCGGGTCGCTCTCCGACTCAACGATCAAGCGTCGCCCTGGGTGAGCGCACTCAAGCTATAGCCTGCACAAACACTAAAAACAGAAAAGAACTATATGCGTGAGTATTAAAACTCAGTAGGCTAGACCGATATCTATTCCCAATGCACTACCTTTAAAATAAATGAAACATCATTTCAAGTTTGAACTACAATTTATAAAAGTATGATTTTCTAAGCATTTTACTTAAAAACAAAGTACGAACCATTTCCCTTAGCCATTTCAAAATTCGGGTTCATTTCATTAGTGTCAATGACATTTCAGGAAAGGGGGAAAGTGATGTTTAAATTTTCAAATTTGTACAAAAGGATTAAACACTTTCATTTGAAAACAATTTTTAGAAAACCTAATCAAAAGCAATTTACCATTTTCCAAGGAAAACAATACACCAGAATGCACAAAGTAAAACACACAGCAAGGGCAATGTAGGTATACATGTGAGCATCATAATCATTACTGCAAGCTACAAAAGCTGAATAGACATGGGTAAACCTAGGAGATCGAGAATAAACCAGAAGACACCAATACATGACAAATCATCCTTATTGACATGTCACGATGAAATCAAAACGCACAACACGCTCGACCATCCACTCACAGGCAGGTCGAGGGCAAATCCCATAGCAATAAACCCAATATATCCACCTACTATGGGCCACTGGTCAGTACCATAACCTGCCAGTGCAGCAATCGTTCTTAGAATATTCTCTCAATATTCCAGATTCCCATGTCTCAAGTGTTTAAAAAAAGGGTGAGCCAACTGATGCCAACCGAGCATCCAATCAGATATATCTATATATAAAGAACAACAGGCATTCCCCGAGCCACTCCATGGGACAACCTCTTGCCTTTAATTACTCAAGTACCCGAGAGCCTCTAAGCGCGGCCTCCCAAACAATCAATTGCAACCAAGGCATGAGAGTCGTCCTAAGAGGGTTTTTATAAAAACATTTCCATCGCTTTCCATAAAGTGCCAAACGGGCATTTAATACATTTCACAAACACTACCAAAACCGGTTTAAAACTATTTAAAGAACCCACAAAACACTACTTCATAGGTTGCCAATATTTTTATAAACCAAACCAAACCATTTTATTTTTCCAAATAAACTTTAAGAGCCAACCGGGCAATTTCCCAAACGAACCAAAGTATTTGTTTATGCTTCAAAAGAAATCATTTCTCATTAAACCAGAACTCTGTTTTACATTCCGTGAATTATGTTTAAAAGACAAACGGGCATTCTTTCATTATTGGGTGTCCGCTCGTCAAAAGGATGTTTCATGTGTCGTGTATAAAATAAACGGCTCCTTTTGACATTAAATAACCATTTAAAAATAAACCATCTTATATTAAAAATTAATTATCTTATATTATCTCATATTTATTACAATTAATAAAATGTTGATTTTGAACAATTAGGGTGCGCAAACAGCATGAAATAATATAACATAAATTTTAAAAGCAGTGCAAAGGGGACCTACCTCAAAACCAAGCGCGACGACAAAACGACTTTGGAAGCAAGGCGTGATGACACGACGTGTGTCCGAAACCACGTGACAAAGTCCGACACTCTGCATAGTCAGTACCAAGGACTCAGACACATACAAGAACTCACTAGAGCATTCGAAACCAAGCGGCGGGAATAAACGCTCACCTTGAAACCAAAGCGCGGCGATGACGGAACCTCAAATACAAGGCGCGGTGGTGGCGCTCACTCGGAAACGCCCTACGCGGGTCCTAAAAGTCCTAAGCCAACAAATAAAATCCCACCATCGACAAGAGTACGATGATAATAATAAAAATAATGATAATAATAATAATAATACTAATAATAATAATAAGATTAGTAGTAATAAAAATAATAATAATAATAATTGTAATAATAATAATAATAATAATAATAACAGTAATCATATTAATAATAGTAATAGTAACAATAACAATAATGAGAATCATAATAATAATAATAGTAATAGTAGTAATAATGATTAAAATATGAGAAATAATAGTAATAATAATAATAGTAAAAAGGATAATAATAATAATAGTAATAATAATAATAATAATAATAATATTAGTATTAGTAATAATAAAAATTTCACTAATAATAATAAAATTAATAATAATGATAATAATAATAAATAATAATAATAATAATAACAATAAAAATAATAAAAATAATAATATTAAAAATAATAATATTATTAATAATAATAATAAAATTAATAATAATAATAATAATAATAAAATTAATAATAATACTCATAATAATAATAAAAATAAGAATAATAATAAGAATAATAATAATAAAAATAAGACTAATAAAAGGAATAATAATAATAATACTAGTAACAATAACAAAATAATAATAAGAATAATAATAATAATAAGGATAATATTAATAAGAAGAATTATAAAAAATAATAGAATAATAATACTAATAACAATAACAATAGTAATAAACAATAAAAATATAAGAGGAAAAAAAACAAACAAACCTGGCACGAGGGGGGGTGCTGGCTTGAGCAGGGAGCAAGCGGGGAGGAGGCCGGGACG